>JARYHS010013630.1:56881980-57359667 GCA_031002005.1 Vandiemenella viatica
ATTCGGCACACATCTCATTAAACCCATCTTCGGAAATTAGTACACTGCCTCCGGACGCACTAACTCAATTTGAAATAATGTTTTATTGATTTTGGGAGTTGTTCTCTCCTCTGTAACTGTAAATGCAACGTAAAACTTAAAAAAACAGGAATAAAAGACTTTGGCCTAAAATCAGACATTTATAGGTTTTTAAAAATGATTTCAAGCGGTTCAAAACAAGAGTAGAGAAAGGCCGACAATAATGCTAAATTCAACGGTACTTTCAAAGTTTAATTCGCTTTGATCTTGTGAATTCTCACCTGTTAACCTGTTCTTGTTTCGTGCACTTCGACAGATTGCGTGCTTCGTCTTGAAGAGTAACACTTTCAGCTTTAAATTCTTAAGATTGCACTCCATCACACACAAAAACAAACACATAACGTGTTGGCGCTGCAACTCAATACCAAAGAAGTTACACGTATCGTCATTGCTACGTCACTTCCGCGGGGCAGGGAGTGGGGAGATTCGCCGCACGGCATCGGGGGTACCCACAGACGCTTCACACTTTTCGCAATCACCCAGGACGAATTACTCGCAGTGAAAGTGAAGGGGAATTCACTTTTCGTTAACATTTTTCTGGTTTTAAAACTTTAGTTAATTCGCTAGAACACCTGGTTCTGATAGTTTTAATTTTGTACTTGTCTTCTATTGACAAAAATGGGAGATTCATTTCTTTAATAATTTCCTCCGTAGTCCTGTCACTTATGTTTTTATTTTTATAACTTTCAAATTGTGTTTTCTGTAAATACCGGTTGTAATCGAAAGATTTTAAAAATAAAAAAATGTTTCTTCTTTCCATTTAAAAACAATTATGTCTTAAAAGGGATGTAAGGGTTTGGGGGAGACTACACTAGCCTTTTCCAACCAAATGTCAACCTCTCCTTCACGTGGTGCACCCTGTTTGCACGGACGAGGCTCTGGTGACTGAAAGATACCCGGTATAAGGAATCACCCACTGCTTGCCAACGGGCCTTCGAAAAGAGGGCAGAAGAGCGAGGAGTGGCTCAGGGCACCCTCTTGCCCTTGGGGTTGGAAACGGCCCCTAAAGGCGGATGAACCAGAAATGATCAACGGCATGGGGATGCCGAAGGCAACGGGAAACCACTGCATTAAAGACCCAAAGGGTATCCCGAGGACATGTAATCCTCTCAAATTATGTATATCAAAATGGCTTCTTACTGAGTAAAATATTCCGGAGGTAAAATAGTCCCCCAATCGGATCTCCGGGTGGGGACTGCACAGGGAGGAGTCATCAGAATGGATAGAAACATTCTACGAGTCGGAGCATGGAATGTTAGAAGTCTGAATAGGGCAGGTAGGTTAGAAAACTTAAAAAGGGAGATGAAACAACTTAAGTTAGATGTTGTTGGGATTAGTGAGATTAAATGGAAGGATGCACAGGATTTCTGGTCTGGGGAACACAAGGATAATTAGCACACAAGCTGTCAATGGAGTCACTGGTGTAGGATTTGTAATGAACAAGAAAGTAGGGAAACGGGTGAGTTATTATGAACAGATTAGTGACCGGATTATTTTGATGGGGTTAGAAACAAAGCCCATCCCAACCACATTAGTACAAGTGTATATGCCAACGTCACAGGAAGATGACGAAGAAATAGAAAAAATATACGCTGAAATTGAAGAATTAATCCAATATGTGAAGGGGGAGGAAAATCTAATAATCATGGGTGATTGGAATGCAAAAGTGGGAGAAGGAAAAGAGGGGAATACTGTAGGAAGTTTTGGTCTAGGGGAAAGAAATGAGCGAGGAAGCAGGTTGCTAGAATTTTTTGAAAGATATAAGCTAGGAGTGGCAAACACACTGTTAAAGAACCATTCAAGAAGAACATACACCTGGAAAAGTCCTGGGGATACAGACAGATTTCAGCTAGATTATATCATGGTCAAACAAAGATTCAGGAATAAAGTACTAGACTGTAAAGCGCACCCAGGAGCAGACATAGACTCTGACCATAATTTTATAATAATGAAGTGCAGGCTGAAATTTAAGGGAATAAGGAAGCAGTATAAGCAGAACAGACTGGAAGTGAATAAACTGAAACAATCTAGCACCAGAGAAAAATTTGCAGAAATGGTAGACTTAGGTCTAAGAAGTAAATGTGAAAGGAGCTCAACTGAGGACGAATGGAATGAATTAAAGACCGAAATACTGAAAGCTGGTAAAGAAACATTAGGCTTTAGGGAACAAGCTGCCCGAAAACCTTGGATCACAGAAGACATTTTGGAGCTGATGGATCAGAGGAGTAGGTACAAAAATGATCAGGATGAAACAGGAAGAGAGCAATACAGGCAATTTAGAAATCAAATAAATAGGAAATGCAAAAGAGCAAAAGAAAAATGGCTACAAGAACAGTGTGAAGAAGTAGAAAAGGAAATGGTTGTATATAAAGTAGATGTTGCATATAGAAAGATCAAACAGAATTTTGGAGAAATGAGGAAAAGAGATGTGGACATTCAAGCTGCCGATGGGAAACCTCTTTTAAACTCAGAAGACAGAGCTAACCGATGGAAGGAATACATTGAGAAACTGTATGTGGCAGACTACTTGAACAATAGTGTATTGGAAAAGGAAGGCGATGTCGACATTGATGACTTAGGGGTTTCCTGTTTTTAGGACAGAATTTAATAAAGCTCTGAATGACTTGAAAGCAAATAAGGCAGTTGGAATTGATGAGATCCCTGCAGAACTTCTTAATTCCCTAGGAGTGGATGGAATCGAAAGATTATTCAAGCTGATATCAAAAAGTTATGAAACAGGAGAAATTCCAACTGATTTTAATAAAAATATCTTCTTTACACTTCCAAAGAAAGCACAAGCCGACAAATGTGATAATTATCGCACCATTAGTCTAACATCACATGCTTCAAAATTACTGACCAGAATAATATATAGAAGGATGGAAAGGGTAGTAGAAGAGATAGTAGGTGAAGATCAGTTTGGGTTTAGGAAAAATCGCGGTGAAAGGGAAGCAATTCTGTCTTTAAGATTAATACTTGAAGGGCGGATCAAGAAAAACAAAGATACGTTTATGGCGTTTGTTGGTTTGGAAAAAGCTTTTGATAATGTTAGGTGGGACATGATGTTCAAAATATTAAAGAAGTCAGGTCTAAAGTATCGAGATAGAAGAATACTCTATAAACTATATAAGAATCAAGTGGCTATAATAAAAGTAGAGTATCACGAGAGACATGCATCAATTAAAAAGGGTGTGAGACAAGGTTGTAGTCTATCCCCCTTAATATTCAACGTGTATGTAGAAGAAACAATGAAGAAAGTCAAAAAAAATTCCATGTGGCATAAGTTTTCAGTGAGAAAAAAATCAGAATGCTACGATTTGCTGATGACATTGTCTTGTTAGCAGAGAGTGCTGAGGATATTGAGAAGTTACTGAATGGCATTAACAAAATATTGAAGGAAGATTTTGGACTGAATATAAATGAAAGCAATACAAAAGTGATGGAATGTAGCAGAAATGATACCAACACTAGTAGATTAAATATAAAAATAGGATCGGATGCAATAGGAGAAGTAAGTGAATACTTGGGAAGCAAAATTACAACCGATGGCTGAAGCAGGAATGATGTTAAAAGCAGAATAGCACTAGCAAAAAGAGCCTTCATGAAAAAGAGAAACCTTTTAGTTTCAAATATTGATCTAGGAATTAGAAAGAACTTTTTAAAACTCTATGTGTGGAGCACAGCACTTTACGGTAGCGAAACATGGACTTTAGGAATACCGGAAAGAAAGAAAATTGAAGGATTTGAAATGTGGTGCTACAGAAGAATTAGGTGGACAGACAAAGTAAGAAATGAACGAGTTTTGGAAATGATTGATGAGAAAAGAAGTTTATGGAAGAAGCTTACAGAAAGAAGAGATAGGCTGGTAGGTCATATTATAAGACATGCTGGATTGGTTAATTTACTTTTCGAAGGTATGAACTGTAGAGGAAGACAGAGATTAGAATATATGAAACAGATAATTGAGGACGTGGATTGTAAGGGATATGTAGAAATGAAGAGGTTAGCACAGGATAGGAAGGGATGGAGGATTACATCAAACCAGTCGAAAGACTGACGACACACAAAAAAAAGTGTTAAAAACCACAACAATCAGAAACAAACAATTTCTACCGATCCAGGAAGATGTTTCCCTTCAATATCTTGACGTGTCACCTTTGATGATTCATCCGAGTGAAACACCGAAAATGAACGAAAAGTTGAACCGGAGCCAACTTCTTTCATCCGTCATCTTGGATGATCCTCTGTTTACACAGTTCACTTTCCTTTCACTACGAGTGATTCATCCAGAGTGATTGCAAAAAGTGAACCGTATAAACCCGCTTTTATTAAGGTAATAAACTATCGAGAGAAGTGATGAATAATTTATCTAAAATTGTGAAATATTTTAAAGTGAAAATTCGTGTGAGGAAAAAGTAGATGTAGACGAATTGCTACTGGGGCATGTACTCTATCGCAATTAATATTAAAAGCGATTAAGCATTTTGAAGGTAGATTTAGGAGATCAAATATAGGGGAAGAGGGAGTGCTGAAATAAGTTACCTAGGGAGGGTCATGGGAGTGTACAGGGCATATATTGGCGATGAGGCATGGAAAGGTATTGCAATAGGTATGAAAAGTAGTGCATGGAAGGGAAAAGATGACCATGACCACAAGCTGGCACTCGATTTCAGGCACAAGGGTTTGCGAAGATTCTCTTTTTTAGGTAAGGGTGTCAGGGATTGGAATGAGGTACCAAGAGAAATGGTGAATAATTTACCAAAAACTTTGAAAGAATTTAAAGATAAAATTTGTAGAGGGCAAATGTAGGTGGGTGCAGGATAGGGGGAAGATGGGGGTGTAGGGAAATTGCCACTGGAGCCTGTGCTCCATTGCAATTAAATTAAATTAAATAGGGCCTAAAAAATGTGAGAAAAGTGCAGGAATCGTAACTGGGTGTATAAGGAAATTGCCATCTAGCTATTTAAACTTCACTGTGATTAAATTGAAATTGATTTAACTGCGAGGTAATATGTTCTAGTAGCAATTTCCCTTTTCGCGTACAATCGCAATTAAAATATGTTAAATTAAATGTCACATTTTCTCGTGTAGTTTTGGCGGTTATTAACTCGCATGGGGGTCAAAAGAAAAGAAATACCATTCCTTTACGTCTGAAACCTATTGCTTATTTCTAATAAGTCAATAACATTAGATTAATTTACTTCAACAGAAGTTAGACCTTAATTTGCAGAGACAATGTTAATTTGTCACTTGCGTATAACATCTTCGACAACAAATTATATTTTATTTTTGAGCCATGTAATTGATAGATTCACGGAATTAAAGCAATAAGAGACTTTTAATTTTAAAAACGGATGGAAGAAATTAAATCTGAATAAAATAATAAGCTAAGCATATTTGACATTAATAACATTTTTTCCTACTCTCATTAACACGTATATAATCTCAGATTTGTTTACAAATGCGCTTAAGGAGGACTTGTATTTGGTTGGAAAGTGACAGTAGGTCGTTCTGTGAGTTATGGTTGACTAACGAAAGTAACTAAACTGGAAGAGGATTAGTTGGATTGAAACAATATGTAAACACTGCAAAAGCGAGAATAATAAATCTATAAGAAAACATGAAAAAGAGTGGGTCGTAATTTTTGTTGAAGTTTATACTTCAATTTTTACATTGCGGTTGATCATCATTTTTCAAGAAAAAGTTCTTGCACTTTTTCTTTTGTCAATGTTAACTAGAAACACTATTCACTCTGAATAATACACCTCTTTCCTTCCAAATCGCCCCTCGCCACAAATAATAAATAAATATTCGAATGCCTCCCTTTGTTCACCTGACGTCACTCTCTTGGGATGTGATTTGGATGGCGTACCGAAAATTGTGAAATATCAGTGAGTTCTCTCTGTTTTTAACGATGTCTTGCATGGAGTCTTTCCAAGTCTCCTATTGTTTCTATTAGCCATACTATTGTTTTTAATCTAGGAATGTAGAGAAGTATGTTTGTGGTGAACCCAGTTTTCCATTCTCTGTATTTTCTTTTATTAATTTTACTTTTCTCCAAAAGTTATCTTTGTTCTTTTGTGGTCCTAATGTTTTAAGTGTTTTCCTTTCTTCTTGTTCTCTTCTTTTCTTTAATGGCAGGAATTGTGGTGCATATTGTGCATCTGGTTTAATAGTATATGTTTTTTACCTGGAATTGCATTGATTCTTGTTTGTATCAATTTTTGTGTGAGTTCATAAACCAATTGCATCTTTCTTACTCTTTTTTACTGGTTGTGCATTTGTTTGTATGTGTTCTCCCAAGTATTCGAATTGATCAACGTGTCTGATCTCCCCATCTTTTGTTTATTTGCATTTTTTTCTGTTGTGTCTTTATGGAGAGTATATTTTTTTTTTTTTTTCGAAAGAGATTTGCAATCCTGTTTTAGCTGCTATTTCATGGAAAGTTTGTCATTTTTTAGTAGCTATTTCACTTTTGGAAATTAGTGCAACCCAGATGGATTTCTTCTGTGGTGTTCTCTTGTAGTGTTTTCTTCGACTTGCATATAATTTTGTTTAGCATGAAATTTAAAAGGATCGGCAAGAGTCCCGGGTTGCCAGATTCTTGCATTTATTATGTTTTTTGTTTTTTTTGTTTTTAAGAATTTCCATCAAATGACTTATTTTTTGAAGTCATATCTGTGAGAGAGTGTTTAACTAATTTCCTGGCAAATTATTTAGTAGACTTCTTCTGTCGGTAATATTTTCTTGATTTATCAAAACCCAACATTTTAGCGATTGTGCTGTGCTGAGCCACAGCACAAAGGCTGATAAATTTTGTTTTAATAATTTGACACTGTTCTACCAGGAGAACCAAGGTAATATAATTTCTTGGTCCCCCAGTTCTTTTAATGTTCGGAAAAGTTTTATTTTGTCTATGGAGTCAAAGGCTTTTTTGAAATTGAGAAAGGTGACTATCGTGTTAAGGTACTGTGTCATTCTGATGCTGGGGATTGTTTGTCAGATTGAATATCTGTTTTTCCTCGACCCTGCTTGGCATTCACAAATTACGTGTCCCATTTGCTCTTCTGTCTCGATTTTGTATGAGACTGGTTGTAAAGAGGTGCCTATGTAATTGTTGGTCACACTTCTTTTCTCATGTAGTGGTTGGATTATTGCCTCTGATATTTTTTCCATTTTCACAGCATTCTTTGATAATGATGTATAATGATTAAGATACCATTTTTCCATATAGTATCCACATTTCGGCTGTTAGGCCTATATCGTGTTCACCTGGCATTATGTTGTTTTCCAGCTGTACAATGTAATGTTTTACCTGTCGAGGTATTTGTAGTTCTGAAGGTGGATTCTCTTGTTGCAGCTGTGTGAAATGAAGGCATTATGATGGTTCTTCAAACTTTAGTTGACCCTTAAACTATTCATCTTTCCTGCATTGTTGGTCATTAGTCTCCCTGTTGAACTTTTAAAAGTGGAGGTCCAAAGGTTTGTATCATGTCAGTTCTTCTCCGAATGTTTTGTGAAAGTCTGGTTAGAAATCTATGTCTATTTTTTGCAGTTTCTCTAGTCTGATGATTTTGGATGTCTGTTTTCTGTGAATTGATTCCACTTGTGAATGTATGTATATTTTAAAGCATTTTATCCTTCCGAAATAAGTAATTAGAATCTTACCCATCTTCGATAAGTATCTGTTGCAACAAAGGGAGTTAATTTTGTCGCAACTGGATTGATTTATGCAATATGTTACCTGTTACTTGTCTTTCCTTATTATTTGACAGGAAACAACAGAACATTTATCTGATATTGTAATAAAACTTTTATCAGCACCTAAATTGCTAGGAGAAATAGTTCTTATGGGCTGAACTTGGTGAGCAGAATTGTTAGATGGTATTGTTTAGAAAAAATGTGCATCTGAGCCAAAGAAGAGGTAGAATATACATAAGGACATTCGAAATGTAGCTATGTGCATTACTATTCTTCAAAGAAATACTGCTATTATTATTATTTAATTGCAATGGAGCACAGGCTCCGATGGAAATTTCCCTACTCACCCATCTTCCCCCTATCCTGCACCCACCTACATTTGCCCTCTACAAATTTTACCTTTAAATTCTTTCAAAGTTTTTGGTAAATTATTCACCATTTCTCTTGGTACCTCATTCCAATCCCTGACACCCTTACCTAAAAAAGAGAATCTTCGCAAACCCTTGTGCCTGAAATCGAGTGCCAGCTTGTGGTCATGGTAATCTTTTCCCTTCCGTGCACTACTTTTCATACCTATTGCAATATCTTTCCATGCCTCATCACCAGTATATGCCCTGTACACTCCCATGACCCTCCTCATCCTCCTCCTGTCTTGCAATGAATCCCATTCCAGCTCCTTTATCATATCCTTCACTGATTGCATTCTGCGATAATTTCCAGAAACAAATCTAGCAGCCCTTTTTTGCACCCTCTCCAACTCCTGTATTTGATACGTAAAATGAGGGTCCCATACTACACTACCATATTTGAGCAATGGTCTGACCAAAGTTTTGTAACCCAATTCCTTTACTTCTCTCGTACATCCCATCATCACTCTCTCCAACAAGTGCAGAACTTTGAAACCTTTTCCTACCACCTGTCCAATGTGTCCTGCCCAATTAAGCTTGTTATCAAAAGTAATGCCAAGATATTTACATTTCAAGTCTTCAGCAAGCAATTCTTTCCCCACCTTATGTTCATAATTAACCTTTTGTTTTTTATTTGTGTATCTAATAAGCTGACTCTTCTTTGCATTTATCTTCATCCCATGTTTACCAACCCAACTAGATATCCTGTCCAGATCACTCTGCAACTGTTTACAATATTCTATCGTTTTGATTCTTTTATACAGCATTATGTCATCTGAAAACAATATAATTTCAAACAGTAAACAATCAACACAATTATTCATTAGAATAATGAATAGCAATGGTCCCAATACGCTACCCTGTGACACACCCATTTTTTCTTCCACTACATTTCCTACCCTAACTTTCTGTTTCCTACCTTTTAAATATTCTTCTACCCAGCAAATCACATTCTCATCCACTCCAATGGTTTTTACCTTATTTACTACCATTTTATGGCTTACTCTGTCAAACGCTATCTGTTGATGTGTATTGTAAATAATGTTTCATAAATCTATATTATCCCAAATACCACATATGGCTAAAATTGGCAATGAAAGAACCATTAGATGGTGAACACACATAAGGATAGTGAAAATAACTTGTCATTTACCACAGATGAAGGCAGCAGGGTCAGACGAACACTAAACATGAACACACATAACAATATTTCAGCTTAAAACCTTATTTTTATTGGTAGAATTGGACCATTTGGCAAGGGGGGGGGGTGTGTGCATTCAGCATAACTTACTCCATGTACTCCACAGGGAATAGGTGGAGGAGGTCAAGGTGGTAGGTATAAACTATTGTGAACCGTAAATAAGAAAAGAGAAAATTTATATTCATACTAGCAGAGTACCCGGCGTTCCCTGGTCTAATCAGGATTGATTTACCTGTACAATATTTTTATATTTCTGATGTGAATCATGCATACCAAGTTTCATTAATCTGGCACCATCCATTTCCAGAAGTAAACTAAACATTGATATACCCAAACAATTCCCAGAATCGGGGTGAATTGGATGCTGTTATACCAAATATCAGTTTACATTTTGGTTTAGGCTGCTTGATAGTTGAAAACATCTACCATCCGCGCATTAATGCATACCACGTACATATATCTGTATCTGGAATATACTTGTTTGTTCCAGCATCATGCAGAAAATACGGTTTGATGGGTTTTCACAACGTTTAAGCTTGGGATCCAAACTATAATCTGATGTACATGTCAAAACATTAGGATATTTTTATTTTATGAATGGTGTAACTTAAAAAAGCTGGATTTATTTTGATGGGATTTAAAACTGTGGGTTTCTATAAAGAACATTGGATTTCAAAAAAGGTGGGAGTAAAGGGTAACATGGTTGGGCTTTTGTAAACCTAATGTAGACATTATTTTTCTGCTTGTTTTAAAGTAAACGAGTGTAAAATTCCTTCAAAATCGGATAGAAACTATAGCTGTGTATAAAAGACAATAATTAAGAGATGTAAAGGGGGAGAGAGAGTGGGTTTCTGTAAAACTAATGTTGACAGTATTTTTCTCCTTGTTTTAAAACATATATTTTCAAAGTTCCATGAAAATCGTATAAAACTACAGTTTTACATAAAAATGAATGGGTGTTTAGGGGGAAAGGGTAGTGTTTTTTAAATTTTCTGTTCAGAAATCTTCTCCATGAAAAATAGAAATTTTTGCCAACTTTCATGGTGACCGGTCAAAAGTTGTCGACTGTAGCTTTGTGTGAAGAACATTGACAAAAATTAAGGGGGTGTAAATGGGGAGAGGGATTTGGTTTGGCAAACAAAAATTACAAGTATGAAAAATTCCATTGAAATCGGATAAAAACTGTGGATTTGTATAAAAATCAAAGGGGGCAAAGGGTTCGTTTTTTGATTTTTGTTTGGTCAAAAACCTTCTCCATGAAAAAAATACTTCCATTGTGATAGGTTAAACGGTGTTGATTGTAGCTTTGTGTGAACAACATTGACAAAATTAAGGGGGGGGAGAGGGGTTGGTTTTGTAAACCAATTGTAGACATTATTTTTCTTCTTGTTTTAAAGTATACGTAAGTTTTATCAAAATCTGATAAAAACTATGGGTTTCTATAATGATAATTGGATATTAGGAGGGGAGGGGGTAAATGGGGAGAGGTGTGGGCTTATGCAAATCACATTGTGAATCTAAACCATTCTCGAATAGACTTAATCACACACACACAATTTCATAAAAATCAGTCGAGGAGTAGTTCAGTGACATACACATGGACAGAAGAAATATATATATATATATATAAAGATATCACAGGTGGTGATGGAATGTCAAACAAAGTAGATATGTGTGAATGTAAAAATGTAAATTGTTTTAAATTTATATAAATTGAATGAAGGGGAAAACAGTAAATAAATTTAGAAGAATTTTATTGAAATTATTAATAAATAAATAATAGGTGAAGGGTTACTGGTAGGATCTTATCAGTGATGTAGGCCGTAAGGGTGTCTGGTATCCAGGAAATTTTGGCACGCGAGTTCCTATTTCCAAAGTTCAGAAATGGTTGTGGTTTCTGGGAAAACTCTGACAGCTCTCACTGTGAATCAGTCGTTGAGATTTTTCATGTTGTGGGTATTGGCATGTTCTGCTTCTGGAAGGTATAGGTAGCAGATGTGGACAGTTTGTCTGTGGCCCTTCATTCTGTCAGAGAGTTGTACTGTGAACTAATAGTGGCAACAGGTTAGTTGCTAAGTGTGGTGGATTTTGAAACAAGTAGCATATCCAGTGATAAGGAAGGGTTCCCCTTTGGTAGGATTGGAACAGGTCGTGGTAGGTGTATGCGAGATGTAAGTTTTGATGTGTAATCGTAAGTTTTCCTGGCGGATCTGTTGCTTGAAGATTTTTCGGGCGTACAGCCAGGTCAATTGATCACAGATGTACAAATTTTCGATGGCGTAATATGCCATCGTCTTCAGGTAGCGCTCACTGTTCGGCATGAGGAGCGCAGTCCAGGATGCGACTGCTGATCTCCTCTGCGGGCATCGATATTTATAGCCTCTGACCCCGCCCTCCCCACTCCACATGTCGGGCAGACATTTCGCATGATCGAAGAACGGTGTAGAGAACATAAACACCACACCGAGCTACAGCAGCCGTCAAAATCCGCAATTGCTGAACATTGTCTTGAGACACGGCATACTATTAAATATGAGGACACCGAAGTTCTGAGAAACACATCTCACTTCTGGGACTGTGTGTATAAGGAAGCCATTGAGATTCGGCTACAGAGTAACCTCATAAACAAAAACAACGGGTTCCAACTAAGCCAAGCTTGGAACCCATTATTGAAGCGGCTCTGCAAACACCAGAGCTTAGGCACTGTGCGTGACAGAGGTGGCGTACAAACTGATGGTCACTGCTCAACGGGCCTCAATGCAACACCCCCACCACCGCTATCGGAGTGCCGAGGTGGGAGGGCGGGGTCAGAGGCTATAAATATCAATGCCTGTGGAGCAGACCAGCAGTCACATCCTGGACTGTGCTCCTCACGCTGACCAGTGAACACTACCTGAAGATGATGGCATGTTACGCCATCGAAAATTCGTACATCTGCGATCAATTGATCCGGCTGCTCGCCCGAGAAATCTTCATGTATGTTTTGCATTGAGATCTGTTGCTAGGAAAAGATCTATGTGGTGGTTTTGGAGAATATGAATGAGGTTATTTATGGACCAAGATGTTCTT
Organism: Vandiemenella viatica; assembly: GCA_031002005.1. Classification (NCBI taxonomy): domain Eukaryota; kingdom Metazoa; phylum Arthropoda; class Insecta; order Orthoptera; family Morabidae; genus Vandiemenella; species Vandiemenella viatica. The sequence continues at coordinate 56,894,437 of JARYHS010013630.1, forward strand.
AAGATTGGGTGGTTTGCTAAAACATGTTTGGGTAACAGAAGGTTGAATTTTGGAGAGAAGGGTGAGCATCTTTGGAAAAGAGTGAAGGAAATCATGTCTATATAACAAGACTTTATTGATGGACCTGAGACCAGAAGAGAACTAGACGACAAATACAGGGCTATGATTGGTTTTTATAGGTGCAAGGCAAGAGTAGTTGAGGGTCAGTGACAGCACAAGAGATTTGCTTTTGTTTGAGATCTATTGGGTAAAAGCTGGAAACGAGTACTTAAGATAAGTTTTGAGAGTACTTTGGGAGGGATTCTTCATCAGAACAGATGCATATGCCACAGGTGGCAAACTGTAAGGAAGGGAATGTTTGGTGTGGAATGGATGGCAACTGTTGAAGTGTAGATATTGCTCCAAATTATTGGGTTTGATGTGGATTGATGTGTGAAGGACACCATTCCATAGAGCAATTTCCACATTGAGGAATGTGATGTTTATGTCGGATTAAGTCCAGGTGAAGTTTAGAAATAGTTATTGTTAAGTAAATTGAGGAATTTTAGGAGCTGCTTTCACTGCTGATCCATATCATAAATGTATTATCTAAGTATCTGGTTTGTGGGTTTTAGGCCGGGCGCACATTGTCGCACAGTCGACGCAGTGCAGCGCAGCACAGTTTCTGTGTCTCTATGTTTTGGGGCGGAACAGCGCGTATTGAGACGCAGAGCAGTGCAGCGCAGTACTGCGCCGCACGTGGCCTGCGCAACGTTGTGATCACGACACAGAAACTGTGCCACACAGCTCACTCGTGCCGGTTTACAACGTAACACTGCTTGCGTTATTTATAATCTTGATTTACTTATAATCATTTTCAACTATGGAATAAGAAAAATTGATTAATCTGGTGCGTAACCAACCTGTGATTCACAATATCAGTCATAAAAATTAAATTTAAACAAGGGATTTGGACAATGAGCCCAACAAGTGGAGAGTAAATTCAGCATTTATTTATCATACAACTGTCCACTTACAATTTTCACTTTTCTTTTTTTTTAATTCATTTTTAATAAAACTTCGAAAAAAATTGATATATATAGACTATTATTACATTATTTGTTTTCTTATTATTTGTACTACATCATTCAATAGTGTCCCCGAGAAACACTTAATTTGTTGACACTGCTTTTTTAGTTTCAAGTGTTTATGTTCTGTTATATAGTTTTCTTAAAAATATAATATGAAATAAAAGAAAGAAACATTCTTATAAATTTCATGTACCGTCAAACGCTAAATAATTAAATAAATAACCACGAAAATACAGCGAGATTTTCTTCAGTTCTAATAGATATTTGAGCTTTGTCGAGAAAATAACAGGTTACATTATGCCGTGAATCTCCGCTCGAGTCATCTGGAAATTATCTTTTGATAATTCTCTTGTCACTGCAAAAGCCAGATGAGAGTTTCTTCTTTTCATATACTCACTTTTGCATAGTTTTATCTAATTGAGCTTCTGTTAAAGTAATAACAATTTTCCAAGCTCGGCATCCCAATCTGATTTAGAAATCAAAAATCGATTTTTTGTATTGACATGTTTTTGGTTACACTTTATTGTCGGTTTTTCGCACAACACAATGCTTTGTAAACTGCTGCACGAAACTGCGCTCTAATATGCGTAACTGCCAGTCTGTGCTGCCCTGCCCTGCCCTGCTCCGCGTTGCCCCTACTGCGCCACGCAGCTCAATGTGCGCCCCGGGTAAAGGGGATGTGATTAATGAAATGTTCCTGCTGATGACTTAAGGATAGGTTGGCGTAGTGGTGGTGCCACGGATCTGATAATATTCTTTAGAATTGAAGGAGAAGAAGTTTTTGGAGAGAATGAATTGAACCAAGGATGTAAGGAAAGATGTACCGGGTAGAGTTTGGGGGTCGCAGACATAGGACATACCGCGCACGGTGGGTGGCCCCGCATTCGGAAGCATGCTGGTTGAAATCCCCATCTGGGCATCCAGATTTGGGTTTTTCATGGTTTCCCCAAGGCACAGAGTGAGCCAGTTGTGAGCAATGTTTGTGTAGAGTATAGTTTCTCAACAACAGAGGCGCGCCCCTGGGAAAGGTTTGAAGACATGTCAAGGGTGGTGCATAGTGCAAGGTAGCTTTGCCACCTATGTGGATGATAACCTAACTCTATATTGTCGTAAGTACTATGTCTCCTTCGCCATATAAGTTAGAGTTGAAAAACTATATTCTAACATCACATACTTAGTGAATTTCCTCTGATATGTCTTTGATAATACTGAAAAGTAGGTATTTCTCTTATTAATAATAAAATTGTGTTTGGGGTAGGGGGGATGGTGGGAATTTTGTTGACAAAAGGGGGGCATAGTAAGAAAAACTTTGTGAAATCATACTGTTGATGGAAGCTACATCAAGGGAGGAGTATGGAGGTATTGGACTGTGGACAGATGCTCAAGGAAGTATGGTGTGTCTTTGATTTCCTGTGTTAAAGACGCCACATTGAACTTTGCAACAGACCTCGCTGCAAAACCTGTAGCATGTGTTTGCAAACTACAACCTATTCCAATCCTACCACAGGGTAAACCCTTCCCATCATTGGACGTACTACTTGTTCCATAATGCACCAATTATACAAACTAGCCTGCTGCCACTGTACTAGTTCATACATAGGTCTGATTACAAAAGAACTCTCTGACAGAATGAATAGCCACAGACAACAGTCCACACCTGCGAGCTATACCTTCCAGTAGGTAAAATCTCAATCACTGCTTCACAGTGAGAGCTGTCAGAGTTTTCCAGAAACCACCACGAGAGAACAACGTTTATGGGAACTCGTGTACCAAAATATCCTGAATACCAGACAATCTCCTGGCCTAAATAACTGATAAGACCCTACCAGTAACCCATTGCTTATTATTTATTTATTAATAATTTTAACGAAATTCGTCTATTTTTTCTATTACTACAATTTATCTAAATTTAAGATAATTTACATTTTTATGTCCATGCATATCTCCTTTGACATTTCATCATCACCCGTAGCCTTTTCATGAGGTTTTTGATAGTTCACTTCACAATAGTTTACCCCCACCATATCCCTGCCCCATCTTGTTCTCCATGGAGTAGCTAGTCTTGCGGTAACTTATAGTGTGTGCACATACCCCTTACCAAATGGCCCAATCCTACCAACATGAATAAGGTTTTAAACTGTGATATTATAAAGTTCATCTGACTCTCCCGCCTTCATCTGTGATATGTGACAAATACATATATACATGTAACATTATGAAACAGACAGTCCACATTGCACACAATGAAGAGATCAGGTTCTATGTCAGAAGTGACCAAAATATATGTTAACTTGGCTACCACTGCTCACTGAGCAGATTATGCAACATTAGAGCGTGTGGAAAATTTGATGTTCCGTTATTTCAACACTACATGTTTCTCAGCTCTGTTGAACATTTAATCTTTTCTAATACAGCCTAAGGAATGACGGTATAGAATTTCAAAACCAAAGGACACTTGCTTCTATTAACATCAAGTAGATAGCTTCACCCTTTGATCTATCATCAATGTATTAGCATATATGTTTTATGAGGTGGATATACCAGATGTATGCATGTCGTTTCCGGTTTCACTAAGAAATGGTACCAGCAAACAGTATGCAGTGAATGAATGTGACACCTGTGCCATTTGTTCGTTTGACATTAACCTACCAACACACACAAGTTGAGTCCGCCACACAACTGGCATCTGTGTTGCATCGTTCAGTGATCATGTCGACTTTTGTGCTTGAAAACGAAAATTTGCGGCATACATAGCTTTTCTTATTTAATCAAAAGAAAAAGGCCATTGAAAGCCATTGTTTGCTGGTAGAAACATATGATGAACACACTCCATGGATTAGAACATGTGAGACACGATTTTAACAATTTAAAAATGGTGATTTCAATGTGCGCTTGGGTAGACCACAAAAGTGCGAAGACAAGCAGTTCAGGCGTTGCTGGATAATGATCCAACACAAACTTAACAGCAATTGGCAAAAACATTAAATGTGTCACAAGAAACAATCGGCAGACATTTACAAGCAATGGGGAAGATCAATAAACTCGGTAAATGAGTCCTGCCTGATTTGAATGAACGGCAAATGGAAAATCGCAAAATCACTTGTGAAATGCCGCTTCAACACCGCGAAAGAAAATCATTTCTGCACCTAATTGTGATGGGTGATGAAAAATTGATTTACTCTGAAAATCTGAAGCAGAGAAAATCGTGGCTGTCACCTGGTGAAGCCGGTCCTTCAATACCAAGGCCAAATCGCTTCACCAAGAAGACCATGTTTGTGTCTAGTGGGACCAGAGTGGTATTGTGTACCATGAACTCTTGATGCCCGGTGAAACCATTAATGCTCAAGGCTATCACCAACAAATGATTAATAAACATCGTGCATTGATCGAATGACGACTGGAATGTGTCTGAAGACATGGCAAAGTGATTTTGTTACATGACAGTGCGTCGTCTCACAGCAAAACCAGTGAAAGGCACCTTGAAATCACTTGGGTGGGACATCCTACCGCATCCACCTTACTCCTCCGACCTGATACCATCCGACTATCACTTCTTTGCATCAATGGCGCATGCGCTTGCAGAGCAGCACTTCAGCTTTTTTGAGGAAGTTGGAAAATGGCTTGCCGAATGGTTTGCCCCAAAAGACAGTTTTTCTGAAATGGTATTTATAACTTACCTGCAAGATGGGCGAAGCATGTAGAAGCTGATGGCCAATATTTTGAATAAACAAAACATGACTTTCGCTTCAAAATTACGCGTTTTCTTTACCATGAATACTGGCAAAAACTTATGCATATATCTGGTAGTAGTAGTATCTGCAGGAGATGACTGTGACCATTTAATAGTGCTAGATCTCATGCACTACATCAAACAGTGAAAGAAGTTAAATTAAACATTCAAATAATTCTAAGTAAGAATGAGTCGAAATATCCTCCAAGTCACCCAAATAAATAACAATCCTTCAAATTCATATTACCTTACACTTTCCACTTGGTATGTTGCTATTTGTAAGTTTATTTTTAGTGATGGTGCTGTGATGTATAAATCTGCAGTTTATTCCCTACTGCCTATCCGTGTGCATTTTATTTTTGTTGTTATAGTCCTGTCTTCAGTTTTGGTGTGTGACAGGTTTACTCTATGCTAGTTTGGTCTAATGGGTAGTTGTATATGAAGTGATAACTTGCATTCATTACGTTATTTAACTTGTTTTATTCATTTTTTTTATTGTTTATTTTCCTCTCCATTTCAGGTTCTTCGCTGCAACAAGTATGAAACGATTTACAAGGATAAAAAGTAATGGTACGTCAGTGGAACATAACCTTCTCTATTTATTAAATTTAAATGTTAGTTTCTACAATTGTAAACAGTTTGTAAATGAATAATTAATGATGCTGACAATGGTAAGGCACGTAACAGAATTATTAATGGTGCTACACCAATACTTCTTACATCAACCATTCTTAAAAATGTTAATTATTTGAGTCATCTGTCAGGCTGGAATAGAAATGTGGATCGTTGGCTTAATTAAATCTGTCCTGTCACGAAGTCATATAACCATTTCCATAAGCCATGAAGTGCTAATGGTGCTCATTTGATTAACTACAGTTAATAATTAGACATGGCCACCAGTCTGGAAAGCTACTCAGCTTTCGAGCAGGATGAGAGATGCTACAGCGTTATTCAACCACTACAACTCACAATACTTTAGTTACACAATTTACAACTTTATAGACATTTTTTCACTCTGAAAATCCTATTAAAGGATGTCAGGAATAACGACCAGACACTATAAAATCATGAGACTCATTCTCCTCGTATACACAGAGAAGTAGTCATGACTCGCTCATGAGTTCACTCGGTAAACACCAAGACCTATGCGCCTCCTTTGTGGATGCCTCGCCGCCACGAACAGCATTGCTTTTGGTGATGACAGTGGTCATTCACAGGGTTAGCTGTCTACCGTTGACACCGAGCACTGTGCACTGTCACACGTAAACTGACATACTGGGTGGTTATAATTAAAGTTTCAATATTTAACACACTATAACATGGAAACTAATTACCATAAGAGTACCAAACTTGGTAGCATTAATGTCAAGGACATGGGGAAGAGAAATAATGCAGAATCAATTCAACTGAAACACTTTTAATGTACTGCTACGGTACATCATACCATTACATACTGGTACCATTACTGCTATGAAAGGGGCTCCGTCTGGCGCCCATCAGTGTCCAGGAGAGTCTGAAAGTGCAGGATTGCATTCTGCAAAGCAGAATGAAACAAGTCCATAGGTATGCTGGCTACCCCTCTTGATATGCTGCACTTCATATCAGCACATGTGTGAATGTTCCGCTGGTAAACCCTGCCCTTCAGGTAGCCCCACAACCAGAAATCACAGGGAGTGAGGTCAGGTGATCATGCCGGCCAAGCATTTGGAAACAATTGGCTGGTAATTTGATCGTTTCAAATGTGTTTTGGAGAAACAGTTGAGACTATGAATCACGATGACTGATCATGGCAGCTGGTGGCCATAGTTGGAAGTGGACGGTGGCCCTGTGACCCATGAAAATCATGCACCCCATACTCTGGACATTAATGCTACCAAGTTTGGTACTCATATGGTAGTTAATTTATGGGGAAAGTTTAATTATAACCACCTGGTAGATAAACCTACAAAGTACCTTATCTGGACTCTTCTTTATGCTCGAGGAATGAATAGGAATGGGCAAATCGCTAGCCTGCACGAAACCAGTGCAAAAAAACATTTGCTGTTTGCAATGCTTAATGTCAGATAGGTAAAGTGTAAGGTAACCCGCTCTTAGTGGAGCGAATACCTTTTCCCCTTTTTAAGGAAGTCAAAATAGGCATCCTCATTTGGATGGTTCCCAATGATAGGGAGGTGATTATGTGGAGGGTCTGACATGACATCATGATCCCTGCCAAATAGCACTTGACTCCCCATCTCCCCTTCCAGTTGCTTGAATCTCAAGACATTTCTCCCTTCAGCAAATAACATTAAACCCCATTTTTTCTTTTGCCGTGTCCAGCTGGCTTCTTCTTCTCATTCCTTCTTTCTGTTTACATTTTTTTTTGTAAACCATACAAAATCAACCGCCATTTCTTCCTTCGCTTCTTCAGTCTTGCATACTTTTCTGCAAACATTTCTCCTTTCATACAATGATGACGGGCATTGACTTCTTTCTTTTTTCTCCCTCGTTTTCTTGTTGTTGATATCAGACACGTCTTTGAATATATGTTGTCCTCTCTTCCTCTTAATACACCTTGTTCTTTTCTTGACATTTATTAGGTCTTCTCCAGAGATGTGTATTATTTTAGATACAAGTATTTGAAATGTAGATACAAGATACAAAATTCGCATTTTCATCTTGTACCTGAAGTACTTTTCTTAATCTTTATTTTGTATCTTGTATTTAGATACTTTTTATTGGTATCTTTGTATTTTGTAAATACTATTTACACATTTTTTTACGTTACGGCATCCTAAAGACAAAGACAACAACGAAATGCATTTGTAAAATTCATTAACCTATACCAAAGGAAAAGGTTGTATGGTCTAGTTACCTTTGCCTGCCTTCATTGTGGCGAACTATGAAATCCATAAACAAACACCTATTGTCTCTTGTCTTTTCTCCACGCCAATTCTTATCATGTCAAATTACGTTTGGTATGATGAAGTCGAATTATTATTATTGAATCATAATTAAGGATGGCGTTATTGAAATGTAAGTAAATAAATAAATGAATCGTATTAATTTTTATTTTATTTAAGTGGGTATATAACACATTAGATTTCACTTAGCAATGACTGCATGATTGCTTGTGTGAAGGCTGGTTATGGAACTCCGATTTAATATACCACTAATTAAATTTTGTATTTTTTTTTAATCTGCGTAACGTCTCTCTAACAACGAGGTCTTTAGAGACGGAAAAGGATGGGGGGGGGGGGGAGGCAAGGAATGGGAAGGAATTCGGCCATGGTCTTTTGAAGGAAGCATCCTGGCATTTGCCTGGAGTGATTTGGGAAACCATGGAAAACTCAAATCTGGATGCCCGGACGGGGATTCGAACCACTGTCCTCCCGAATGCGAGGCCAGAACCCTAGCCGTTACACCACCACGCTCGGTCTAAATTTTGTAGACTAAATCTCTTTAAAATTTTTAAAAATGTTAACTTAATTGTTAGGATTATTGTTAATGAGAAGATTTATTTATATTTACCTGTAAAGTAAGTTACAGATTTGTGTCATCATTATAAGAGAGTCTTTTTCTATTGATTTACAGATAGCTGAAAGCTTGATAGTTTATTAAGAATACCATACTATAGGTAAATATTGTGGTATAAGTTTTTTTTTTTTTTTTTTTAACAATTTTAATTTCTTCCATATGTATCTAAATCTGTAGTTTGAACTCCGACAGTTGAGGTTACTGCATTTATACATATAGTAGGAATTGTTCCATTTATAATATGACAGTTTGTTATTTAATAAGTTCTGAAACATTAAACTATCTAGTTGCTAGTAATAAATAGTAGTAATAATAATAATTTGTAAATAGCTGTTGGTGTTGCTCTTGGTAGGATTATACAATATCGCTATTTTAAATTGCACATGCCTGGAAAATGTTGAGCCTGTCGCAGATGTGTGGGTGTAAAAAGTGGTTTCATTTTGAATGCAGGTCAGAGGGAAAAAGGGAACAAAATTAGGCTATTCCATGGTGTTGTGCGCTCTGTTTAAGGAATAGGAAACTTTCAGATTGGAATGCAAAAATTTCAGAGCAGGATGAAACGATTAGGGAGATGAGTGAAATTATCAGGGAATTGCTTAACTGGTTGGCTTGTGGAGGCTCAACCTGTAGGAGCAGTGCCTGTGTATGCTCTGCCTGTAGCGGCCCTGCCTGTGGAGGCTCAGCCAATAGAGACAGGATTGGAGATGGTGGGTTTAGTGAGGATGATGATAAAGATGGTTGGGAGCTGATAACTATAGGGAGCAATAGTTTTGGCATGTTACCTGAGTCAGAAACTCATGTAGATAGAGGAATAGTTATGGTGCAGCAGGTATTTATTAATAGAGGCCTGGAAGGAAAAAAATAGGAAGAAAAAGGTTATGTAGTAGCCACAGGAGATGTTTAGGTCCTGTTCTGTAGGATCAGCTACAAACAGGCTACCAGGTCCCAAGCTTTTTCAGATCTAGTGCAACATTGGTGCAGGTATTGGAGGATATAGGATGATTTTGTAGGGATTTCACAAAGGTCAATAAAGTAGTGACAGTGGGACGTGCGGGCATTAGTATTGGTAGGAACACAAGTTATACTATAGAAAGTAACTTGAGGAAGGTGGGTGAAAGAGACACAGCTTACCAAGGTGGAACTCATGCAGATCTTAAGTCGTCATGACCGGCCACAGCTGAACCACGCTGTGAGGTAGGTAAACATGGAAACTACATGGGAAAGGTATTTAATTCTGTCTTGGGAGTTGTGCGTGCAGACACCATTGGTAGTTGGGGTTTCACTAGGCGTGGCCTATACCTAAACAGAAGGGGCAAGGAGCTACTTCCTCAGTTGTTAGCAAAAGCTGTAAGGGATCCCACTTACAGTTATGATTGGGTTAGGACTGTGCTAGTTTTTAGGTTACAGGTTGCTGATGAGGGGATAAAAAAGAGTGATCAAAGGGATAATTATTGCAAATGTGGGATGGGAAAACCCACAAGTGCCAAGAACCCTGAAAGCTATGTTCTGCATCACCAAAAGCATGTGAAACATATTTGGAACAGATAGGGAAGTCACCAACTCCTCTATACAAAACCAGATGGAATTCTAAAAAGGCCTTTTAGCAGAGCCAGAACCTCTTAATGAAACCATAAAAATTATTAAAATATCTCCTATTAAGGAACATGAAATACATTTTTTATGTGAATATGCAAACTGTTCAAAGCCAATAGCAGAAGCTATTCAAAGTCTACAAAGAGATAAATACACCTAATGCAGTTGTTTAATTCTTGAACTAATGAGACTCCAGCATATAGTTTAATATCTTAAAGTGGAAACATAAAATATTGCAGAACTTTGTCAGATCTAAACAGAAAAAAAATCTAAACAAACGTCTAAAAGTTTTTGCCATATGTGCCAGCAATATTAACCTCAGTGTTCCACATGTTTTTGAAAATTGAAACACAGAAAATTAATTGATCTGAAAAAAGAATTCAGAGGCTTTAAAGAGCAATGAAAGACGAATCTTATTACATGTTTTTAGAGCACTCTAATTCCTCTATTGCTAATGCCACTAGTGGCGACAGCACAGAATCAACTGGCAGCATCACTGACTTAGAAATACTTTAGTTGTTAAGTAACAAGGACAACCTCCTAAAAATGTTTATCTAACAATAAAAAAAGTTTTTAAACTATAACACCTGCTTGTTGAGTTCTGCCCCTGTGCAGCGAATAACGAACAAACATGTTAAATATATATATATATAATTGTTGGCTGCCGGCAGCGCTTGCGTGCAGCCATCTCACTTCTACTGAGGAAGAGCCATGCTCGAAAATTCTATTCTTTGTGTGATTGTTTTTTTTTCGTGTACCAAGGCGCAGGAATCCCCTTCTTTGGTAAGCGGTGGTTTTTTATCCTATTCTATCCTAATGTTTTATATATATATATATATATATATATATAAAATTAAGGAAGGATAGGGAAATATGACCCAACACTTACCACAGATGAAGGCGGCTGGGACGACGAACAAAAAACAAACACAAGAGAAGCGCAATATTTCGGCCTACAGCAGCCTTAAACGTGCAGAAGGTGAAGCACCAGGCGCCGTCATATGTGTACACATAGACGGCCGACTGGTGAATGGCGTCTCAGGCGCAGATGGTAGTTTAGGTGGAAAGGGGGGGGGGGGGGGAGGAGTAAGCTCAAATATTGGGTCGATAATCGATACTAATGACGATATGTTATTATTGAAAGAGGTGAATAATAACTGGGTGGGGATATATATATAACTATAAGTAAAACGTAAAATAAATGTAAATAGCATGGATAATAGTAAATACAGAAATAAAAAACGTAAATGGTATAGATAATAAGTGCTGGGTCTGGTGGGCAGAGTTTATTGGAGATTGAGGCCAGGAGGATGTCTGGTGTCAAGGATATTCTGGTAGGCTAGTTCCCATCTACGAAGTTCAGAGGGGGTCGTGTTGTTAGGGAAAACTCTGATTGCCCTAACTGAAAAACAGATGTTCAAATTATTGATTTTGTGAGAACTGGCATGTTTTGCAACTGGATGGGCCTCATTGTTAGTATAGACTGTCTGCCTGTGGCCATTCATTCTGATAGCTAGGGGATTGGTTGTGAGGCCTATATATGAGCTGGAGCAATGGAGGCATGTCAGTTGGTATATGAGGTGTGTTGTCATGCAAGTAGCATGACCAATGATAGGGAATGTTTCACCTGTTGTAGGATTGGAGTAAGTGGTAGTGGCTGGGTGCATGCTGCATGTTTTACAACGGGGTCTATTGCATGGGAATGAACCCTGTGGCAGTCTGGGCGAATTACTTGGTGAGTACTTGTGGACTAAGATATTACTTAAATTCGGTGGTCTGCTAAAACATGTGCGAGGGGCAGTGGGTAGAATTTTATGGAGAATGGTGCGCATCCCGGGGAAGGAACGTAGGAAATCAAGTCCACGGCGAAGGATTAGGTTAATGGACTCGAGACCAGGGAAGTACTGAGCGATGAAGGCGGGGCTGTAGTTAGTATCAAGGGGTACTGACTTGGAGTGGCTGTGTGAAGGAAGGGCTATGGCACGGGAGATTTGTTTGTGTACTAAGTCAGGAGGGTAGCTACGGGAGATGAGAGCTCTAGACAGGTTTTCTGTGTATTGGGAAAGAGATTGTTCATCAGAGCAGATTCGCCTGCTACGGAGGGCCAGACTGTAAGGAAGGGAACGTTTGATGTGCAAGGGATGACAACTGTTGAAATGAAGATATTGCTGCAGATTGGTTGGTTTGATATGAACAGAAGTATGTAGGCGCCCGTTATGCAAGGAAACGTCAACATCAAGAAAGGTAACATGAGTATGGGAGTACGTCCAAATAAAGTTGATGGAGTGGTTGTTTAGGGAGTTGAGGAAGTCTATTAGATGATGCTCATCGTGGGTCCAGATCATAAAGATGTCGTCTATGTATCTGAACCACACAAGAGGTTCAATGGGAAGATTTTTGAGGAATCGTTGTTCCAGACAGCCCAAGAAAAGGTTTGCATAGGATGGTGCCATGCGGGTGCCCATTGCAGTACCACGTATCTGGTGGTAAATTTGTGAGTTAAAGGAAAAGTAGTTGTTAGACAGTTAACTCACAAATTTACCACCAGATACGTGGTACTGCAATGGGCATCCGCATGGCACCATCCTATGCAAACCTTTTCTTGGGCCGTCTGGAACAACGATTCCTCAACAATCTTCCCATTGAACCTCTTGTGTGGTTCAGATACATAGACGACATCTTTATGATCTGGACCCACGATGAGCATCATCTAATAGACTTCCTCAACTCCCTAAACAACCACTCCATCAACTTTACTTGGACTTACTCCCATACTCATGTTACCTTTCTTGATGTTGACGTTTCCTTGCATAACGGGTGCCTACATACTTCTGTTCATATCAAACCAACCAATCTGCAGCAATATCTTCATTTAAACAGTTGTCATCCCTTGCACATCAAACGTTCCCTTCCTTACAGTCTGGCCCTCCGTGGCAGGCGAATCTGCTCTGATGAACAATCTCTTTCCCAATACACAGAAAACCTGTCTGGAGCTCTCATCTCCCGTAGCTACCCTCCTGACTTAGTACACAAACAAATCTCCCGTGCCATAGCCCTTCCTTCACACAGCCACTCCAAGTCAGTACCCCTTGATACTAACCACAGCCCCGCCTTCATCGCTCAGTACTTCCCTGGTCTCGAGTCCATTAACCTAATCCTTCGCCGTGGACATGATTTCCTATGTTCCTTCCCCGGGATGCGCACCATTCTCCATAAAATTCAACCCACTGCCCCTCGCACATGTTTTAGCAGACCACCGAATTTAAGTAATATCTTAGTCCACAAGTACTCGCCAAGTAATTCGCCCAGACTGCCACAGGGTTCATTCCCATGCAATAGACCCCGTTGTAAAACATGCAGCATGCACCCAGCCACTACCACTTACTCCAATCCTACAACAGGTGAAACATTCCCTATCATTGGTCATGCTACTTGCATGACAACACACCTCATATACCAACTGACATGCCTCCATTGCTCCAGCTCATATATAGGCCTCACAACCAATCCCCTAGCTATCAGAATGAATGGCCACAGGCAGACAGTCTATACTAACAATGAGGCCCATCCAGTTGCAAAACATGCCAGTTCTCACAAAATCAATAATTTGAACATCTGTTTTTCAGTTAGGGCAATCAGAGTTTTCCCTAACAACACGACCCCCTCTGAACTTCGTAGATGGGAACTAGCCTACCAGAATATCCTTGACACCAGACATCCTCCTGGCCTCAATCTCCAATAAACTCTGCCCACCAGACCCAGCACTTATTATCTATACCATTTACGTTTTTTATTTCTGTATTTACTATTATCCATGCTATTTACATTTATTTTACGTTTTACTTATAGTTATATATATATCCCCACCCAGTTATTATTCACCTCTTTCAATAATAACATATCGTCATTAGTATCGATTATCGACCCAATATTTGAGCTTACTCCTCCCCCCCCCCCTTTCCACCTAAACTACCATCCGCGCCTGAGATGCCATTCACCAGTCGGCCGTCTATGTGTACACATGTGACGGCGCCTGGTGCTTCACCTTCTGCACGTTTAAGGCTGCTGTAGGCCGAAATATTGCGCTTCTCTTGTGTTTGTTTTTTGTTCGTCGTCCCAGCCGCCTTCATCTGTGGTAAGTGTTGGGTCATATTTCCCTATCCTTCCTTAAATTTATTGCCTTAAGCTTTTTCCTGCTCATTGTTATATATATATATATATAATGTAAAAAGTATTTTATCTTGAAAAGTATTTGGAAAATATGTATTTTGTATCTTATATTTCAAATGCCATTTCCAAAAGTATCTTGTGATATCTCAAATCCATTACTTAAAAGTATTTTGTATCTTGTATTTCAGATACTTTTTGTAAGGTATCTTGTACATCTCTGATCGTCTCCATTCATGACCCCACAATATTCCACATGCTTTCTTCTTTGCATATAAAAATACATTTTCCCCCTATATAATCTTTTTCTCTTGCTCATAAACACTGTTCTGCACATCTTCTTTTCATCCGTAAGGTTCATGGTGCTTTTTGTCTTCAGGTAAGAGCTGGGTTCCTCGACCATGCCTTCTTTTTCTCGTAGATTGTCTCTGGCAAGGTTTCAGTCTTTTCTGTAGTTATTTCCTGTAATCCTCCACTTTATTCAATGACTACTTCTTGATGCCTTTCATCTTCTTCCACAGTAATTATTACTTCTTTTACTAAGGCCTTTCTGTAACCATTTCATTGAGTCTTTCCACCTTCTTTTTCTGTATTACATCATGTTCTTCTCGAACACTGTGCTTTTTCATCTTGTATGTTTTGTAATGTCTCCATTATCTACTCAAATAATGAACATGTCTTGTTAGTCATGTTGGTTTTTTATTTTCCTCCATTGCCTTTCATATTAGGTGTTTTTCGAGTTTCTTTTGTGATCTTTTCATGTTTTCTCTCAAGTTCTTCAACATTTTCCTCCTGCAAAGCTTGTGGTTCTTTTACATCTATCTCTGGTTCATTACAAGCTGCTTCACCAATTTCTGTCAAACACTTTGTCTACCAGGTCATCATCTGTCCTTATCTCTTCTCTACCCAGCCCTTCGACTGATGTTTCTTTAATCTTCTCCTTTTCTAATGATTATGCCAGTTGGTATCTCTATATGATGTTCTGCACATGTTTGGCAAATTCTTCCTCCACATCATTCACTAGCTGTTTTCTTCTCTCCTTATGATCCTCAGCATGCTTCAAGCAATTTCTACAGCACTCTCCCCGGTCTGAGGAAATGCTACACCTTGATTCACTTATCAGTCCCTCTTCTCATACATTCCTGTTAACCTTGCCTTCCATTAGATGAGCATCCATGACAGCCATTACTTCTGCAGAACCCAAGCAAATTTTTCTGATAACAATGCTGTGCAGTCTCTGAGTACACTCTTAAATTCACTTGCATTTACATTTTCCTCTCACTCATCTTGCACAAGTTTCTCAAAGTGTTTCTTAGTGAGTTTAAGAGCCCATATTTTCTCTTTCTCCATCTCTGACGCCGACAACATTCCTCAGTCTCTTCCAGAAATTTGTTGCTTAGACCCCGTATCTTGGTTAATGTATACTAATTCCTGAAGTCCTGTATAAATGCAAGGAAATCTTTTCCCGCCTTTAGAGTGTCTACTACTTGTTTGTTCACTGCATTTTCAATAAGTTATCACAATTCATCTCCATAGTCTAACAGTATGTCCATCACTTTCCTGTGTCCGCGCAACTCTTCTCCAAAGTTGCAATGTCATTCCATCCTTGCGGCTAGGTCAAGATCTTGACCAATCTCTCTTTTGATCTCCCATTCCTCTATTCTCTGCATATTCTTGTCTTGTTACACTCTTGCAATTTCATGACTGTTTGATGTGTCTTCAAAAAACATAGATTTGGATTCTTTGGGGGTATCCTCCGATTCATCACCTTCATTTAATTAACTACATTTCTTCTGACCCTCTTTCTCCAAACTACATTTAAAATCTATTAACCTACTTACAACATCTGCATATGTCACACAGTCCTGCACATTTTCAATAACTCTCAGTAAAAACTCTTCCAGAAAACCATAGAACCGTTCTGTTTATTGGATTTCCGAAGAGATTTTATTTATATTTATCATGTTTTTATGCTTCTTAATAACTTCATGCTTTTCCTGTGGAGCTATTTATTTTATTTTCTGAATGTGCAGCTAAACTAAATAAATAAACTGATAATCCTTATACTCAGCACAGTTTAACTTAGTTTTAATAAGCTCCAAATACATTATGTTAATTACATAACTGGACTTTTATTCGCAAGTTCTCCTTAGGTACTAACCAACCTAGTCAATCTCCTAGTTATATCTGTATTTGATGTTACATGGAAACCTTTCAAGAGAGTAATACTAACAGGCCCTTGCCATGGAATGGCAAAGATATAGGAATGACATTAAAATATGTATTTTATGGTAATTCTGTTATCCTACAGCCCCCCCCCCCTCCCTCCAAAGTTCACCATACCATTTTGATATCAAAACAAGCATAAATGACGATGGTAAACTTGAGATAGGACAACTGTTTCTGTAAATGTTCTCTTTCAGTTATGGAGAGCTTGCATTTACATTATGACTGTTGAACAAACATTGAACAATATTTATCTTCACAATTTTTTATAACAAGAACCGATGCCTTGGTGAATTTTTCCCAGTTGAGTTTCCATGAGCAGCAACTGGTTAACACTGCACATTGTAACACATATTGGTGCACCAAGTTACTGCCCTTATCACTTAATAATAATTAAAAAAAAGAACTACAATAAGTCTTTATACAGGGCGTTCGCCGGGAAACGCTACCCTCCCAGTCTGTTGCCGTCGGCAACTTGCTGGGACAGTGGAGCCAGCAACTCCCGCCACACGGCGCCGTGAATCACCACACTGTTTAACACCTCCGCTGCCCCAACAGTGTTGTGAATAAACGTTTCTTTGTGGTTTGGCTGGTTTGGGGCTTCATACTCTTACTAATCTGTACTGTGTTTGAGTGTGAGTAAAATTATGGTACGTTACAGTTTGCAACAAAGAATATTTCTCTACGATACATATGTGAAGAAGAAGTCGTATAAAAGTGTCTCAGTAAATTTCGTCGCGAATATCCTGGCGCTTTACTGCCAGCTAAATCAACAATTCTGCGTCTGGTTAAAAAAGTAAGAGAAACGGGTTCATTTTTTAACAAAAAGAGACTGTCGGTCAACCGCATTCTCAAAGATGAGAAAATTGACGATATCGCTTTTCGACTAGAACAGTCACCCAAAAAATTATTAAGTCAGTTAGGGCAGCAAGCAGGCGTATCTAAGACGTCAGCTTG
The DNA here is from genome assembly GCA_031002005.1 of Vandiemenella viatica. Taxonomy (NCBI): domain Eukaryota; kingdom Metazoa; phylum Arthropoda; class Insecta; order Orthoptera; family Morabidae; genus Vandiemenella; species Vandiemenella viatica. The sequence continues at coordinate 56,911,696 of JARYHS010013630.1, forward strand.
GAAAGTAACAAAGCTAGTTCACTTAAAGCCGTACAAAACAATTGTGGTGCATAAAATTACAGAAATAGACCAGGGGCCTAGGATTAGATTTTGCAACTGGTACCTGCAGGGTGTCCAGGATGGCACTGTTGATCCGCAACTGACGTCACATTTAAATGCTTAGCACATACAAGTTTATGAAGCGTAATTATTATGAAATAGTCCACGGCTGAGGGACGAACAATGCCGGAAGCTGACTGCTCGCTCGCCGGGAGCAGTTTCTTCCTTGTAGCGCTAACAGTGGGTAGCGTTTCCCGGCGAACGCCCTGTATTACACTACAGTATTGTGCATCCCACCAGTATGTTTAATGTAAAAACAATCCAATGCCAACTATAACTTATCAATAATAGTAAATGCTATGGTAGAGTATATATGTTCACACCTGTGCCCTGCACTGGTGTTAAATCTTTTCACTCACCTCAAACTAATTCATCAGTTTTCTGAGTTATAGGTTCAATACAACGTACTTGCCCTTCTTCTACAAATGCTTATAATAAGAAACAAACTTCTCCTGTTATTTGAACTCAGCCGTTAGCTATGTGTTTAAAAGGCTTTAGAGCTATCACATTGTACCTTCCTTTAATCTTTCCCCTTCCTGGGTATGCGACTGTGTAGGAGTTACTGTTGTCCCTACCAATTACCTCATACGGCCATTCATATAAGAATTTAAACTTCTTAATCTCATTCTCCAATGCTGGTGATTTACAACGTGTTTGAACAAGTAACAAATTCCCCATTTTGTATGCTGTTGGTTTGAATGAAAGAAGTTCCAAATTGATTGTGATATATGTGGCCTAAACCACAATTAAATATTACGTGGCATAGTGTAAGTTGTTAAGATTTATTTTTAGCATCCTTTGTTTTCACTGGGTCGTTATTTCAGCCTATGTTAGCTATCTCAGCTATTAAAATATCGATCTTCATCACAGGTAGGAAGAAAGAAAGGTGTGAAGATTTGAGATCAGGTTTATAAAGCGATGCATGATGACACTGACATGCGATACAGGGAATGTATTAATTCATGTGTGATTGAAGCTTTGCTTTTCTAGCAGCAATATTTGCGGAGATTGTGATTAGACCGAAATGCAACCAGGAACAAGTTGACAACTGAAGATTTTTGCTATAGCACAAGGGACGATAAATTAAAATGAGCCTAATTTAATAATTCTACTTAGTTAAGCACCTGGAGAGAAATAAATAGCCATAACACTTGGTTAAACCCGTAATTTTTGACTGGCTTTGGGGCTGGTATGTATATAGTTTTTATTGGTATTGAAGTGACTTTTCTCTTAAAATGTTTGGAATTTTGCTTTGATTCTAGCTCATTAATACAATTGTTATAATCTGTAAGACTGTTACTGGTGTTTGTTTTACAGTCTATGCACCTACCTCAACTGATTTAATTAGCCAAAACATGGTTTATTGGAAAATGTCTCATCATTACCAACGTATCAGGAATGCAAAGAAAGTTGTAGATTCTTCAGCTCCTTCATATTACAAGACTCTGACTGTGCAGCCAAGACACAGATTAAAATCAGGAGTTCATGTGCAATCATCAATTGGTTCTCGCACATCATCAGTGGCAGATTTACATTCCTGTTCTGAAAAAACAAAAGCTGTTACAGGCTTTGGCTTAAAACCTGAGAAAAAACAATTTGTAACTTTCCAAAGGTAAGCTTTATTTAAAAATTGTTACCTTATATTCACAATTTTCATTTTGTGCATTACCCTACTGGAATTATATTTTGTAATCATATTGAAAATATGAGAAAGATTCAAATAAAAAACATTCTATATATATTTTTTTGTTAAGTCTAGTTGATGCTGATTTACCCTTACACTATTTTTATTCACTCAATGAGAAATATGTACCAGTTTTCGTAAAATTCCTGCCATACATTCCCGGAATTAAAGCAAACCTAGTTTCATCTACATACCAAGGAAGGGATGGGTTGAAGTTGATTTATACTGTACATTATTTATATTCGCCCCAAAAGATTCTTGTGGACCAAGATTCATTAATTTGATGCAAGCCATTTCCAGTACTAAATTAAATGTTGATTTACTCACACAGGTATCAGACTGCGGTGGGTTGGATGCTTTGATGTGGAATGACAGTTTCTTTTTTGGTCATACATTTCAAACTAGTTATAACATCTGCTAATGTTGCTGCTCGAAAATCGAAACATGTACCACACACGCATTAATACATACCACATACAAAAAATGTATTTGGAATGTGTCTGTTTATTCCAGCTTCATGCGGAAAATACAGATTTTGAATAGATTTTCAGAATCTGAAAGCTTGGAGTCAAAGTCAAAAGTTAATGTATGCCTTAAGACATTACGACACATTTATTTTATGAATAATTTGGCATTACCAGAAAACTGCTGAGTCGATTTTGACTGAGTTTTCACAGTGTCAAATATTAGGTGTGTCTCGTTATGTTGCCTCATCTGCCGCTGGAGCTGAAAAGTTTCTCATTATGCTAATTCATCTGGCACTGGAGCTCAAAATTAAAATCTGTTCCGTACTTGTCCAGTTGAATATTCAGAATTATTTTCAAAAACTGCATTTATTGATAATACAAAAGGCTCATTTTCATGTAAAAAGCAGTTGTTATGCATAGGTTCTGTTAGTAGTTGTAGATTGTAGTGTCATAGCCTGATATAACTTTGACAGCAAATATTGCAATATTGTCTATTTCATAATTATTAATTTATGTAGTTTCCTCATTTACATAGGTTTCTCTTCGCAATCACTCTATGTAACGTTGAAGCATACCAAACAATTGAATTTAGATTCTAAGCTTTAAAATGGTGAAAACCCCATCAAAATCTACGCAGTCATTTTTGAGTTTTCATTTAATGCATATTGATACCAGAGATGGAGGTACAGAATTTTTCTATATTATCACCATATTATTCAGTGCAAGAGAAGCAGTGCTTTGGAATTGCATGAATACTTCTAGAATAAAATTCTTTTGGGAATGAACACAACTGATTAAGTCCATCTGCTTCACCTCATTGTCAGATTTAAAAGACTTTGAGTGACCCAAAGACATGAAAATCACTGGTGGCAAGAACAAATCTTGAATGGTCTCATTGCTGGAATGGGCAGTATATGGCATGCTTTGCCATGTTGTAAAATGGTGCCTTCACCCAGAAGCCTATTATTTTTTACTTGATAATAGGACAAAGGTGAGTCTAGTGGATATTTGTATCTGTATGACTAATGACTGTTTCTATCATAGGGTTGTAATGTTCCTAGATGATTCCTTTTGTGTCACAGAAGAGACTTTTTGTCACACATTGATATTTCCTTTTACATCATTCCAGTTATTGATGGCTTTCCCTCGCCTACCTACCTGGTGAAAGGAATTAGACAAAATATGCACTTTGACAGTGGCCGCTTTTGATCTTTTTTCCAGCTCTGAACAATGTCTACCTAACACAAGGATGCCTGAAAAGTGCAAGATTACGAATAAACCAACTAGTTTTTAGTTGATTTTTTGACACCTGTTTTATAGTTTTGTGTTATCAGATCACCGACCTTTAATGCAAATGCTATTTCAGAAGACTCCAAACACTTTGGAACATTACCAGCAAAACTTTCAAATGTCTTTGACTCATCTAAATGGTTCCTTGTCTGATGAGTAGACTGATAATGGGGTTAGTATGTAACAGCTTAGTCCTGAACTATGACCTTTAACATGGCCTAAGGTTAGATTGTCAACCAGTCGCCATCAAACTGATAACCTCAACTTGAGAAGTAGGTTTGAAATAATGCTCACTGTAAACTTCCAAATTAAATTTCACTACAATATTCCAATAAATTACGACGACCAATAAACAGCATCGGAACTTCGTATCCAAATTAAATTGATTGCAGGTTTGAACTTTGATACAAGCTGCAGTCAACTCTCAAAAGAAACTCCTAACTGGTGAAAAGTCAGCTACATTGGGAACGAGTCTACTTCAGCACTGTGTACGATAACCGGACCAACATGGCCGACTGACTTGCTGCGAGTGTAAATTAAGCTTCCCATTCTTGTCCACTTTGAGCGTCAAAACTGCTGTAAGCCCTGCATGTGCTTGCCAACGATTGTGCCCCACCCCGGCTTCTGTAGCCCCTTATATTGAGGATGTGAGGTCTTGCACAACTATCTGGTTAATTGTGAAATATCTGTAACTATCTGAATTACTTTTTCTTCTCATCGACTCAAAATTTTTGTGAGTGGTTGTCTGTAGTCTGAATGTGAAAATCAATCGTTATAAAAAATTTCTATCTACAATAGTTTAGCCATAAAAAATTGTTAAAGTGGTGCTACCTAGGATTCCCTCTCATTTTCAAAGTATTTGAGCTACTGTGTTGAAACTTGTTTTAAAGTGATCTGCTAATTTTTCTTAATCTTTTATTTACTATTGTTTAAATAGGTGAAATTCATATTGCAAAATTTAAAAAAATCTGTATCTTCTAAAATATTGAAGCCACAAGGCTGAAATTTGCTTTAAACAATCCAGAATACAATTTTCTATAAGATGTGGAGTTGTGTAGCCACTAACTAATCTCCTTCATATAGTTTCAAAAATCTAGTTATCTTCCTTGTAGATCTGTCTTTCGGAATCTTAAAACAGGAAGTGGCCATTTCTTTCCAAATTATGATTAATTTATTTTTTCTATTCTGGTCAAAGTACAGCATAGATTTTTCTAAAAATTAGTGTGTTGTACTCAGTAAAAATTCTACTTAATTTTAATTATATCCCCCCTCCGAATTTAGCGGAAATCTACTATCTGAAAATAAGTCTGTTACAGTAGAACTCCAATTATCCGAATCGCTGATTATCCGAATCGCTTTTTTAATTAAGATGGAAACGTACTGCAAAAAATCTTCCCCTCTTTTATAGAAACCAACCCAAAGCTTGGATGCCTGCAGCATTGTTTACAGATTGGTATGGCAAAATTTTCATTCCTGAAGTGAAAAGCACCAAAAATCTCTTGGAAAAGAAGCCAGGAAAGTGCTTTTGGTTGTTGACAATGCACCAGCTCATGCTGCTGAAGAAGTTTTGGAAATAGGGGATGGCCAGTTTAAAAAACCTTTTTATCGCCAAACGTCACAAGCTTGTTGCAACCAATGGATCAACCTGTTATCGAAGCCATGAAACGCCATTACGGAAGACAACTTTAGTGAAACTTTTAGTGGAGGGCGAACCAAATTTTTTTTTTGAAAGATTGTGCTTACATGGTGGCGGAAGCTTGGAGCTTGGTTAAGGCAGTCACATTAAGACGTGCGTGGAACAAGTTGAAAGGCATACCAACTGAAGAAGAGAAGGAAAAGTAGAAAAAGGAAAAAGAAGCGCAAGAAAAGGAAATGGAAAAGACAGGAGAAGATGTGGATGAGCTGTCACTTGAAGAATTCAGAAACATTCATTTGAAAATTCCTGGATGTTCAGAAGTTAGTGCTGAAGATATGGTTTCGCCAGACCGTGGGTTTGAAATTCTAAATGATGATGAACTTATTGAAAGTGTGAGAGAAGAAAGTGTCGAGGAAGAAGATGACCTTAATATGGAAGTTGAAGCAGACACTGGACCATCAGCGTTGATGTGAATGGAGCGTCAGTCCGAGTGTGACCACATGCAACTTCTCACCGTCAAGCGGTTATGCTACTAGGCTGCCCGAAAACGGACGAGTACAGTCAAACAGCTCACTTTGACCGAGGTACTAATACGGTAAGGCATAAGTAGGAACATTTCAGATAATGGTGGATGAAAACATAAAAAGGGAGGAGCACAGATCCTATGTACTGTGAAGTGAGAATGATAAAGAGGTTGATGAAAACATAATAGACTGAAGAAGCAGTAGGGCAATAGGTAACATATAAACAAAAAGGAGAATGTAAGTTCATGGAGATTCATGGCATTGTATATTTATAAAAGATTCTCAAGCTTCTAGCCATCACATTCCTGGGATCTTTTGAGGGACTACATCTCTGTCCTCATTTTTATCCGGCTGATATAAAGCATCAAGCTGACATATGCTACAGAAATTGTATAAGACAGTAAAAGCAGAATTAAGATGGTTACATCCTTGATTTTACGTCTTTCTGGCATGTTGCTTCTTTAACATTATGATTGCCTGGTTCCAGGGCACACTAATCTGGTGTCCAGTATTTCTTTTCTCCAAGTGATCAGCTGTTCTGATATTAATGACTTGTGACATGATACTGTCCCAAAAGCCTGCAGGCTGGACTAAAATCCTTGATCTTCAAATTTAAACATATGCCCCTCTTGAATTCTGTGTTCAACAAGTGCTGATTTTTTATCATGCTCCACACACCACTGAACAGTAAGGGATTTGTGTGATATAAGCCTTTGGTAAATTCCAAGTATATGTAGTCCTAGGTAATCCATTATGCTTCCAACTAAGTTTTTAATTTTTGTCGCTGCTCTAAAAATGCTCTTCACCCCATATTTGCTCAACATTCTACTTATTTTTGAACTCGACTCTTCCATGAATGGAAAGAAGGCAAGGTAAGTGGTGTCCTCACTTTCTTTCTGTGTACCTTCTTCCTCAGTGCACACCGAATTTGCCCTTCATTGTAACCATTTTTGCCAAAGTTCTCTGGAGGAAATCTGTAAGGTTGTCTTTTGTCACATACCTTTTGTGTTCTGTACATGAGGGTCTTCAGAACTGTATTGTATCACTCGGGACAGTAACAACTGGTAGCTTATGATAAACCGAATGCCCCAATGTACCTTGAGTGCAATTTTCACAAATACATAAAGAAAAGTTAAGCAACTGCCCTCTTCCAACTCCACGGTGAACTGAAAATTCTGATTGACTACATAAAGATGTGCCAGAAATTCTTCTGGGCTGTTTCTACCTTATGGCCACTCATAAAAGAGTCTTCAGTGTATCTATAGAAACATTTTGGCTGGAGTGGCACTTTTTTTTTAGAGCCTATTCATCAAATAACTCCTGTTTCCTCTCAGCTAAATGTGACCTGTTGTAAAACATACATACCATTAGGCCAAATACCTCATTCTGAGTCTGTTAGTAGAAAAGGGTTGTCGTCATTTATGAAATTCATTATTTCCTTATTTCTTGGGCAGCATGAAGATAGAACAGGGAGATGTAATGGTTAGTTTCTAAGTAGTATATCTTTTTATGTGAATTCCCTCTGTGAACAGCTTAAAACTTTTAAGAAGGCATTTTGATCAAGAGATGGTCGATATTTTCAACTATGCTTTGACAATTTTCTACTTCTGGTTTGAAGGACACTATTATGAACAAGTGGATGTTGAAGCAATGGGCTCACCATTACAACCAGAGTAACTGACTGCTATGGCAAGTCTAGCCGGTTATGGTCTGGAATAGTCAAGGGTGGTATTACTCTATCAGTAGTAGATGTAATTATATTTCCTAGATGAAGTTTCTCAGCCTCAACGCCCGTTTGGTCCACCCTCGGCGTCTGCCATAATAGATCGCTTCCAGTCCTGTAGCTGCAATTGTCGTGGCAGGTGGTTATGTAAGTGTAAGTCCATTTGTGCCACCGGTAGTAGAGAGGCTACACAACCTTTGGCATTCCTTTGAGTGAATATCCAGGTGCACGAAGAGCTCCCAAAGACAGGCTAACATTCACTTACAGTTCTGTAGGTGGGCACGGACCCTTCTGGCTTACGATGATCTTCTGTGGATGTTTAGATGTCTATAGTGACGGCGTTGACTGATTCTACTCAATGAGTGGTCGAGACAACCTTCTGCCCCACATTTATAGTTACTGCTCACATTTCTGTCCATGTGACTTGGTCCAAAGACCTCTATTAACTGTTGATTCTGCACATTGTCAGGCATCAACCCCAGATGATTTATAGGCCTTCTAGACCAGCACATGATCTGTGGACTACTTCTCCGGCTGTCACGTTTATCTCTGATCGTTTACCTTGCTTCAAACAAGACGCGGTCACGTTGCTGCTGAATCAAACTGCTGACAGCGTTTTGCTTACGTACCGGCTAGTAGCCTCCATTCCCTTTAACAGCTGCCTTATAACACCTATACTTTTAAATAATTATTTATTTTTTAAAATTATTTATTCCTTAAAATTATTTCTTACACTGGTCATGTGAATTTTTTCATGAAGTCCTTTGTGGAAGAAGCTTACAATGCATGGCTATAGCCAAAATGTTTTTTTGGTTATGTTAACAATACTTTTGTGATAAGACCACATGGCAGAAACAGCATGGACTAATGGTACATTTGTGGTCCATCAGAATATCCAGTCCACCATAGAGATGGAAGAAGAAAGTTGAATGCGTCTTTATGATGGATTGGTGAAAAAATGTGCTAATAGGGCATTTGGACAATTAGTTTATCATAATACCAACCTGTATTTGAATGCTAACAGTTTCACAATGCTAAACACTTCTGACTACCCTCATACCTAGAGCATGAAAGGTATGTGTTGAAGACAATGTAACATACCTCAGAATTTCGTAATTTTGAATGTAGTTGAGTAGCACGATACTGCAACTTTAAAGTCATTTTTTGGAGATAATTCAAACAATATAGTTAATATAGGCAATAATTCAAGTTTAAACAGCAAATTCAAGTAATAGATAAACAGCTGTAGAATTATTTAACCTAAGATCTGGATATGCAATATTTGGTTCTGATATTTCTCTAAAATTAATATTCGCTTCACTTTAAAAGATACTCAGGATAACTAGATGACCTGTGTGAAAATTTCGCTAATAAAATACGATTAATATTGAGGTTGAATGCTTGTAACCTAATGGAAATTTGAACCGCACTTTTGTAGCAAATATTTATTTGTTTAGTGTAATAGGTACGCATCAAAACATATTACTAATAGGGATTGCAATCCAGCAAAGCGGGATCCCGCATCAATAGACAGTCTGGCAGATCCCGCACAAAATTAAGCGGATCCGCAATCCGCAAAATCCGGCGGAAACGCATGTCAATCTGCGTGACTCGCTGCCCCACTCGGTCTCTGTCAGATATTTTGCACTGTTTGCCTGTACCCTTGCAGTTGGCATTTGACTCATGTGAACAAGCGTTTGTTTTTGTCAACTTTCGTCATTCGTAAGTAAATAAATACACTTTTACCTATTCATCAAAACTTACGTTTGTTTCGAGTACACATTTCTGTAATTTGAGTTATGGTGCGTATTTAGTACAAGTTTCTAACTATATAATATTTTTTTTAGTGTCACACAAGTTATCTGAACTACACGGTTACAGCTTTTTATTCACGGTTTCATTATTCCCATTTTCTGTATTTTCAGATAAAGTAGTTGTGACAATTTCCTAATTTGCGACTGAAAATTTGATTATTCGTTGATATGAAACTAATGTTATTGTAATTTTAACAATCACGTACCTATTTATTTAAAAGCTATCAAAAGGAAATTGTATTGACTTATTGTTGTTTGGCCGCTGCCTCAATGCGTTTCTTTGACAAAAGCCCCCTGATTAAATGTGCCGCTCAGGCTTTCGATTATCGCTCTTCTCCTTGTTATTATTTCGACTAAAGGTAAAAAAAATTATAATGAAATTTTCACGGGTGTATCGACAAATTGTGTTGTAGGAACACCATACTTTGACGGCTGCCTCCGCCATCTTCCTCACGTGTTTAATTTCGTGTGTTTGCAATGAAATCCGGAGATACAACCTATGAGGACTTCACTGCAATCATTCGCCGAGAAAGTCTCCATTCTTACTAAAAAATAACAATTTCCACTCTAAAAATGTCGTTACGCCACATAAGTAAATCTGAAATACTTGACAGTTTACGTGTTGGTGAGTAGCTTCTTTTAATAAAATTGAATCAACTGTAAGATCAATCAAGGAATCAGGAGATATAATAATGAATCATGCAAAAAAGGGCAAGTCTCGTGCTTGTGCAGAGACAAAAAGTTATGAGATCTTGTTCTGAGCCAAGTCTACACTTTACAGAGTATGTTCACTTCACTTTGTGAAATGGAATGCTTTTCTCGGTGTTATGGAACGTTTATTTAGAATTAAAAAACAAAAACAAAAAAACAATAAATAAATAAACGCTGGTAACTTGGTCATTAAGCAAACCATATTTTTAAACTTATGTGATGTATTGTAAGGCACATAATATGACCTAAGACTCAATATTTTCCATTTTTATTATTTATTTAAAAATTGGTTTAGATTAAAAAACAAAAATGTAAGACCTCGAAATACACTTAAGACATGCTAAAAAGTTTTAAAGTAATTTTGTCAATCAAAATATTGTTAACCGTTAATTTTATCATTTAACATTAAAAATTATTTATTAATTTAATGATTATTTAATTTATTAACGTTTTAAGAAACTATGTTTTAAATATATGCGTTAAAAAGCTGTTTTTACCAATCCCGCGGGATTAAAAACACTGCGGGATTGCAATCCTTAATTACAAAACAATTAGTAAAATTTAAGAGAGACTGTATGTATGACAAACTGTCACTGACCTTAACAAATACAACCAACCTGAACAAAATGTACACAGCATAACAACATCTCTGTGACATTTGTTGCTGTGCAAATAAAATGTTTACATTGGTATTGTATAGCAAAATAAAAATGTTTCTGTAACAGAAAAAAATACCTGAAAAGTGACTCCTTGCATAAAAACAGTTTATTGAAATCTCTGTGATATCTGCTGCTGCAATCAAGGGACTTGGCATTTAACTGTCTCATATGTGCAACCACTTTAAGCATCAACTTGCGAAAAATTTACGATTTAATTTATGATTTTACCTAATTGGAGACCTTAATCTTTGAAACGATATGTCTTTTATCGATTTCAATTTGGTACCAAAGGAGATAAATAGCTCATAGTAAAAGAGAACATGTAAAGGTTTGGGAGAAACTATACTAGTCTTTTACAACCAAGTGTTAACCTCTCCTTCATGTGGTGCACCCTGTTTCCACAGATGACGCTCTGGCAACTGAAAGACTCCCAGTATAAGGAGTCACCCACTGCTTGCCAATGGCCTCCAAAAGGAGGTGGAAGAGCAAGCAGCAGTTCCGGGCACCCTCTTGACCTTGGGGTAGGAAACGGCTCCTAAAGGCGGATGAATCAGAAATGATCAGCAGCATGGGGACGCAGAAGGCAACGGGAAACCACTGCATTAAAGACCCAAAGGGTATCCCGAGGACATATAATCCTCTCAAATTACATATACCATGATGGCTTCTTCCTGGGTAAAATATTCCAGAGGTATAATAGTCCCCTAACTGGATCTCCGGGTGGGGACAACTCAGGGAGGAGTCATTAGAATGGATAGGAGTCCGAGCGTGGAATGTTAGAAGTCGAATAGGGCAGGTAGGTTAGAAAACTTAAAAGGGGAGATGGAATGACTTAAGTTAGGTGTTGTTGGGATTAGTGAGATTAAATGGAAGGAAACACCGGATTTCTGGTCTGAGAATAGAGGATAATTAGCACACAAGTTGTCAATGGAGTCACTGGTGTAGGATTTGTAATTAATAAGAGAGTAGGGAAACGTGTGAGTTATTATGAACAGCAGGGTGGCCACAAACCGGGAATATCGGGAATTCTCAGGGAATTTAATGTAGGTGGGAAATTTCAGGGAAATATCAGGGAATTTCGAAAATTATCAGGGAATTCAATTGCGACTATTCAAAATTTAGAAATTTTTTTAATATCATCCAGAATTCATTTCAGTCATCAAATATTTCATCTTATATACATATATCATAAAATAGACAACGATAGTGTAAACAGCACGCTAGCACTCACCACGAGTGCCTTCGATTCGCGCCACCGTGCGCGCCACTGTCAAACAACCACGCGAGCGTGCCATGTGCTCTTATATTGTTATCTCGACTCGCGCAAAGTGTAAATGCCGCATTAGAATCCTAGATAGTCCGTTGAGTTTACTAGCTAAGCGACCGTCACTTCATTCATCGTGAAATTTCGTCTATTGTTTACAAACACGCAAACGCAAAGGAAACACCGGATTTCTGGTCTGAGAATAGAGGATAATTAGCACACAAGTTGTCAATGGAGTCACTGGTGTAGGATTTGTAATTAATAAGAGAGTAGGGAAACGTGTGAGTTATTATGAACAGCAGGGTGGCCACAAACCGGGAATATCTAATTTAAAATTTGAAGTATTTTCTAAATATCGTTATGTTAGTTTGTTATCAAACTGCAAGTTTTCTTAGTTTTTATCGTTAATGTGGGGGGAAAATGTTATTTTTTAAAATTATTAATTTATTTTAATCGTGAAATTTCTCATTAAATATTTCAGCTCATATGTTTTTAACATGAAATAACCGACAATAAGGCACAAATAATTTATTTTTCTGATCATTAATTATTGTTTTTTTTTTTTTTCTCTCGCAATCACAATTACCATTACCACTGTCTATGTTGCAATCTTTCAAAGCTGTTTTGACTGTTGATTCGATGCGACAGTGTAAACAGTGTACTAGTGCTCTCAACGAGTGTCATAGACTCGCGCCAAACACCCGCGACTGATGCGAGCGTACCGTGTGTTCAGGCAGTGCTTCTCGATCCGAATAAGCTCGCGCGAAAGTGTAAAGGCCTGGCCACACAGAACGCGACAAGCGACAGCGGCAAGTGGTCGTTCTCTCGTCGCGGCGATACGCGATTTTGGTACGTCACACAGGACGCGACAACTCCATAGCGACAAATGCCAGTGAGACCCTCTCTCGCGAAGAAATCTGTACTTCTCTATTTCTTTCTTAATAAGTTTTCTTGGGCTAGGAAATTCTTAAAACATGTCAAGTGATGAGGGGACTCTACTTATTTTGTTCGCACTAAAAATGGTCTGGGTTCCTGACATCAATAAGAAGAGAGAATGCCTTGGTGAATACCACCGCCTTTGCCGGGGACTGGTATCACAAGAAGATAGATTTTATACATATTTTCGTATGTCTCGAGAATGCTTCGAGAAAGTAGACAATCTGTTAAAATCAACTATATTGCACCACGAACTGGAGAAAAGTAATTGGTACAATAGAAAGATTAGCCATTTGTATGACACTATGAGGTATGTTCTGTTCGTTTAATATACATTCTTAAAAACAAAACAAAAACGACACTGCCAAAACCAGAGCCGGTGCTAGGGGGTTAAGCGAGGCAAAAGTATCCTGGGCCTGTGCCCCCGAAGGGGGCTCCTCTGCCAGAGTGTCTAATTAAATAAAAATAAAACTTTTAAAATCTTGCTTAAAAAGATGTAATTTGATTTTTTGCCTTAAAATTTAAAAGTTTTTAAAAGTTTAATATAAATAATTTTGTTGGGGGGGGGGGAGGAGGGGGGCTAAGAATCCTTATCCGGGGCCCGAAAATAGCGCCCTGGCCAAAGCCCCTGACCTCTAAGTGATTTTCAATCTTATCACTTCCCAGCTCTTCCTCCCTGCAGGCAGCTGTGTCATTTGCGTGGAGGTCAATATTAAGAAATACCCTTAAAACCAGGAGTTTCGTCACAAAGTGAAATATTCACAATAAAATATACAATTTATTATTGGACAATGTATTTCACAATAAAAAGATAGGCTCAAATACAAGTATTATTTATTTTAAATAATTACAGTGTAAACAAACAAACATAAAGTGAGAAACTAAGAAGAAAAAAATACAATTCTCAATGCGAAAAATTATTTTTTATGAGCTGGAAATCTTTCATATGCATCTCTTAGTACACCTGAAGTAGTGGCCGACGGATGCGGTGGAAATCAATTTTGCTTCATCGGCCATGTCGCTCTGTCGCGCGACAATTCTGTGATTTTGTACAACTGTGTCGCTCGTCGCCACGACAAAGGCGGCGGCTCGGCGACGGATCGCTTTGTGTGTGACCGTCCCGATTCAAAACTGTGAATTACAACAATAGCGACCTCGCGCCGCGACACAATATCGCGTGTCGTTGTCGCTTGTCGCGTTCTGTGTGGCCGGGCCTTAAGAGAAGAATGCTGGAGACGCATCTTGTGTGATCACGTCTAATTTGAAATTGGAAGTGTTTTCTAAACATCGTCGGTTTTAGTTCATAATCAAACGGTAAGTTTTTCTTAATTTTTATGATTATATCTAATTTTTCTACTGATATTTTTTAAATTAATAATTATTTTTGAACATTCGTTGGGTGAATGATGATTGTAGATTGGTTGTTATTACTATTGGTTTTACTAATATTTATTTATTTAATTTAATTATAAAAATATCAATTTTTTTAAATTTTCAGATTAATGAATTCAGCATGACAACACGATTTCAAAGTGACTGGTTGACTAATCCAGACTTTAAGATTTGGTTAGAAGAAGTTAAAACTGATTCTAAAAGTGCAAAATGCAAACTTTGCAATATTACATTTTCTTTAAGTAATATGGGTAAAACAGCTATCAGAAGTCATGCTAAAGGACTGAAACATGTTAGCAAACTTAAAAATTGCAAAACTGTCTACCCTCTTCAAAGGTTTTTAACTCGGCCGCAACAAAGTAGTACCGAGACAACTATACATGGTTGGTGTGAGAAATTGATTATTTCTAATCCAATAAAGACATGCGAAAAAGAACAGCAAATTCCGACATCACAAAATACTCTCAGCTCCTTTCTCATCAAGCAAGAAGTCAGCCGTGCAGAAATACTTTGGTGTATTCAGACACTGATGACTCACAAGTCAATGCGCTCAGCTCAGGGGCGGATCCAGGGGGCTGAAGCCCCCCCCCCCAAACGTATTTAGGTCCACCCCTGACATTGTAGTTTTGAGACTTTTTTTTTTTTTTTTTTTTTTTTTTTTTTTTTTTTTTTTTAGCTCTACGGACTTGAGGTCCGAGGAGGCTATAAATACTACCTTTTTCCCGATTCAAGCCCCCCCCCCCCCAAAGCCAAAATCCACTAAACGCAAGCCCTCAGAACCAAAATTCACTCAAGCCAAGTCCGCTCAAGGCCCCCCCCCCCCCCCAAAACAAAATCCTGGATCCGCCCCTGGCTCAGCTGGAAGTGATGTACAATTATTTAAGAAAATGTTCAACGATAGTCAAATAGCAAGAGGAATGGAATTGCAGCGAACTAAAATTGCCTACTCAATTCTTCATGAGATTGCTCCTTATTATAAAAGTAGACTGATGGACTCCATAACTTCTTGTAATCATTTTGTAATAGGATTTGATGAGTCACTCAACAAAGTTTGTCAAGAAACTCAAATGGATTTAAATATCAGGTTTTGGAGTACTGAAAAGAATGAAGTATGTACACTATACTTAACATCTGCTTTTCTTCGTCGCACAAGAGCTTCAGATTTTCTTCTGTCATTCAAGGAAATGCTTCAACCTATTA
This sequence comes from Vandiemenella viatica, assembly GCA_031002005.1. Lineage (NCBI taxonomy): Eukaryota > Metazoa > Arthropoda > Insecta > Orthoptera > Morabidae > Vandiemenella > Vandiemenella viatica. Next base: position 56,927,095 of record JARYHS010013630.1, read on the forward strand.
TTAGTCTTAACAAAATTTTACAAATCTCAATGGAAGGACCAAATGTTAATCATAAATTTTTCAGAGAATTGAAAGCTGAACTACAGAAAAACTAAAGAAATCAGTGATCCATTGATACTTGATATGGGTAGTTGTGGTCTTCATAACATGCATGGCGGATTTAAATGTGGAATTGAGGCCACTAACTGGAATATTGTTCCGTTTTTAAGGTCAATTTACTATCTGTTTAAAGACGTACCAACTCACCATGCTCAATTAACAGAGTATTCAGGATCGACTCTTTATCCTAAAAAATTTTGTGCAGTTCGTTGGATAGAAAATGATAGTGTTGCTGCTCGTGCTATTGAAATTATTCCAAATCTTAAAAAAGTGGTGGAGGGTTTACGGCATGATAAAAAAGAACCAACTAGTGCCAGTTACAAAATTGTAACAGAGGCTCTTTCAGATCCTTTTCTGACAGCAAAACTAGAATTTTTTCGGTCATTAGCAGCTGAATCGCAACCATTCTTACAAGAATATCAAACTGATGCTCCTATGACACCATTTCTACACAGCTCTTTAGTGACAGTTCCCCAAAATATAATGCAAAGGTTTATCAAAGCAGATGTACTGAAGTCTGTTGATTCATTATCAAGCATAGACTTAAGTGATGAAAACAATTTGATTTTGTACAGTCAAATTGACTTAGGATTTGGTACTAAAAAAGTTATCAAAGGATTTAAAAATAAAAATATCACTGATCTCATGATTTTACAGTTCCGAAAAGATGCCGCGTCTGCTTTGAAAGCTTTTATAAGAAAATTATTGACACAATCACCCTTGCTTTATAAACTTACCAAAGCAGTCTCTTGTTTTGATCCTAGTATTGCACATTTTCCTGAAGTCAGAAGTAGGAGATTGAAAAGCTTACTCACTATTTTGAATGAAAATAATTGGATCAGTGGTATTGAGGCTGATGAAATTAGTCAAGATTTCAACAATTTATGTTCTCAACCTTCAGCATTACAAATTCTTAAAAATTATTCACGAGGAAGTAAACGCCTAGATCATTTTTGGAATGAATTAATTCTTACACACGCCAATCCACAGTCAATAGTAAAACTGTTAAAGATAGTCATGGTTTTATCTCATGGCAATGCTAATATTGAGAGAGGTTTTTCAGTCAATTCTGAGTGCTTAGTTGAGAATATGAAAAATGAAACTTTAATTGCTCAGCGGTTAGTATATGACTCTATCTTAAGTGAAACAAATGGGGATGTTGCAACTCTTGATGTTCCAAAATCTTTAGTTCATTCTTATCGTAACACGCGTTCAAAATTGTCTGAAGAAATTGAACGTCGAAGAAAAGTAGCTAAAATAACTGAATCAGAAGATTTGAAAAGAAAACGTGTAGCTAATGAAAAAAAAGATTTGGCATTAAAAAAAGCTAAACTTCTAGCTGAGATTCAAGTTATTGATGATCAATTTAAAAATCTTCAATGATTTTTATATACAAAATATTAAAAGTTTTATTTGTTCTAGTTTATGCTAGTCATTTGCTTGGTTGTATTTTATTAACTGTAAATTATTTTTCTTAAGATTATTGAATTAGTTATAAAATACCAACTATGGAAATGTACTAAAAATGAATTAAATTATGATATTCAAATAAACATGTTTAAATATGTCTTTTTTAATTTTTGTACCAGATTTAACAATTTTAAAGTAATCAAATCTTAAATATTTTAATTATGTGAATAAAATTTCTAAATCAGGGAAAAGTATGGCAAACTTCACTGGAAAACCTGGAAATATCAGGGAATTTTGAAATCATTCCTTTGTGGCCACCCTGAACAGTTTAGTGACAGGATTATTTTTATGAGGTTAGAAACTAAGCCCACCCCAACCACATTAGTACAAGTGTATATGCCAATGCCACAGGAAGATGATAAAGAAATAAAGAAAATGTATGCTGAAAATGAATAATTAATCCAATATGTGAAGGGGGAGGAAAATCTAATAATTATGGGTGATTGGAATGCGATAGTGGGAGAGCTAAAAGAGGGTAATACTGTAGGAAGTTTTGGTCTAGGAGAAAGAAATGCACAAGGAAGCAGGTTTTTAGAATTTTTTGAAAGATATAAGCTAGTTGTGACAAACACGCTGTTTAAGAACCATGCAAGAAGAATATACACCTGGAAAAGTCTTGGAGATACAGGCAGATATCATATTATATCAAGGTCAAACAGAGATTCAGGAATCAAGTTCTAGACTGTAAAGTGTACCCAGGAGCAGACAAAGGCTCTGACCATAATTTGATAGTAATAAAGTGCAGGCTGAAATTCAAGCAAATAAGGAAGCAGTATAAGCAGAACAGACTGGAAGTGAATAAACTAAAAACAATCTAGCACAAGAGAAAGATTTGCAGAAATGGTAAACTTAGGTCTAAGAAGTAACTCTGAAAGGAGCTCAACCGAGGACGAATGGAATGCATTAAAGACCGAAATAATGAAAGCTGGTAAAGAAACATTAGGATTTAGCTTGAAAACCTTGGATCACAGAGGAAATTTTGGAGCTGATGGATCAGAGGAGAAGGCACAAAAATGATCAGGATGAAGAAGGAAGATAGCAATACAGGCAATTTAGAAATCAAATAAATAGGAAATGCGAAAGAGCAAAAGAAAATTGGCTACAAGAACAGTGTGAAGAAGTAGAAAAGGAAATGGTTGTAGATAAAGTAGATGTTGCATATAGAAAGATCAAACAGAATTTTGGAGAAATGAGGAAAAGAGATGTGGACATTCAAGCTGCCGATGGGAAACCTCTTTTAAGCTCAGACTATAGAGCTAACCGTTGGAAGGAATGTATACATTGAGAAACTGTATAATGGGGACAATTTGAACAAGAGCGTAGTTGAAAAGGAAGGTGATGTCGACATTGATGAATTGGGAGATCCTATTTTGCGGATAGAATTTAATAGAGCTCTGCATGACTTGAAAACAAATAAGGCAGTTCAAATTGATGAGATCCCTGCAGAACTTCTTAAATCCCTAGGAGAAGAAGGAATCAAAAGATTATTCAAGCTGATATCAAAAAGTTATGAAACAGGAGAAATTCCAACCGATTTTAATAAAAATATTATCTTCAGACTTCCGAAGAAAGCACAAGCCAACAAATGTGAGAATTATCGCACCATTAGTCTAACATCACATGCTTCAAAATTATTGACCAGAATAATACCCAGAAGATTGGAAAGGGTAGGAGAAGAGATGATAGGTGAAAATCAGTTTGGGTTTAGGAAAAATCATGGTATGAGGGAGGCAATTCTGGCTTTAATACTTTAAGGGCGGATCAACAAAAAAAAAAGATACTTTTTTGGCGTTTGTTGATTTAGAAAAAGCTTTCAATAATGTTAGGTGGTACAAGATGTTCAAAATTTTAAAGAAGTCAGGCCTAAAGTATATAGATAGAAAAATATAAACTATATAAGATCAAGTGGCTATAGTAAAAGTAGAGAATCATGGGAGTCATGCCTCAGTAAAAACGGTGCGAGACAAGGTTGAAGTGACTCACCGTTAATATTCAACTTGTGTGTAGAAGAAGCAATAAAGAAAGACAAAGAAAAATATCTATGTGGCATAAGTGTTCATGGAGAAAAAATGAGTATGCTGCAATTTGCTGATGTCATTGTCTTGTTAGCATTAAGGGCTGAGGATATTGAGAAGTTCCTCAATAACATGAACAAAATACTGAAGGAAGATTTTCGACTGAATATAAATCAAAGCAAGACAAAAGTGATGGAATGTAACAGAAAAAACACCTATACTAGTGGACTAAATATAAAAATAGGATCAGATGCACTAGGAGAAGTAAGTGAATTCTGCTACTTGGGAAGCAAAATAACCACTGATGGCCGAAGGAAGAATGATGTTAAAATCAGAATAACACTAGCATAAAGAGCCTTCATGCAAAAGAGAAATCTGTTAGTTTCAAATATCGATATAGGAATTAGAAAGAACTTTTTTAAACTCTTTGTGTGGAGCACAGCACTTTATGGTAGCGAGACATGGACTTAAGGAATACCAGAAATAAAGAAAATTGAAGCATTTGAAATGTGGTGTTACAGAAGAATGCTGAAAATTTAGTGGACAGACAAAGTAAGAAACGAACGAGTTTTGGAAGTGATGGGTGAGGAAAGAGGTTTGTGGAGGAAGTGTACAGAAAGAAGAGAGAGGCTGCTAGGTCATATTTTGAGACATGCTGGATTGGTTAATTTGTTGGTGGAGTGAACAGCTGAAGTTAAGAACTGTAGAGGAAGACATAGTTTGTAAAATATGAAGCAGATAATTGAGGATGTGGGTTGTAAAGGGTATGTAGAGATGAGGTTGACACAGATAGGATTGGATGGAGAATTGCATCAAACCAGTAAAAAGCCTACCGACAGCAAAAAAAAAAAAAAAAAAAAAAAAAAAAAAAAAAAAAAAAAAAAAAATGTAGCAGAAATAATATTGATACTTTTACCCTTTAAGGGTTGAATTACAAAAACTTCCTTTTACAAAACACATGTGTGAGCAAAGCGGACACCTTGGTCTTTAAAATGATACACATCAGTTATCGATTTCGGTTAGGCATCAAGCGAGGTAAAATTATTATATTTTTGCCCCTTAAGGGTTGAATTTGGAGAAATTTCTTTCCTAAAATTTGATGTGACTAAAGCGTATATTTTAATGTTGTAAACGATACCCCATTTATTGATTTCAGTTTGGTACCAAGGGAAATAAATCGCTCGTGACAGAAAAATGCTTTGTAGAAATATTCATACTTTTGCCCTTTAAGGGTCAAATTTTGAAAAATTCCTTTGCTAAAATATGGTGTAACCAACCAGAGACCTTAAGAAGACATCAGTCTTTAAAATGATACATAGTTTATTAAGTTTGTTTAATTATCAAGGGAGATAAATGACTCGAGACCAAAATAATGTATTTTGGAAATACTGATATTTCTGCCCTTTAAGGGTTAAATTCAGAAAACATCTATTCTTAAAACATGATGTGACCACAGCAGAGACCTTAATCTTTAATTTAATACCTCATTTATCTATTTCTGTTTATATTAATGGAGATAAATGGCTTGTGACACAAAAATGCATTGGAGAGCCATTGATACTTTTTCCCGTTAAGAGGAAAATTCTTTCTTAGTATATAATGTCACCAAAGCTGAGACATTACTGTTCATAATCCTACTTCATTTATCCAAGGAGGTAAATGGCTCAAAAGATAAAAATGTTGTGAGTGGAGACTTTCCTAGCATAATGATGAAATGAATTCTTCACTCTATGAACTCCTGTGAAGAATTCATTTTACAAATTTTTTTTCAGAAATATTGACATTTTTGCCCTTTAAGGGTCGAATTATGAAAAAATTCTTTCTTAAAATATTATGTGACCATGGCGTAGATCTTAATCTTTAATTTGATACCTCATTTATCTATATCGGTTAGGTTAAGGTATGAAGGAAGATAAATGGCTCGTGACACAAAAATGTGTTGTAGGACCTTTGATACTTTTTCCTTTGAAGTGCTGAATTCCCCTCAAAATTTTTTAAATATATTACGTTACCAAAGCTGAGACATTACTCTTTATAATCCTAATTCATTTATCGATTTCGGTTAGATATCCAGGGAGACACATGGCTCGAGACACAAAAATCGTGTTTTAGAAAAATTGACATTTTTGCCCTACAGGGGTCAAATTATGAAAAATTCCTTTCTTAAAATATAATGTGACCATAGTGGAGACATTAATCTTTAATTTGATATATAAGGTCTGCAAATAATTTTTCTGCAAAACAGTTACTTTTAATAAATTGTTTATTCGTGTTTTGAAGAAATCTTCACAAAATGTAAGTTTCATTTCAATAATATTCCACTTCATATTATTTGCAAAAACTTTTGTTACACACTCCACAATATCATTTTCAGAAAACACAAAGTAAGTCCTGTTGATATCCAGCAGAAACTTACACGAGCACTCTTCACACCAAGAATATAACAACAAAAACGACGTTTGAAAATGAGACTAAGATCTTGAAACACGTCACGTCATAAATTAATAAATAAACAATTTATTAAAAGTAACTGTTGTTAAGGTTCTTTGGGTGGTTTTATTTACTGCATTAATTAAAAGTCCACCAAAAAACAAGGTTATGTGAAGATGCTCGTTTATTTTGAACAAAACAAGTCTACGACATTCACAAGCATAGTTGTTACAATCCAAAGATGCAATACTGATTTACTGAATGAAAACTTGCATGAATGTCTCTGTAACACTGAATTAATACTTAATGCAAACTAAACTCTCTGTCCAGGCGATCTGTTTATATAGAGTCTATCGAATTTACGAGAATTCTTCAAAGGCATCCGCCCGATATTTCTCGATCATTAACAATCACTCAAACAATCAAACATATTAAAAACAATCGGAATTGATACAAAATTAATTAATAACATTACAAAATGATTAGAAATGGTAATTATAGATACTTAAATACAAAATTATTTACAGAAATCTTTTCAAATGGTGGAAAATTGTCCTGTAGACATCGTAACATACATTAATACAAGTAATTACAAACTTTTAATAAATTCTCTTGCATCATTCGGTTCTTAAACATATTAAATGGTCTTTAAATAATTTTCTTACCTAAAACAAAGTCTATATACACTGATTTACCAGAATTTAAAAAATAAACATATCAAATCACTTTCAAACAAACTTTGGCTCACTACAAATATTTCACACAGTCCAATACTATTCAAAATACAGGTATTAGGGCTGTTACAACCCCTCCCCAGGATTCACTTAATTTTACACAGATAAAATTGATTGAATCCGTCATGAATCTAAGCAGGTTGAATGTACACATAATGCAGACACGAACAGATTACAATCAATCAACCCTAATGACTTTTACAATGAACAGGTACAATTCTTCATACAACATCTGCACATAGTCCATGACACTGATTTTGTTTACAATAATTGTCTTTTCTCAGGTCCAATCATTTTTTTAGTTACTGTGTTTACACAACAAACGTTCAATACCATCACCTTAAGTTACAATTATTTTCACTCCAAATTACACATTTGATGTCTGCTTGTTAATTACACCAGTCTGTTTATATTTTACAGTTGATAATTTGTCACCAAAATGTAGAAAGTCACAACATCATGAAAATACCAAAAGTCTCTACACAAAACTGTCACAAATTATACATTGAAATGCTTACATCTGCATCTGAGCTTAAGTACTCACACAAACTATTTACATGCATCAATTCAAAAACTTATTTACAAAATTAGATATTTACATGTGGGGACCCCTCCCCAAACCATGCATTTCAATTAATTCTCATAGGTGGGTTTCAGGATTTCCCTGGAAACCCAGAACCATGTAAGTTACTTTTTCCTAACCTTCCAGTTTTCTTCAACATTTGTATACACATTTAATATTACACTTCTATTTTCACAAAGCTTCATTATATACATACAGAAACACAAACTTCCAATCATCTCAGACAACAGACTTTGGTACAACCACACAACAGCTGAGACATAAAATGGTTCTGTTTTAGTAAATTGATTGTCACTTAAAAGCAATGTTGCTGACTCAACTGGTAATACAAATTTATTATTCTCACTACTACAGTTTAGTCCATCATTACTCCCAACCCCACTCTTCATCATCTGATTACTACTTAAACTTACCAAATTACATGAATCAGTACCTAAAACTCTTTTAACATCTGGCTTACTGACTTCATCCACCAAATAATTATTTTTCTCAGCAACTACTACTTCACTATCAGCTTCCACATCAAAGAGAGTACAAAACATAGTGTCATCTAAGTCACATTCTGTACAATTTTCCAAATTAGAAACTGGTTCAAATAAATCCTTACTCCCACCCATTTCTTCAATGTCATCATCTACACCAAATAAAGAGCTAAATAACGTATCAGCTAGGTCAAAATTAGGACGTTTTTCCAACTTAGGGATGGGTACATAAGTCTTTTCAACCTCTCTCTCTTCAGAAGACAAATACTTTGACTTACAATTCTCCTCCTCATCTGGGTCTCCTATCCACACCACTGTGTCATCTTCATCTTCAAGATACCTGAGAAACTCCTCGATTTCAGCACTTCTACAAACTTCATTACCACCTATACAAGCACACATAGTCCCAACTATGCTATTCTGGACCTTATAAGTTTCTGAAAGCCACACTGTAGTATGCACTATAAATTCTGCACCCCTTTTTGTAATTAGGCAGTGACCATTTCGAAAATCTTCTACATGAAAATTATTACTTTCGCACACTGATTCTAGTGATAAGGTACTATGGTGGTCCCCTTCCCGCTTTATCTTATTACAACCTTTACATCATCAACATCATTAATTACATCTATCATAACCTTATCCTGAAATTCACTTGCTGCTACCCCCACCTCTTCCAATAAATCTTCTCGGGGATTATTCATGAAAATGGTATTAACGCTATAGCAGTTGGTACCTGGACCCACATTCTTGTCCACCACTGCGGGGCCCATCACAGGGGTGGTCTTTAGTTTGTCTGCCCCCCATGCTGCCTTTCCCTTTCACATTGAGGGTTCTGTTCTCTCACTTCCCCATTATCATTCCTCCTTGTGTAATTATCACGAACCCTTCCCCTCGATCTACCATCTCTTGACCCATTACCCCTTCTAGGTTGACTCCTGCTGCCCCTCCTATGGTATTGATAGTGGTAATGTTGTTCATTGAATGACTCCTGGGCATCCAAGCGTCTTAACAATTCAGAAACTCTATCCAAATTTACTACATCCAAAGTGGCAATTAAATTTCTTGTTTGCGGGGGTAACCTAGCTCCTATCAAATCAATAAATTCCTCCTCTCCATAAGGATGGTCTAAATACTTACAACGGATCCAACATTTATGAAAAAAGTCATGTTGAGTTTCCCTACCAGGTTTATATGGTCTACCAGTCATCAACTCTCTCTTTTCTTGAATCTGCCTGCTTGTCGACCAAAAATGTTTCAAAAAGTTTTCTTTAAACAGCTTGTAGTCAGTCACTTCCCTAGCCTGTCTATCACCCCATGCCCTAGCATAAGATTTTAGATGTTTACCCACAAGTGCAATTTTCTTACTATCGGGTAACAAATTAAAATAGTCTGATCTTTCAAAATTATCTATAAACTCAATAGGGTGAAGCCTCCCACTATCTCATAGAATTCAAATTCTTCTTTTACATCGGCACTGAAATTTGGATTACCTGTTAAGGGAACCTGACTTAACTGAATCTGTAACCCAGTAACCCTTTTCTCTAACTGATTAACGTTAGATTGGGTTGTCTCCAATCCCTGGGTAAGTTGTTCCTGATGATTTACCAATGTATTAATATTTAATCCCACCTCTTGTCTCAACTCATTGACCCTTTGAGCAACTTTACTATCACTGGCTTGGAATAAAGCAACATATTCCTGCTTCATCTTATCACAATTTTCACTGACTTCTTTATAAATCAAATTTACACATTCAGTCTTATTCTGTTCACAAATTTCTGTAACCTTTTCAAATTTTTCCTTACATTCTGTTACTACCTTCCCCAATTTAGAATCTAAATTGTTAATATCTTCCTTGAATTGAGAGCTAAAACCCTGAAATTGCCCTGCGATTTTAACATCAAAACATTTAGTCAAATCAGAGAATGTTTTATCATTGTTTTGTTGCAGTTGAGAAAACTTATCATTAATTTCAGAAAATTTGCTGTCAAGATTTAACTCAGTTTTAAATTCAGAAAATTTGTTATCGAATTTACCATTGATTTCTGCAAACTGAGAATTAATTTCAGAAAATTTGCTATCATTATCACTTTTTAACTCATTTCTAAATTCAGAAAACTTACTATCAAGTTTACCATCAAGTTCAGAAAATTTTGCATTAAAATTGGTTACAAATGACTCTAGAAAAGCTTGCAGGTTCTGATTATCAGCCATTTTTTAGTAACTAGCAAAACCAACATAAAAATCAAAATTAAAATCTTTCCAATCTGGCACACAATAACATGCAAAAGAAATCACTTGAATATTCAATGCCGTACTTACAGTTACTCCTCACTTTTGTATCACATTATATTTCACTTAGAAGCACTTAATTAATCATTAAACACCACACTGACTTCAAACACTTAACCACACTTTTCACAATTCACTGTAGGAAGACGATTTTGAGGCCGAAGGAAATCCACTCGACGTCAGAAGATTACGTAGCCGGTCGAAATTTTTTCGCAGGTTATGTTCTCTTAAATCGCCGATACTCCGTCGCAATTTTCTGCAGATTCTTTTTAGAAGATAAACATCCCACAGATGTTTAAGAACTTCTCGTCATGTCAACGGTCGCCATGTTAAGGTTCTTTGGGTGGTTTTATTTACTGCATTAATTAAAAGTCCACCAAAAAACAAGGTTATGTGAAGATGCTCGTTTATTTTGAACAAAACAAGTCTGCGACATTCACAAGCATAGTTGTTACAATCCAAAGATGCAATACTGATTTACTGAATGAAAACTTGCATGAATGTCTCCGTAACACTGAATTAATACTTAATGCAAACTAAACTCTCTGTCCAGGCGATCTGTTTATATAGAGTCTATCGAATTTACGAGAATTCTTCAAAGGCATCCGCCCGATATTTCTCGATCATTAACAATCACTCAAACAATCAAACATATTAAAAACAATCGGAATTGATACAAAATTAATTAATAACATTACAAAATGATTAGAAATGGTAATTATAGATACTTAAATACAAAATTATTTACAGAAATCTTTTCAAATGGTGGAAAATTGTCCTGTAGACATCGTAACATACATTAATACAAGTAATTACAAACTTTTAATAAATTCTCTTGCATCATTCGGTTCTTAAACATATTAAATGGTCTTTAAATAATTTTCTTACCTAAAACAAAGTCTATATACACTGATTTACCAGAATTTACAAAATAAACATATCAAATCACTTTCAAACAAACTTTGGCTCACTACAAATATTTCACACAGTCCAATACTATTCAAAATACAGGTATTAGGGCTGTTACACTGTGTTGCAGAAAAATTATTTGCAAACCTTATATTTCAAAACTGTTTATCATGGATAAAATAAAAATTTAATTTGATACCTCATTTATCTATATTGGTTAGATATGAATGGAGATAACTGGCTTGTGACACAACGGTGCGTTGTAGAACCATTGATACTTTTTCCCTTTAAGGGATGAACTCTAAAAAAAATTATTTTTTAATATATGACGTCACCAAAACTGAGACATTACTCTTCATCATCCTACTTCATTTATCACTTTCGGTTAGATATCCAAGAAGATAAATGGCTTGAGACACACAAAAAAACGCTTTTTAGAAATATTGTTATTTTTGCCCTTTAAGGGTCGAATTGTGAAAAATTCCTTACTTAAAATATAATTTTACCATGGTGGAGTCCTTAATCTTTAATTTGATACCTCATTTATCTATATTAGTTAGATATGAAAGGAGACAAAATGACACAAAAACGCATTGCAGAAATATTGATACTTGTGCCCTTTAAGGGTTGAATTCCGAAAAATTTCTGTCTTAATATATAACGTTACCAAAGCAGAGATCTTAATCTTTAAAATGATACTTCATTAAACGATTTCAGATAGGTACCCAGGGAGTTAAATGACTCTTAACACAAAAAACAGCATTTTAGAAATATAGACATTTTAGCTCATTAAGGGACGAATTCCAAAAAAATCCTTTCTTAAAACATGATGTGACCAAAGTGGAGACCATAAGCTTTAAAATGACACCTCATTCATTGAATTCGGTTAAGTATGAAAGAAGATAAAGGCTTGTGACAAAAAAATACCTTATAGAAAGACTGTGTTTAACTTTTAATGGGAAAGGCACACACATGCTTAAAGAAAAGTTAATCATTTCGGTCATATACATAAATTCAAGGAAACAAATAGCATTTAAAATAAGGTTTAATCAAATACAAGGAATTCCTAATAAGTTTCATTTGAATTCGCGAAGTTATTGGATTGAGATAAAATATAATAAATTTTGGATCCAATGAAACTTGGTTAAGATGGTTTAGGTACAAAGCATTCACTGGATTGATATTTAAAGCAGTTAGAGACTTCAAATTTGCACAGTATTCATTTTTGGATATGTAGAATAGTTTAAAGCTACTTTAAGATTGATATCTTCAATAACTTAGGTGATATTAATTAGCAAAATTCTATCTTTGGTTTATGAATTTTATTTCACCATTTTGAAATTGGTGAATATGCCTAGGTTGATATCAGAGGAAAGAAAATTCAGTTACGCATAAAATGAAAGTTGTTTCAGTTTTGTAACTACAAAATTGTGAAAGTTATTAACAGGCTTATGTAACATTAAAAAATAATTTTTTACATCTAAAATATTAAACTTTCAAAATTTTTCATAAGGATTAAAATTAACGCTTTTATGAAGATCTAGGTAGTCTCAAAATTTCAGAGTGATAGGAGTATTTTAAGTCATCAAGGTCAAGAAATCTGATAAAATTTACAAGCATGAGATCAGATATCTGACCAGTTTTCCAGACTATTCCCATGGGAAACCAGGAATTCTTGAGTTCCCACGGACATTTCTATAAATACCAGCCCAGATTTTTCCTCCCCCGAGTCTTCAAGATTTAGTGAGAGCGGTACTATGCATCTCTATGGTACAAGTTAGGCGTGTAGCGGGGCAGATGCTGGTTGCAGGCAAGCATGTATAACTTTGAGGCGAGCGTTTGGCGAAAATAGAACACCCCATGTAACTATAAATTCAGTTAGGGGTCATGAGATTGGTCTGTCTCAAATGTGTTAGTCGTCATTTTTGAAACATTGTCTGATGCCAATTTAGCTCTGTGACTTTGCTAAAATTTGAAGAATATAGTGACTATCTACCAGAATAGACTTGTGACTTTTATTATCTACTACCTTTCTTAATTTGGGGTTTTATCAAGCTAAGTGACGACCACATCAAAGTAGCAAAGCACGAACTGAAGCTATCCTAGGCATGATAATGGTATAAGTTGAGACTGAAGGTTTTGCACCAACCCCAATACATATTTCCATCTTACAACAACCTTGTGTCTAAATTATATTACCTCTGTAGATCTCTTGCAAATAATTGTTACAAATTCACGCAGCATTGAGGAAGAAGGACAGACATAAAGATTGTGAAGCCATGAGAATTGCCTTCTTTTTGTTTGTGGACTTGTTAAGTTCAAACATGGAGTGAAGACCATTTTCAAAGCATCAACAAAGATTAAAATCTTGGTTGGGAGCATGAAGGAAGACCTGGAACTATATATGGGCAGGTTTATATTACACAAACCCAGCACTGTATTATTCAACAATGTGTGGAGGATGATAGTAATGTTCATCTGGATCAAGAGGAAACATGGCTAAACATGGTATCCAGCAGGGGCATATGTTTAAATTTCAAGAAATGAGTATTTTAAATCAAGTTGAAGACTTTTGGGACAACATCGTATTGGAAGTAATTAAAATCAGAACAGCTGATCACTTGGTAAACAGGATTACACGATACCAGCTTGGAACAAGTTGATCAAAATATTAAAGAAGCTGAATGATACAAATAGAAATTTCTGTAGATCTTTTAGGAAACTGAGAAGGATGGGTTTTAGATAGTTGAGGATATTAATGAGTTAGAAGTTGCAGAGGATATGAAAAACTCTGAGATACTGAACAACTGGTTTGGAGAGACTTTGTGGATTTTCACACAGGGATAGTTGAAAAAGTTCTACATCTACATCTACATATATACTCTGCAAATCACAAAACTGTGGGTGGCAGAGGGTGCTCAGCACCAAACCTAATCTCTTTGTTGTGCATTCCAATCCCTAATGGTACGAGGAAAAAAGGAATTCATATAAGAATCAGTGCGGCACCTTATTTCTCTAATTTTATCTTTCCTGTCATGCCGACCCAAATAGGTTGGTGGACGAAGTATTTCACTACACTCGTAAGTGAAAGTGGGAGTACGCATGTTTACCAATAAGTTTATACGAAACGTGCGTCGTCTATCTACCAGAGACTCCCAGCCTAGTTTACTAATCAGTTCCGTAACGCTTTCATAAGGACTGTAGCAAGCGGTCACGAATCGAGCGGCTCTTCTCTGTACTTTCTCTGTACTCTCAATCAGCCCCTTACGAAACGGATCCCAAATGGCACAACAATAGTCCAAATGTGGACGTACAAGAGATTTGTACGCTATCTCCTTTGTTTGTTCATTACAATTTTTCAAAATTCGACCTAGGAACCGCAGCCTAGAATTAGCTCTACCTACCAACGTATTAATATGTAAGTCCCATTTCATGTTCCTTTGTACTGTTACTCCCAAATATTTCATAGAATCGACCACATCAATAACTGAACTGTTTACCTCGTATTTCTGAACAATTGGATTCTTTTTGTTAGTTATGCTCATTGTCTTACACTTTTTACAATTTAGTGTGAGTTGCCACTCAGCGCACCATGCCAAAATAACATCCAGATCACGCTGAATTGCTAAACAATCGGCCAAATTCCTTACTTCCCTATAAATAACCGCATCATCAGCAAACAATCTAAAAAGGCTTTTCACTTTGTCTCCGAGATCGTTTATAAAAATTAAAAAAAGAAGTGGTCCTATTACACTTCCTTGAGGTACACCCGATGTGACATCTAGATTAGAAGAACTTTCTCCTTCAACAACGACATACTGCGATCGACCAGTTAGAAAATCCTTTATCCATTCGCAAAGCTGATCTGATATACCGTACGCTCGTAGTTTCGCTAAAAGGCGGTTGTGTGGCACAGAGTCAAAGGCTTTCTGAAAATCTAAAAAAATTGCATCTACTTGTGAACCTGCATCAATAACTTTCATTACATCGTGTGTAAATAGGGCCAGCTGTGTTTCACATGATCTTTTCTTCCGAAATCCGTGTTGATTTGTTGTAAGCAAATTATTTTCATCTAGGAAATTCATAATGTTCGAGCATATAATATGCTCCATAACTCTACTACAAACAGATGTTATAGATATGGGACGATAGTTTCCAGGATCGCTGCGATCACCTTTCTTGAAAATCGGAGTTACTTGCGCTATTTTCCAGTCTGAAGGTACTTTTCGCTCTTCTAGGTATTTACTGAATATATCAGACAGAAATGGCCCGATTTCCGCCACATACTCTGAAAATACTCTTACTGGAATACCATCCGGGCCAGGTGCTTTTCCCCACTTTAGGAGCTCTAATTGCTTTATGATACCTGCAGTATCTATTCGTAATGTTTCCATCTCCAACTCGACACGACGTGGGAAAACGGGAATGCTATCCTTATTTTCGTCAGTAAATGAATTTTTGAATACAGTATTTAGTACATTAGCTTTATCACGGCTTTCAATAACCTCGGACCCTTCGCGAACTAGTGCTGGAATATTGCTGTTGGTACAACTGACTTTACGAACATACGACCAAAATTTCTTTGGGTTTTCTGCGAGACTCTTAGAGAGAGTGTTTGAATGAAAATCGTTGAAGGCCTTATTTATTAAGAGCCTTTTTAGATTAACAGGAATGAGCAGACTAGGACTGAGCATGGTGGGTGTGCGGTTAAAGCACTGGCCTCAAATTTGGGAGGACAGTGGTTTGAATCCCTTTCCAGGCATCGAGATTTGGGGTTTCATGGTTTCCCCAAATCACCCCAGGTGAATGCCGGAATGTTTCCTTCAAAAGGCCATGGCTGAAATCCTTCCTGTTCCTTGTCCCCAGTCCCATCCCGCCTCTAATGATCTCGATGCCAACGAGGCGTAAAGCCAAAGAAAAGCAGACTAGAAGCAGGATGATATGAGATAGCCGCATAGTAAATAGCAAAAAAAAAAAAAAAAAAAAGGATCATGCAACTGGTATCAATAATATTTTTATCATTGTTTAGTTGAATCTGAAGACTGTATATAATAGTAGCAATTGACAAGGGTGTGGAGAGGAATAGGTCTGTGAACCATAGGTTCATTAGTTTGATTTCAGTAGTGGGGAAGTTAATGGAGAGTTTTATGGCCAATTATATTAGTGAAAATTTGTCAGGAAAAGAAGTGATTTGTAAGTCAGCAGCATGAATTTGTTCATGTAAATCTCATTTATTAGGTTATGTACAAGATATTTGAGATAAAATGAACAAAAGGGGTCAAGTTGATAGTATGGCACTGGATCTTTCCAAATCATTTAATAGAGTTAGCCATAGCATGATGGTGATGAATAAGGTGAAAGCCATTGTTATAAATCAGGATTTAACTTGGCAGGTGGAACAATTTCCATGGGGTAGGAAACAATGACTCAAGGTAGGAAATGAGAACAGGAGTACTGTAGGATATACTTGGTACTAATGCTTGTAATTATTATAATAAACATTACATTGTTTACAAATGACATAGCACTGTATAATCAAGAGAGAGCTGTGATAAACTACTGATGTATTGAGACTATATATCTGATTGGGTAAATGAGCATAGAATGAATATCAGTACCAAAGAGGGTCAGCTTATTAGTTACGTAGATCCAAAAACAGAGGTTTCATGTGATTATGCTGCGATGAGGGAGTTGCTTGTTGAAGGCATAAAATATCTGGGATTATCACTGAACTAATTTGGGTATGGCATATTATGGAAGTTGTGAAGAAAGGGAGAAGAGTGTTAAGTAATGGAACAGGCAAGGGAACCAGGTTGCAAAACTTTGGTCTGTTACTTGATAGAGTATTGTGGAATCACATGAAACCCTCATTCCGGGTATAAAATACTGGATCTTTAGGGGTTACAAAGGATGGAGACATATTTGTTTGTGCAAATTACTCAGTAAATTTTATGAAATAGGAGCTGGTCTGGGAGTTATTGGAGAATACAAGATGCGTGAACAGAATTGTAGTCATACAGAGGGGATAAGGCCTGGATAAATAATGGGGGAAATTTTAGAAACAGCATATGGAAGAAGGAGAGGACCTTGACAATACTTCATTTTGGGCACTAAGCAGGATGGAAGTTTTAATTTTAAATTAGGAGAGTCGGGGACCTGAATAATTTTCCTAGAGAGGTGGTGAACAATATTTCATAGTTTAAATGATTTTAAAATGTGGATGAAACTTAATAAAACGTTATGATACTTGTAGGCTCTTTCATTAAGCTATATTGCCATGACACAACCTATGAACTTTACAGTTTGTAGGGAAGTTACCACTGAGGCATAACTTTCATCACAACTAATAAATAAAAATAATATACTTGTGGTAGTTTATGCAAAGTCCTGAAATAATTTTGATGGGAATAGTTAACAGATTATTTTCTTGGGAATAAGTTTTTAGGAAATAATGTCTGAAATAAGCACAAATACAATATGAGAAATAAAAAGAAAATGATGTTTTTATTCAGTCCTCTCACTTCACAAGCAATATTGAAAAAGAACAAGTTAGATACATAGATTTAAATATGACAGCTCACAACTGGGAGGAATTCAGGCTGAAGGCGTTATTTTTTATGTACAAAGCTGTTGCCCAGAAAGTGAATTGCAGTGTAAAATGGTGATTGGAAACAGGAGTATAATTATAAATATATAGAAGAGATGGGTTTAGTGGTTTGTTATCGATTTTCTTGGTATTAATGTGTGTCTATATTTTGTTTCAGTAGAAAGCAGCAGGCAAGCCCTAAGGATTGCAGGCATTGCAAATCAGCTGATCAGACTAGATTCTTTAAGGAAAAGGATTTTCAAAATCCAGAAGCTTCTGTAAGATGTAGGACGGCATTAGAAAAGTCAGATACCGTTAAGTTGCATAGAAAGGTGAGTTACTTTATTGTCTGTATTTTTCCTCACTTTGCTGTCAGATCAATTAGTGTAGTCCTTTACTATTAAACAGGCAAGTCTGGCTACATACTGGTTTTCTCCAAAATGGCTCTAATGATTTTTTGGAAACCTTGGATTAGGGGCTCTAGAAATTGATCTGTCAGGGTGTCTCCTTTGGGAAAACTCGCATCCAGGCATTAATGAGAAATGACATAAGTAAGATCTGTTGGAAATGTGCATTCAAGTAGTTCATTCACTCAGCAACATGTGATGGACCAGTAGACAATGATATTGCAATTAACTTTCGATGGCATCTTTGTAATTACATAAATTACAATTCTATCTGAGACTAAATTTTTTATTAAAAACACTGATATACATTTTCTTGAATTTTATTTTTACAGTTACTTTATCAATTTCCAACGTCAAGTTAAAAAGCTTTCTTCTATGGCTGTCGACCACTATTAGAACAATTTCACAAAAAAATGAGAAACTTGACTGCTTCAGTTTGAATTATAATAGAACATTAATGGAAAGGCATTTATTGTTTTATTGCTTGCAGTGGCAGAAAGAATAAAATACTGAAATGCTTGAGCATATAT
This sequence comes from Vandiemenella viatica, assembly GCA_031002005.1. NCBI lineage: Eukaryota > Metazoa > Arthropoda > Insecta > Orthoptera > Morabidae > Vandiemenella > Vandiemenella viatica. The sequence goes on from JARYHS010013630.1 coordinate 56,945,635, forward strand.
GATAAAACATCAAATACAAATGAGTTTATAATAAAATGAATATGGCAGCTCATCCTGCACTGCATGTTGAAGGAGAATTCATAAGTTCAACTCTGCTTGTCTAATAGTTTATTGACATTAATATGTTTTCAAAACAAAAAAGGATAGGGAAAATAACTCATCATTTACCACAGATAATGGCAGGAGGGCCAAGACAAACACGAAAACAGTAACCGTTATATTGCGTTCAGTTAACAGAGCTAAAGGTCACTCTGATCTATCCCCACTTCACTGCTCTTACCACTGCGTTAGAAGGGGAAAGACTTCTGACAAATTTACCACCCAGCTATATGAAGAGGTAGGCAACAAGAAGGGGCAGTGAGGTGAGGACAGAGCTAAGGGAACATCATGACCTTTAATCACTAATCGAGGGTGAATGGAGGTTAATTTGTTTTACACTATTAAGATTGTACTTCCTCGTTTAAAAATAATAAGTAAGTACATTCCTTGTATGCACTCATGAATTGTATTTTCATGATACTTTATCACTGTTTACCATGTGTAAATAAAAGTTTACAATGGTTCAGAGCAAAACTCGCTCAATCAGGTATGTATGTACTGGATTTATTGGAAACGGCACTAACTAAAATAAAGGCTTTGGTTGTTTTTTAACTCCAAATATTGATCTGTCATTGTCTTATCCTTTGGGAAAATTAATTTGTAATGTTTATTACATTGTTATTTTTTTCAAAATGGGGCAGTGACTTCTAACTTTATATTAAGGAAATATTTAGAGAGAAGTGTATCTTCAAGAAATGTAAGTGCCCGTATCGGATGGCAGTTTCATTTGCTATAACAGTACACATAACTTTTTTTGCTTATGGCCTAATGCCTCATTGACACCGAGGTCATGAAAAGATTGGGCAAGGAACAGGAATGAATACAGCCAATGCCTTTTTAAGGAACCTTCTTGGCATTTACCATTAATGATATTGGGAAAACATTGAAAATACAAATCTTAGTGACCATATGGGGGATTTGTAACTGCATCCTCCTGAATGTGAGGCAAGTGCATTACCTCTCACTTACCATTCTAGGTAAACTTGTTGATGTGGGCTTTAGAACATTCATTTTTATGCATGATACACTGTATGTGGCATTTTCTAGTGAAGGTGCCAAGTACATTAAAAGTACTCTTACTACAATAGAATCCACAGCATTCTTGCAACATACTAAGGAAAGAGGTCTTAGGTTAAAACTGAATTGTCTTAAAGTTCATTAACATTAATATTGAAGCTGAGTTGATCAGTTACTAAGATTATAACATGCAAACTTGCTGGACTCTGAGATGAAAAGTCCTGCCTTAGTTTTTCTATGCTTTTCCTGGTACTTATATTTTAAACAATTGTTACTTATGAATTGGATTTTTTGTTTTTTTTTTTTTTTTTTTTTTGTTTGAAAAATGAAACACTCAATGAAGTAAATGGGTGTGCCTGGGGTATACTTTACCTTGGAAAAGAAACAAATTACATGTGACCATTGATTTCAAACTGGGAGTGGTAGGGGAAGGTCACAAATTAATAAAATAATATCTTTGGCAATAGTATGCGAAAGTTCAAACAAATAATAATAAAAGTTTAAACAAATTATAATAGAAAAGTGTTATTAAGATAGTCATAAAAGGATAAGGCAAGTAAACCTATCAGTAGGTAACGGGTCCTTGAAACAGGTAAAACAACACGAACACAACTACACAATACGTTTCGAAATTCCTCAGTCATTTTAGAGTGACATGTGACATTTGACACAACTGGTAGGTGTGGATACACAAGTATGTATAAATAAAAATTAAAATAAGGAAGGATTGGTGAAGGCATGAGGGCCACATGATCACACTTTACAATATTTTGGTATATATTTTAATCAACAGGGGTGAGACAAATGGCAAAGGTATCAGATGTATACACACTGAGACTCACAACATGAATGAAGCCAGGATGAACAAGGTGGGAAGGGAGGTGATGGAAATCTTGGGGAAGAAGTTGACAATTGATAATTATGGGAAATTATAATCTCTGGAAAAAGCCTTATAGAGTAATAAAAATATAATTATTTGGATTAGAAAAACAACGATATTTAATATTAGCTTTTGCCTGCAGCTCTGCCTGCATGGTCCTAGATGTGTGGATGAATGCGCATACAGTAGACATTTGCATTTTTGAGCAGCAGCATTAGCAGAGGCTGTACCAGAATGAGAAATAGAGTTTTATATTGCAACTGAAGACACTAGGAATTTAGTTTTTAATAATTTAAGCTGCTTTCATGAATGCCATTTTACTTATGTAATACTATTACCCATAACTTTGCCTGTGTTATTAACATCGAGTAGCAAAAAAAAAAAAAAAAAAAAAAACCTTAAATGTCATATAAGAAATTTCTGTGGTCCTGTCTTCTTTCAAGGTTTGATTTACATTTTCCATGTATTTTAATGTACAATATTTCAGAAAACTGAAAAAATGAGTAATCAGAGTTATTTAGTCAGCAGCAGGATTAAAAGAACCCTAAGAGTTTGGTGTTTATATTTGATGTAGTATTAACTTTTGTGCCTATCGTTTATTGCTCTGTCTAATGTTCATGAAGAGTCATAAGACATATGCCAGTTTTTAAGTAAGATTCTAAACTTTCAAACTGCTAAAACCCTATCCAAATTGGTTTAGTAGATTTATATAGTTATGTATTGATATGAATAAACAAGAAAATTTATGTAATAAAAATAACTGATAAATTTACTGGTGGGATCTTACTGGAGGTTAAGGCCAGAAGGATGCCTGATGTCAATGATAATACGTTGGTATGCTAGTTCCCATCTGTGGAATTCAAAATGGGTAGTAGTATTGAGAAAAACTTGGACAGCTCTCATTGTAAAACAGTTGTTTATGTTGTTGGAGCTGTGTGTACTGGCATTGGACTAGGCATAAACTGTTTTCCTGTGGTTGTTCATTCTGATGAACATTTGATTAATGGTGGGGCCTGTGTAAGAAGCTTTGCAGTGAAGGTAGATAAGGTGATAAATGAGGCACATTCAATAATAGTAGGAAAAGATTCTTCTCTGGTAAGATAGAAATATATGTAGTGATGTGCAAATGCATGCTTCAAGTTTGCATAGTAAAGATCCATGTCATAGTTAAGGAGAATTAGATGATGAGTATGTGTGGATCAAAATTTTTTTGTGATTCAATGGTCTGTTGAAACATTTGTGAGGCACAGCAGACACCATTTTTAGAAAGATACAAACTTTGGGGAAGGAACATAGGAATTAATGCCATGTCGCAGGATCTGGTTAATGGTCTTGAAACTGGTAAAGAACTGGATGATGAATATGCAGCTGCAGTCGGTTTTTGTGAGTGCAGAACGGGAGTTGCATGAATGGTTGGTGGTAGCATGCGATGATGTTTTTGTACAAGATCATTGAGGTGTGTTCTTATTTTTCAAGGACCAATTCTGTGGTCACAGTACAAGGATCTTTCCAAAGGAGATTAACAATGTGCAGTATAAGCACTCTCCCAAGAACATCCGATGATGGCTTCAGATGAGTGGTACAACTGGCATATTGTCAAAAGACACCTATACATGAAACCTCTCAGACTACAGGTGCTTCAGGCACTGAAACATGGTGACAAGGGGAAATGCACAGAACTCTGTGCTGCAATTATGGATGTGGAATATGATGATGACTCCACTAGTGACCATTTCAATCATAAAAATGTTTAAATTTGGAGAACCAATCACCTATGTGAAAGAGTAGAGCAGGAACAAGATTCCCTCAAAGTGAGTTTGTTCTGTGAGGTTAGTAACATCTGATTTTATGGTCATTTCTTCTTCCAGTACAACACTGTCACAGGACAAAGCTATCTCAAAATGTTAAGAATCTGGCTCTTATCTTTTTGTCAAATGTTCTCATGTGACTTCAAACAAGATGAAGCACTACCCCATTGGAGCTTACCAGTGCAAGTATTTTTAAATGAAACTGTGTCTCGGTGGTGGATTGGTCACAAGAGTGCTCAGGATTGCGAACTCTTCGCATGACCTCCAAGATCCCCAGACCTCACTCCTTGTGACTTCTTTATGGACAATTTTTATGCTACACCACTATCCAATACAGTAAATATTAGTTAACAAGTGCAATCAGTTCAGTAGATTGTGAAATGCTGCATTTTGGAGGAATTCTCGCATCGCTTTGACGTGATTTGTGCTGCGAGTGGTGATCATGTTGTACACTTTTATGAGGATCTTCTATTTCAGTCATATACATGTGACCCAATTGCAATGTTGTACTACTGTCTGTTATGAAAATATAACTTAATGAAATCAGTTGATTCTTTTTGAAAGATGCTGTATTACTGTCTTCAGTTTTCTTTACTGGTCTACTGAACCAATAGTGACCAGAACTACTTCGTGATCATTTATTCCTTCAGTTACTTGATGCTCCTCAAGATAATCATCAGGCATTAGGAAGATATCAAATATATTTTTTCCCCTTGTACTCTCCTTTACAACTTTTGTAAAATGTCTTTCCTGTATTTAGCTATTTGCAAATCTCTGTAATTAATCTTAATCCCTTCCCAGTCAACACCAGTAATTTTCAACCCCCCACCAAAAATGACTACACTCACCCCTTAACTCTGAATATAAATTTAGTTTCTCCCCAAGAACCTCATCATCATCATTTATTTTTCCACTGCCTTATTTTATTTTTATCACCCCAGAAACCGACACCAAGTAAACTTGTTACTATGTTCCATGATTTTCTCATCTGGATCTGCAGTACATTGTACCATTTTTGGGGAAAACCTCATTGTCTAACATTCCATTTCTTTAACCACGACTCTTATAATACAATTTTTTGGTCTTACAGAAAGTCAGGATTGTCAAAACCATATATGCTTGTTCCATTTTCTAGTATCATTTGTGTTTTTTTTTACCTTTATTGGGTTCCTTCCATTATTGTGAAATCACTTATTTTTTTCATCTGACACAACCTCTCAACTTCTGACTCTTTCAACTTAGAACTTTGTAGTTGGACATATTTTAGTTATGCAAAATATTTTAGATATGCAAATATAATGTAAAACTTTGAAAAATGATGGAGGTGAAAATAATTCTAAGAAGTTTATTGGAGGTTGATAGGTTTTTTTTTCTTTCAAGGATATCTTCATGGGTATCAAATGAATGCTGATAATATTTAGATCTTCTTTTTGTTTCACAATTATTCTGAGGTTTTTCTTTTTTATTTGTTTTGAAAAATCAATTAAAAGGTCTAATTCCTCCCCTCCAAAATTAAAATTCTTTCCTAACTTATAGTGATATGTACCATCTCAAAGATTAGAGGAGTTGCTTTCCTGAGTAAAAGTTACCATTAAAAGTTCCAGCTACATCTACAGTAACATTTATCTCAAGAGAAAATTTGAAATACTTTGGATTATTTTTTTCCTAAATTTCTGTTATGTGTTGCATTAATGGTCTACAATCAAACTTGTTAAGTTTTTGCTTATTATTTTAATTCTAATTTTTTCCCCTTATTTTATAGTGTTTTAATTAATGTTGCGGTTATCTGACCTTGCAACAGTTTTTGATAACCCAAATATATCATTCTTCACTACTATAAATAGTGAAAGGTATTTTGTGTATTTTTTTTAATTAAAGAAATGAGTTGGTTGCATTGACTCATAACTTAGTTCTTTCTCCGTACCAATAGGCCAGGTTGGATGCTTGGAGTTTCTGATAGTGAACATTTTTTAAATGCATAAGATACCTGTTTTGTACGTATGTGGTGTATTTTGTTTTTGCAAACTTGAGTTATTGAATAAAGATTACATTGAATTTTTGTTACAGGGAAGGAAAGTTTGTAACAAAATGGAAGCTGATCAGCAATTCAAACAAAGAATTATTAGTAAGAATGCTGAATCAAAAATTGAGAATCTTGTACATTATCATCCTCCATGCAAAAGAGTTAATGCAAAGAAACTGGACACTCGTTCAGAAAATTTGAACATTTCTTCAGAAAACAGGGAACATCAGAGTGAGGTATTATGAAAGTATATTTTGTTTCAGTTCACTTTGTGAATCACATAGTTTGTTGTTTCAAAATTATTGAACTAAGACCAAAAACACTAGATTGCCAGTCTTGTGAGAATAGTAAACTACAGTGACTTATATAACACTTTAATTTACTCTGTGATTCACTCTTCAAGTTTGTGAATTGTTGTAACATAACACATTGTGAGAAGAGATTCTTCGTGGTTGCATATTTTTCTGGAGTGATCCAAGAAAGCTGGATCAACATAGAAGAAAACATCTTTAATTGCAGCACTGTAATTGATCAGATTCCTGGGGTATGATAATTTGAAAGGATTTGAGAGACACCAGAGTTGACGAGTTTTATGCTAGAAATTTGTTTTTATGTCAGGTAAGGGCTTTGAAAATATTGTATTAGTTGAGGAATTGTTAAATAAATAGACCTGGTTGACCCCCCCCCCCCCCTCTGATGAGATCTGGTTGACCCTCCCCCTCTGGTGAGATCTGATCCATGACCCCCCCCCCATAGAAATCATCCTCGCAACTTTTTGAGACCTTTTTTTTATGTCTCACCCTTCCAAAAGCCGGTCCCCCCCCTAAAATCGACTTTGGCGTCATTTGTAGACTTTTTTTTTTTTTTTTTAGCTCTGCAGTTTGACAGTTTTTCCAAAACCTCGTGAGAGATTCCCATAGACCTCCCTTATCAAATCTGTACAAAAAACATATTTTTACCTATTTTTGCTCATTTATTGACTTGATGGTTTCAATTACTCCTTTATGATCAGCTATTCCTGTGGTCATTAAAATTTCAGTGAATAATTCTGGCCTATTGGTAACCACAAAATCTAAAATGTTTTTGCTACCACTATGACACAGCATAGGTTCTTTAACCAGCTGCTTGAAATGGTGATCTGAGAACACATCGAGAATGACTTCAGAAGCTGCCTGTCACTATAAGCCAGTCTATATAAGCCAGGTTGAAATCACCTCCTAGTATTTTAGCATGATCCTGAAAATGACGAGTGGTATTATTTACATTTTTTTTTCGTTACTCCGCGGCGACAGTTATTTCGGCATCAGGTGGACTGTAGAAGACATCTATGAAAAATTTTGTCCTTTCTGCATCGAGTTTAATCCATACGATTTCGCAAAACATATCAACATCTATTTCATTACTTGGGAGTTATTTACTGACAGCTATAAATACACCACTTCATTGGGAATGTAATCTATACATACGATAACGTTCATACTATTCTTAAAAATTTCTGTGGAACTTATACTCGGTTTTAACCAACTTTCTGTATCGATTATGATATCTACTTCTGTTCTACTAATAAAGCTTCCAAATTTAGGTTGTTTGTTACAAATACTTCTACAGTTTACTATGAGAACTTTTAACTGACTAGATTCTTTTGAGGTCCTTCTAACATGCGGTGTTTCATTTGACTGAGTTGCCCATAACTGTATTTTGAGTCTCCCTCAGCCTAAAAAGCTTCCCAGTGCATTCCACCCCTGCATCCAATGCATCCCACCACCTATGCATCCAATTCACGTGTGTAGTGCACACCTGAGCTATTCAGTAGAACGCTACATGACTCAAATCTATGATGAAGATCAAGAAATCTGCAGCCAAGATCATCACAGAAAAGTCGTAGTCTCTGGCTCAGTTCCTCAATATAACTCTGAACCAGAGTTCCACAATCAGCTCTATCTACAATGATGCAGATGGTTAGCTCTGTCGATATCTTGCAGCCACTAGCCACAAAGTTTACTCTTTCAGCCAGCCATCGTAAGGAAGAGATAACCTCCGACCCAAGGTGGCAAGTGTCATTGGTGCCGACATGCGGCACTATCTGCAGTTGGCTACACCATTTCCATTCGATGGCATCCGGTATGGTCTGTTTCACATCTCAGATCAGGCCACTTCGAATACACACCTAATGGACCTTGGATTTCCTCCTTGAACAATCCACCATTTCCCTAAGGAGCTCAATGAACCACCTAATGTTAGAGTTGCTGATTACCAGAACCATCTTCTGTGATTGCTCAGACCTACCAGGCTAAGGGTGTCGCCAACTAACAGGATGACGATTGTGGGATTGAATCAGCGTCCGACAATATGTCATACCAGTTTAACAGTTGAAAATGCTCAGCTTTCTGGCCTTTAAGGCTATTTGACTTGCAGCTTCAAAGTTTATTTATTAACCATACGCCAGTCACTGACAAGTGATCTCAGAACAACCTTCATATTCCCAGCCCAGAAGGGCAAAGGCTTAAAGGAAGTGAATGCCATTGTGCACCCTCAACAAGGTGAGTCACTGTAGCAACATTTTTGTCAAGAATATTAAAGAGGGGTGAGTGAAAGCAAGAAGGTGAATTAGAAGTCTCCGTTAAACAATCCCATCAAGACTTCGGTGAGGCATTTTGAGTTACTTTGGAAACATTAGTGAATGTGAAATTGATTTTGCTTTATGAAAGGCCAAAAGTGCCCCTTGACAAATCTTCTACATCTATACTCTGCAATTCACAAATATTATGGGTGACAGAGGGTGTTAAGCACCAATACTAATTCTGTGCATTCCAGTCGTGAACAGAATGAGGAAACAAAGAATACATAAAAGCATCAGTACAGCATCTTATTTCTCTAATCTTATCCCGCCTGTCATTGCGACCTAAGTAGGTTGGGGAAGAAGAATTTCAATGCACTCGTAAATTAAAGATGTTCGCATATTCTCCAGTAAATTCAAACAAAAACGATGTCAGCCGACTGCAAAACAATCCTAGCCAAATTTACGTATCAGTTCTGTGACACTTTCGTAAGGGACTGTAAGTGGCAGTCACAAATCGAACGTCTCTCTTCTGCACTTTCTCTAACGTGTCAATCAATCTCTTGTTATTTGGATCCCAAACTCCACAACAGTAATCCAAATTTGGATGTACTATTGTTTTGTACGCTATTTCCTTTGTATGAGCATTACAACTTCTCAAAATATGACCTATGAATCATAATCTAGAATTAGCTTTGTCTACGAAGGACATTATGTGCAAGTCCCATTTCATGTTCCTTTGTACTATTACGCCTAGATACTTCAGGGAATCCACCGTGTCAACAACTGAATTGTTAACTTTGTACTCGTTAACAAATGAAGTCTTTTTGTTACTTTACTACTTTACTAGCTACTTCGTGTTTGTAAAGAATTTGGATTGACAGCTACCGACATCTAACCACCACAGTGAATGATGGGAGACTTGATCCTATTACCACACACAAACTGTAAGGAACCAGGCCGATACCGGGGTTGAGTATAGCCTTAGTGCCTCAACTTACACTCTCGATGGTGACTCACAGTTCTCTGTAAAACTTACGAAATAATTTTGATTTGACCATGTTGCCTGGATAGTTCAACTTGAATGCTTCAGGTCGCCACAATATTTGTTGACCCACAAATATTGAAAAGGGTTATCAGCTAACTACGAAATAATAACGGTTCACTTTTCCAAAGTTCTTCAAATTTATTCAAATAAAAACCAAAAGTTCAAAATAGCATTCTAAAAGTTGATTTGGCTAATCGAGCACTCTTTTCCAAATGTTACAGGTTGTGGAGAGAAATTGAAACCGATCGAACCCCTTTAGTAACTTAAAAGTTCACATTAGTCATTAAAGTTAAGATATGACACGACACCCAACATGGTCGCAAACAGTTCACTGACGAGCATAGCCAGTCACGACACTACGACGAAACCGAAGTAATGTTCCTTCACATATTGTTCCGGAAGTACGGATCAACCGAAACTGAAAGTAAGAAGCGACAGACTACATTTTCTAAGTTCTGATTTTACAAATCACTGGTCAAGTCATGCGCGTAGTTGCTCGATCACTTCCCGGTGTACAAATGAGACAACGTGTGCTTACCGCACGAACTATTATATCCCGGAGCGCGCCTATGACCTTGGCAAATCTTTCTTTAATTAATATCTTTAAAAGTATATGATAGTTTAATCTGAGATTTTTACAGGGATTTTCAATCATCCTGTTCTATCGGTTTTAATATAATTTACTATTCCAAAAGGTATCTATTGTCTTAAAACTAAACTCGTCACGTGACCAATCTTGGCGGACTTTGTGGATTTTCCCGAACTTCTCACCCGACAATCAACGACAATCAATTTTCAAAAACTTAATTGCCGGACAAATGCTAAAACTTTTTATGAAAACCCATATATGTATGAAATCGTCTTAATTAGGGCTATCCACTGATGTAATTTTTAATTTAATATCTCTTTTAATAAAAAAGCTTATTTTTTTCTCTTAATTAAAATTGCTAATTAGACTTTACCAAATTACTTAATTTTATTACCAAAATATCGGGGATAGTGCTGACTACAGCTGGTGATAAAAGATCGGTTGTCGCTTTACGCGATTTAGAGATATTGCAAATCTTAGAATTTTCTACTTTTACGATCGCGTGCTTCAAAACTTGAACAAAGCGGAATATCTCTTAAACCAAATGTTTCCCGATATGATAATTACACTTTAAAATGATTTTTATAGCAAGTTGTTACTGTGAGCAAGATTACAGGGAAATTCCTTTAAGTTGAAAACTACACTTATCGAAATTTCTAAGTCCCGCCTAAGTAAAACTAGAATTTGCCAAAATTCTAAGGTGCTTACAAAACGCCAGTCATCTGTGATATGTAGTTTAGGCAGCAAAGTAAAATATACGGACACATGTGTCTTTTGTCGAAATACGAATATATCCTTGATCGCCCAATTTCAACCACCATATCTCCCACACTCTCACAGTTAACGAAACTCAGCCAACGTTATGATTGATGGGTGACTCTGTGCTACTACCACACACAAGCACCGGTGATCTGCGCTAGATAGTTTTGGCTGAAAAGTGATATACCATGACACATACGTTTAGGTAGAAATATGAAAGTGCTGCAGGTCAACCAGTTTCAACCACCATATATCCCACACCCCCATAGCTACCAACATCTAACCACCATAGTACACGATAGGAGACATGATACCATTACCAAACACAAACACCAATGGTCTATGCTATGTAGTTGTGGCAGCAGAGTGACATATACCGAGACACATGTCTTTGGTCGAAATACGAAAATGTCCTGTATCAACCACTTTTAACCATCATATCTCCCACATCCCCAAAGCTGTGCACGACAGGAAACTCCATGCTACGTCCACACACAAACACCTGTGTTCTGTGCTAGGTAGTGGTGGCTGAAAAGTGACATAGGAAAACACATGTCTGTTTCATATACCACCAATCTGAAATAACATCCAGATTGTGCTGAATTTCTAAGCAATCGTCGGAGCACCTCACTTCCCTAGAGATAAATGCATCTTCAGCAAACAATCGCATCCTGCAGTCACCGAGATCGTTTATAATAATTAGGAAAAGAAGTGGTCCTATTACACTTCCTTGAAAAGCAACCATAGTAACATAGAGCTTAGAAGAGGCTTCCCCATCAACAACGACATACTGTGACCAACCAGTTAGAAAATCACGAATCCATTTGCCAATCTGATCTGATATACCGTATGTTCGAATCTTTGCTAAAAGTTGTTTGAGTGGTTCATAGTCCAAGAAATCCAAGAAAATTGCATCAGTTTGTGAACCTGCATTGATAACTTTCATTATGTCATGCGAAAATAAGGTCAGTTGTGTTTCACACAATCTATTCTTCCGAAATCCGTGTTATTTTGCTATAAGTAACTCGTTTTCATGTAGATACTTCATAACGTTAGAACATATAACATGCTCCAGAATTCTACTGCAAACAGATGTAAGAGATATGGGTTGATAATTCCTTGGATCTCTCAGATCTCCTTTCTTGAAAACAGGAATCACCTGCGCTATTTTCCAGTCAGAAGGTACTTTTCTTTCTTCTAAAGATTTACGGAATATATCTGGCAAATGGTTCTATTTCTTCCACATATTCCGAAAATACTCTACTGGTATACCATCGGGACTGGGTGCTTTCCCCCACTTCGGCAACTTTAATTGCTTTATAATACCTACACTGCCAATTTGTAACAGATCCATCTCAAATTCTACACGCTACAGAAAAGCAGTAATGTTTTCCATGTTTTCGTCAGTGAAATAATTTTTTAATTCGGTGTTAAATATGATAACCTTTTCACGGCTTTCATCAGCTTCCTAACTGTCTTGTAGTAGAACTCGCATATTGTTGTCACTACCACTAACCTTTTTTACGTATAACCAAAATTTCTTTGTGTTTTTGTTGAGGCTTTTGGAAAGTGAATTACAATGAAAGTCATTAAAGGCCCTCGCGCATCGCATTCTTAACGTGTCCCTTATCTCACCTAACTTTTCTAAATCACTTCTATTAGGGATGTAACGGATATCTGCATCCGCATCCGCAAGTGCAGAACTTTCGCTTGAAATCCTACATCCACTTTTGCATCCGCATCCACAATTTTTAGTGCGGGTGTTCAGCGGATAATTCATTTACATTGCACTATTTATTATTCTTTTCTCTTTATTCGAGATTCTGCCCATCATTGCTTAGCTAACAAAAAAGTGGTTATTTTCTGACGATCTTGAAATAGAAGCAACAATCAACTAAATGGTGTCAATTACCTAAGCGAGGATTTACAAGTTTGTGCTTGCATGTAAATGTCAGGCCACAATAGACTGCACTGAGACCGCACTGTCACCGACTGACACTTTTTCTTATTGTCGCTAACTCGATTGAAGGAGTTCAAACGACACTGCACTGTGTGTTCACCGTCATTAGTTTGGTTTACTTTTTGGACGGTGTGGGCCGGTGTCGAGCTGGTCCCTACGGAGAAGCGTATACAAAGAGTTCACAAATTTCTGGTCCTTTATGACTAAATGTTGTTTTTAGCATTACTGATTGTTTTAGAAAAAGCGTCCCTTTTTTTCAGTCTCACTTTAAGTTCATCAGATGTTTATAAAATGTAGGTAGAGTCCTTGCATGTTTGCATTAACAAATCAGAGCTTTGTCAGAGGTGAAGGTCGATTTTAAAGCCTGTAAAAATTGCATCCGAGATCCGGATTTAGAACCGGACACCTTCCATACCCGAATCACGCTGTTAAGGTTCTTTGGGTGGTTTTATTACTGCATTAATTAATTAATAAAGTCCACCAAAACAAGGTTATGTTGATGCTCGTTTATTTTCAATCAAAACAAGTCTGCGGACATTCACAAGCATAGTTGTTACAATCCACAGATGCAATACTGACTTACTGAATGAAAACTTGCATGAATGTCTCTGTAACACTGAATGAATACTTAATGCAAACTAAACTCTCTGTCCAGGCGATCTGTTTATATAGAGTCTATCGAAATTACGAGAATTCTTCAAAGGCATCCGCCCGATATTTCTCGATCATTAACAATCACTCAAACAATCAAACATATTAAAAACAATCGGAATTGATACAAAATTAATTAATAACATTACAAAATGATTAGAAATGGTAATTATAGATACTTAAATACAAAATTATTTACAGAAATCCTTTCAAATGGTGGAAAATTGTCCTGTAGACATCGTAAATTACATTAATACATGTAATTACAAACTTTTAATAAATTCTCTTGCATCATTCGGTTCTTAAACATATTAAATGGTCTTTAAATAATTTTCTTACCTAAAACAAAGTCTATATACACTTATTTACAAGAATTACAAAATAAACATATCAAATCACTTTCAAGCAAACTTTGGCTCACTACAAATATTTCACACAGTACAATATTATTCAAAATACAGGTATTAGGGCTGTTACAACCCCTCCCCAGGATTCACTTAATTTTACACAGATAAAATTGATTGAATCCGTCACGAATCTAAGCAGGTTGAATGTACACATAATGCAGACACGAACAGATTACAATCAATCAACCATAATGACTTTTACAATGAACAAATACAATTCTTCATACAACATCTGCACATAGTCCATGACACTGATTTTGTTTACAATAATTGTCTTTTCTCAGGTCCAATCATTTTATCATTTACTGTTTTTACACAACAAACGTTCAATGCCATCACCTTAAGTTACAATTATTTTCACTCCAAATTACACACTTGATGTCTGCTTGTTAATTACACCAGTCTGTTTACATTTTACAGCTGATAATTTGTCAACACAAAATGTAGAAAGTCACAACATCATGAAAATACCAAAAGTCTCTACACAAAACTGTCACAAATTATACATTGAAATGCTTACATCTGCATCTGAACTTAAGTACTCACACAAACTATTTACATACATCAATTCAAAAACTTATTTACAAAATTAGATATTTACATGTAGGGACCCCTCCCCCAAACCATGCATTTCAATTAATTCTCATAAGTGGGTTTCAGGATTTCCCTGGAAACCCAGAACCATGTAAGTTACTTTTTCCTAACCTTCCAGTTTTCTTCAACTTTTGTATACACATTTAATATTACATTTCTATTTTCACAAAGCTTCATTATATACATACAGAAACACAAACTTCCAATCATCTCAGACAACAGACTTTGGTACAACCACGCAACAGCTGAGACATACAATGGTTCTGTTTTAGCAAATTGATTGTCACTTAAAAGCAATGCTGTTGACTCAACTGGTAATACAAATTTATTATTCTCACTACTACAGTTTAGTCCATCATTACTCCCAACCCCACTCTTCATCATCTGATTACTACTTAAACTTACCAAATTATCTGAATCAGTACCTAAAACTGTTTTAACATCTGGCTTACTGACTTCATCCACAAAATTTATTTTTCTCAGCAACTACTACTTCACTATCAGCTTCCACATCAAAGAGGTACAAAACATAGTGTCATCTAAGTCACATTCTGTACAATTTTCCAAATTAGAAACTGGTTCAATAAATCCTTACTCCCACCCATTTCTTCAATGTCATCATCTACACCAAATAAAGAGCTAAATAACGTATCAGCTAGGTCAAAATTAGGACATTTTTCCAACTTAGGGATTGGTACATAAGGCTTTTCAACCACTCTCTCTTCAGAAGACAAATACTTTGACTTACAATTCTCCTCCTCATCTGGGTCTCCTATCCACACCACTGTATCACCTTCATCTTCAAGATATTGAGAAACTCCTCGATTTCAGCACTTCTACAAACTTCATTACCACCTATCCTAGCACACATAGTCCCAACTATGCCATTCTGGACCTTACAAGTTTCTGATAGCCACACTGTAGTATGCACTATAAATTCTGCACCCCTTTTTGTAATTAAGCAGTGACCATTTCGAAAATCTTCTACATGAAAATTATTACTTTCGCACACTGATTCTAGTGATAAGGTACTATGGTGGTCCCCTTCCCACTTTATCTTATTATCAGTCTTTAAATCATCAACATCATTAATTACATCTATCATAACCTTATCCTGAAATTCACTTGCTGCTACCTCACCTCTTCCAATAAATCTTCTCGGGGATTATTCATAAAAATGGTATTAACGCTATAGCAGTTGGTACCTGGACCCACAATCTTACCCACCACTGCGGGGCCCGTCACAGAGGGGGTCTTTAGTTTGCCTGCCCCCATGCTGCCTTTCCCTTTCAGATTGAGGGTTCTGTTCTCTCACTCCCCATTATCATTCCTTCTTGCATAATTATTACGATCCCGTCCCCTCGATCTACCATCCCTTGACCCATTACCCCTTCTAGGGGGACTCCTGCTGCCCCTCCTATGGTGTTGATGGTGGTAATGTTGTTCATTGAATGACTCCTGGGCATCCAAGCGTCTCAACAATTCAGAAACTCTATCCACATTTACTACATCCAAAGTGGCAATTAAATTTCTTGTTTGCTGAGGTAGCCTAGCTCCTATCAAATCAATAAATTCCTCCTCTCCATAAGGATGGTCTAAATACTTACAACGGATCCAACATTTATGAAAAAGTCATGTTGAGTTTCCCTACCAGGTTTATATGGTCTACCAGTCATCAACTCTCTCTTTTCTTGAATCTGCCTGCTTGTCGACCAAAAATGTTTCAAAAAGTTTTCTTTAAACAGCTTGTAGTCAGTCACTTCCTAGCTTGTCTATCACCCCATGCCCTAGCATAAGATTTTAGATGTTTACCCACAAGTGCAATTTTCTTACTATCGGGTAACAAATTAAAGTAGTCTGACCTTTCAAAATTATCTATAAATTCAATAGGGTGAAGCCTCCCACTATCATCATAGAATTCAAATTCTTCTTTTACATCGGCACTGAAATTTGGATTACCTGTTAAGGGAACCTGACCTTAAACTGAATCTGTAACCCAGTAACCCTTTTCTCTAACTGATTAACGTTAGATTGGGTTGTCTCCAATCCCTGGGTAAGTTGTTCCTGATGATTTACCAATGTATTAATATTTAATCCCAACCTCTTGTCTCACCTCATTGACCCTTTGAGCAACTTTACTATCACTGGCTTGGAATAAAGCAACATATTCCTCCTTCATCTTATCACAATTTTCACTGACTTCCTTCACCTCTTTATAAATCAAATTTTCACATTCAGCCTTATTCTGTTCACAAAATTTTGTAACTTTCTCAAATTTTCTCCTGACATTCTGTTACTACCTTCCCCAATTTAGAATCTAAATTGTTAATATCTTCCTTGACTTGAGAGCTAAAACCCTGAAATTGCTCTGCGATTTTAACATCAAAACATTTAGTCAAATCAGAGAATGTTTTATCATTGTTTTGTTGCAGTTGAGAAAACTGATCATTGATTACAGCAAACTGAGAATTAATTTCAGAAAATTTGCTATCAAATTTGGAAAATTTATTATCAAATTTGCCATCAATTCCGGAAAACTGAGACTTAATTTCAGAAAATTTGTTGTCAAGATTCAACTCAGTTTTAAATTCAGAAAATTTGTTATCCAATTTGGAAAACTTACTATCAAATTTGCCATCAAGTTCCGTAAATTTGTTGTCAAATTCGGAAAACTTTGCATTAAAACTGGCTACAAAAGACTCTAGGAATGCTTGTAGGTTCTGATTATCAGCCATTTTTAGTAATTAGCAAAATCAATATAAAAAAAAAATTAAGTAAAATTAAAATCTTTCCAATCTGCCACACATTAACATGCAAAATAAATCACTTGAATATTCAATGCCGTACTTACAGTTATTCCTCACTTTTGTATCACATTAAATTTCACTTAGAAGCACTTAATTGATCATTAAACACCACACTGACTTCAAACACTTAACCACACTTTTCACAATTCACTGTAGGAAGACGATTTTGAGGCCGAAGGAAAATCCACTCGTCGTCGGAAGATTACAGCCGATTCCCGATGGAAAAATCTCCGCCTTAGGCCGAAGAAGGTCCGCTTGCCGTCAGATCCGTGTCGCCTATATAAGCTCTACGTGTGGCGTAGCCGGTCGAAATTTTCTCGCAGGTTATTTTCGCTTATCGCCGATAATCCGTCGCAATTTCTGCAGATTCTTTTTAGAAGATAAACATCCCACAGATGTTTAAGAACTTCTCGTCATGTCCACGGTCGCCATGTTAAAGTTCTTTGGGTAGTTTTATTACTGCATTAATTAATTAATAAAGTCCACCAAAAATCAAGGTTATGTTGATGCTCGTTTATTTTCAATCAAAACAAGTCTGCGACATTCACAAGCATAGTTGTTACAATCCACAGATGCAATACTGACTTACTGAATGAAAACTTGCATGAATGTCTCTGTAACACTGAATGAATACTTAATGCAAACTAAACTCTCTGTCCAGGCGATCTGTTTATATAGAGTCTATCGAAATTACGAGAATTCTTCAAAGGCATCCGCCCGATATTTCTCGATCATTAACAATCACTCAAACAATCAAACATATTAAAAACAATCGGAATTGATACAAAATTAATTAATAACATTACAAAATGATTAGAAATGGTAATTATAGATACTTAAATACAAAATTATTTACAGAAATCCTTTCAAATGGTGGAAAATTGTCCTGTAGACATCGTAACATACATTAATACAAGTAATTACAAACTTTTAATAAATTCTCTTGCATCATTCGGTTCTTAAACATATTAAATGGTCTTTAAATAATTTTCTTACCTAAAACAAAGTCTATATACACTTATTTACAAGAAATTACAAAATAAACATATCAAATCACTTTCAAGCAAACTTTGGCTCACTACAAATATTTCACACAGTACAATATTATTCAAAATACAGGTATTAGGGCTGTTACAACGCGCCACAAGCATCTGAATTTAGAATGACTGAAAAATATGTATTCAGTCATATAAAAGTACATTTGTGTTTGGGAATAGCAAATGTATAAATTATGTATAAAAAAGTACGTCGATTTTACTATGTTTAAATATTTATTTGTCATTACGTTCAGATTTGTCTCTTGGACTCAGATGGATACGGCATATGATTGGGGTACTGAGAGCCCCATGTTCAAACTCCTGTCTCAGCTGTAATTTTCATGGATCTTAAAATTGGCACTCACCTCTAGCAAAGCTTTGATTTGTTAATCCTACGTTGCTGGGATGCTCCGTGGTACGAATTTCACGTTAATCTGATACCACCTTTTTAAAAATAGGTGACAACGATAGAGGAGTACTGCGCGGCTGATAAGAAACTCTGTGACTGGAATTTTTAGATCACACGATATTATTATTATTTTACAGAATCTTTGCAATCTGTATTTAAATTAAAATGTATAATAATCTAATTATTATCTGTTAAAAAAATATTGAGTGAATCGAAACGAACCGCACCAAAACAAACACATTTCATTGTGACTATGTTGATATACACGAGAATTTTGCAATACAGTACAGTGATGATCATTTGTCAAAACTGTGATGGGATACTATTTTCGTGCATAACAGATCACAGGGGGGGGGGGGGAAGTATTTTAATGAATTTTATTACTTTTGTAGATTATAAAGTATGCCTACGCAAAATATAGGACAGTACTCTATAGTAAAGAATGATTGGTAACCCTAGCTGTGATCCCCAAATCACTTTGAAGGTAATTTTTTAACATTAATTTCGTGAAATAATGAAGCGTATACGTTAAAAGAGACTGAAGACATAGTAGGAACCCATCTGTCACACAGATGAGCTTGAGAGCAGTGTGGATGAGAGGGGGACAAGCGGTCACTCATCCAAGTGTCAGTGTGGTGGCAGTGCGGGCTTGGTTCAGTCTAGTGTTGCTTGATCTTAAAGCGGCAACCCTAACTCCTATACATCGTCCTTCTGTATCTTCCTTTGGTTTTCGCAAGTACCAGGTACGGGTTTGGTGAACCCGCTGTGCCTGAGCTGGAAACTTGTGAGCGCTGCAAGTTTCCCACATTATAAACTCCTACCATGTTTAAATGACCACCGTAGGATGTAACGGTGGAACGTTGTGTGCCTAGGAGAATGGGGATCTTGACTTCATCGCCCAGATTGCGAGGACGGAAGAAACCTCTAAAAAAAACTTCAACCCCAAGGTCAGACACGTGGCGAGGAGGTGAATGGGTGATGAGGGAGATCACTCGCTAGCTTGCAACCTCAGGGGCACCTGTGCACTCCTGTTGTATTACCATTTCCCTCTATATTGGTTATACTCGTGGAACCAAAATTCAGGCCTTCACTAAAACCAATAAAAAAAACCTGCGGTACAGGTGTGCCGTAGGCTAATATAAATACACCCAGTTCTAAGAAGCGGGCGAGGGTCGATAGCCCCTTGGTTCTGAGGCTGAAAGTAACAGAAAAGTATGTTTGTTAGCGAACGCTTTTGTGGTAATGGAAAGAATAGAAGGAACATTTGAAAAGGTGTCACCCTTCTATATTTCAAATGGTCTAGAGGGTTTTGTTGGTACCCTAAATTCTGTCCAAAAAAAAACTGCTGCTGGAAACATCTACCAGTAAGCAAGCAACCAAACTGCTTAATTGTGAGAATCTTGGGAAGTTCGCCATAAAATGCAAACTCCATAAGTCCCTTAATAGTAGCAAAGGCGTTATCACCTGCCGGGATATCATGGACCTAGGGACAGATGAACTGCTTAATGAATGGAAATCTGAGAAAGTGATCGAGGTATGTCAGATCACACGAAGGGCAAACGGCAATCTTGAAAAGACTGCCACCTTCGTCCTGACGTTTGACACTCCAGTATTGCCCAAGAATATCAAGGCCGGATACCTAAGCCTAAATGTCTATCTGTATGTCCCGGACCCAATGCAGTGCTTCCAGTGCCAGAGGTTCGGGCATACGACAGCGTCATGTAAGGGCAAACCCCACTTGTGGTAAGTGTGGCAAGGGTGCTCATGAACCAGGTGTTAGTTGCATGCTGCCACCGGCAAGCGTCAACTGTTCCAGGTCGCACCCTTCATGGAGTAGGGAGTGTCAAGTGTATCTTGAAGATTGCAAGTTACAGGAGCTGAAGACCAAAGAGCGGATTCCTTACGGGGAAGCAAAGGAGGAGGCCAAGTTGCTAGCCACTCCCGTCTTCATAACTAGTTTTGCTAAGATGGCTTCAGCTCCTGTCAGGAAAGAAAGTGTTGCTACCCAGATGTTCGTTGCAGACATGAGCACAAGCACAATGTGCTCATGTCAGTGCAAATGGGGTGCAAAATCTAACAAGGTCATAACATTCGAGATCGCGGATGTCGGTAGCAACATGTCTGTGACCTCGATCACTCCAGCAGCTGATTCATAGGCTCCACCAGCAGTAATAGTCAAGGTAAATGCCTCTCCTATTCCACCACGTACAAAGACCTCAGTAGCAAAACCATCTGCTACTGGTGGAAAAGGTGACCAGAGGCTCGGTGGTCCAAAATTTAAATATATGGACCCGACTCAGTTTATCAAATTGCCCTCTTCGTCCCCTCCCAGACCATCTACTAATAGGGAGAAGGGGAAGAGGCAACAAAAGAAGAAGCATAGTAAAGCATTAGAGAAAAACGAGTCAGAGAGTTCAGTCTCATCTTCAGAGCCGGAGGTGACTGAAATGCTGGTCGACGAGCCTGGTCCCGATCCTCTGCAAGAAGTGCTCTTGGACCCACCCAATCCCTGGCGGACGATACTAAATCGGTAGGATGGCTCCCATACCTAGTGGAACATAAACGGTTTTACGGCTCACAAAGAGGAGTTACAACTCTTAGTGTTGTCTAATCCTTTGTGTCTCTGTCTCCGAGAGACACATTTTAGACCATCACATCAACCTGTGCTAAGAGATTATAACATATACCGGAAGGGTGATCGAGTAAAGGGGGAAGTGGCTGTGTTTGTACGGAACACTGTCCACTCCGAACCTGTTGCTCTCACCTCTA
Organism: Vandiemenella viatica; assembly: GCA_031002005.1. Taxonomy (NCBI): domain Eukaryota; kingdom Metazoa; phylum Arthropoda; class Insecta; order Orthoptera; family Morabidae; genus Vandiemenella; species Vandiemenella viatica. The sequence goes on from JARYHS010013630.1 coordinate 56,967,049, forward strand.
ACCTACAGGCAGTAACTGCCAGAATTCATGCACCGGTACAATTAACAGTATGCTCCTTATATCTACCGCTGGCATCACCAGTTGATTTCGTTCAACTGGCTGATTTATTGTGGCAAATTTCTCAGCCTTTTATCCTGCTAGGATACTTTAATGGGCACAGTGCGCTGTGGGGTTTGACCACCGATTGTCCCAGAGATCAGGAAATTCGTAGATTACTGGAGTGAGAGGATGTATGCGTCCTTAATGACGCACTTCACTACGGCTACCGGTACGTCCTCTGTCATAGATCTTTCTCTTTACCCTCCTTCATTAGCGGACTCCATGTGCTGGGAGGTGGATCGTGACCTTCATTGAAGTGACCACTTCCCAATATGGCTGCACGTGGAGCATGAAATATCCATCACAAATGGGCTATGACTTCATCTGCCAGGCTGGAACCTTCATTTCAGCACCGACGAACTGCTGCCGAAAACCATATTCTAAGCTTCGACTCGCCGGATTTTCAGGTGTACAATACCGCTTTCACAATTTGGGAGTTGGAGTCCGCTCTAAGCGGCACCAAGGACACAGCACCAGAACCCGACCTGATCCAGTACCAGATGCTGAGGTATCTTAGCAAAGATGCTAAATAGTACCTTTTAGATATTTTTAACGATATGTGGACCGGAGGACACTTCCCTGACTCGTGGAAAGTAGCAGCGCTAATTCACATTTTAAAACTCAGGAAGGACAAATTGTTCCTAGGTAGTTATCGTAGTATTGCCTTAACAAGCTGCGTCGGGAAGACACTAGAGTGTATGGTCAACCGCCGCTTTGTCTGGTGTCTCGAATCCCAAAACCTATTGAGTCGCTTTCAGTGTTGATTTAGGAAGTTCCGTTCCACCTTGGACAACCTGATCCTGCTGGAAGTGGCAATACAGGATGCCTTTACTCGCAACCAACATCATGTTGGTGTGTTTTTTGCTATAGACAAGGCCTACGATACTACCTGGCAGTATGGTATTTTAAGAAAACTCCATCAATGGGTTTTTAGGAGAAATCTACCCTGTTCCATACAGTCATTTTTATCTCAGCATTGTTTCTGGTACCGAGTCGGTAGGGAAGTGTCAGATGTTTTTATCCAGGAAAATGATGTTTCTCAGGGATCAATTTTAAGTGTTATTCTTTTCGCTATTGCAATTAACAGCATTTCAGTTATAATAAGGAGTCCGATACAGTACTCCTTATATTTTGGTGATTTCTTAATTTTTTGTGGGTCATCTAGCCTGAGAAGCGCTGAGCGGCAGTTGCAGCATGTGCTGAACAGGCTCGATGAGTGGTCAGTGCGTACTGGCTTAAGATTTTCTGCTGAGAAAACCCAGTGCGTACTTTTTACTCTATCTCGTAGCCATTTATCAGAACCTCACCTTACTCTGAGGAACACCGTTTTGAGTTTTAGTGAAAGTATCCGTTTTCTGGGCCTCACATTTTATTGTAGGATAAGTTGGCTACCACATCTAAAAGATGTGAAAGCCAGAGCCTTAAAAGTGCTCAACATTTTAAAGTGCCTTTGTGGCAGGGCATGGGATGCTGACCGCTCCTGTCTGCTACAATTATATAGAGCCTTTGTATGGTCACAGCTTGAATACGGTTGTATAGTATACGGTTCGGCATGGGACAGTTATCTGTGCATTTTAGATAGTGTCCACCATGCAGGAATCCGGCTCGCCACGGGTGACTACCGCACCAGTCCGATCGTCAGCATCTATGCTGAGTCAGGCGAGCCGCTGCTTTCCATCTGCAGGCATCTCCTCATGGTGCAACACTACTTGCACATTGCCACAACACCAGGTAGTCCCGTGTACGATGTGGTAATACATACTAACTTTGAACAGCTATATACCAACCGCCAAAGATCAACCAAACCGTTCAGCTACCGTACAAAGGCTATTATGAAGGAATATGTGGTTGAGTTGCCCATTGTTCATCACCAGGGGTGGAGTAAATCTCCTCCCTGGCTTTTAAAGAGGCCCAGAACGATTCTAGACCTGTCACAGTACAACAAGATTTTTACCGCTGACAGTGTTTTTATTAAAAAAATTTAATGATGTTATGAACCAGCATCATGATTTCACACTGGTTTTTATGGATAGATCTAAGCAGGCTAACGGAGTAGGCTGCTCTGTAGTGTTCCCTCGAGCGACTTACACATTCAAGCTGAATAGCATGTTCAGCGTATACACTGCAGGGTGTTACACCATTTTAAAGTCGCTCCAGCATATGAAAGCAAGTTGCAATATGAAGTACATCATATGTTGTGATTCCCTCAGCAGCATTCAGGCCTCAGGAAGTATGTACTCAGCAGATCGCCTTGTCCAGGATATGCAGGACACCCTCCAACCCATCCAATCTTTTGGAAAGGAGGTTGTATTCTGCTGGGTACCTGGTCATGTGGGAATTGGGGGGAACGAGGCAGCTGATGAAGCTGCCAAGTTAGCCTGCAACAAGGTCAGAGTTGACTTTGATCCGGTCCCAAAGTCTGACCTTGCCTCTGCGCGAAAACATTTGTTTCAGGCGTTTGGCAGGGGGAGTGGGGAGGTAGAGTACAATATACTCCGGCTAGCCAAACTGACCATTCATCCATGAAGCAGCTCCTTCCAGTGGGTGAGGAGGGATGAGGTTCTCCTTACTCGCCTCCATATAGGTCACTGTCCTCTGACCCACAGCTTTCTTCTCTGCCGGGAGGACCCACCGGAATGTGATGTTTGTGTTGTACCTCTGATGGTGCACCACATTTTAATTTATTGTGTTTCGTTTTTAGACTTAAGGGCAGACATTGGCCTGGCCAACGATCTATCCCTTATTTTAAACAATGAGACTAGCAGCGTGGCGAGTATTTTAACATTTTTTGTATTGGCTGGTCTAGTGTCTAAAATTTTAGGAAGATCGGCCTAATTTTAAGATGGATGGGTGGCCTCTTTACATCCTCCCACCCATGTGCATTGTTTTTATTTTTTATATTGTTATAATTCCTGTATTGCTGGCCATTATACAGCCAGAGAGATATGTATTGTTTTTAATTCTTCTGTGAACCTGTTTGGCCCCTTTACAGCCATCCAGGTATTCTACGCTCTTAGGTCCAGGTGGCCCTTTTAAAGCCATGCCTTATTTTTGTGATTTATTTTATGGCCGATCCTTTTACAGTCAACCACGCAGACAGTATTTTAGTGTACTTTTTAGCCACAACATTAACTGGTCATTGTTTGGGTGCTAATGACCTCGTTTTCGATGTGCCCTAAAGTCACAAAAACAACAACATCCTTTGCTTTTTAAGTTACCTTTTACCTTCACTTGTATACCATGGGGGATCATTCCCATCCCTGATTGTCCTTTTTGGTATGTGTAAGTCCGTACCATCCCTGACTGTACGCATGAATCGAAGCCGCATCTCTTTAACCAAGACTCTTGCTTCTATGAAGTTAGGGTAAATATCCCTCAAATATATTGTAAAACACTCCTTTGGGGCCTTTTCGAATCTGTAAACGATCCTTTCTTTTTTTTCTTTTTGCGTGCGGCTATTAATTTTACTGTAGCAATTACAGCTTTATGTTCACTTATTCCCATGGTGGTAGAAATGTCCGTGAATGATTCAGGCCTATTTGTAACAAGAATATCTAAAATGTTTTTGTTACTGTCGTGGCACCGCTTTGGTTCAGTGATGAGTTGCTGAAAATGAATATCTGAGAAAAGATGAAGAATAATTTCACAGGACGTTTTATCTCTGCCACCAGTAACGTGACCGTCATTAGTCTAGTTGATATACAGAAAGTTGAAATCACCTCCTAGTATTATTGCATGATTGTCGAGCTACATATTAGTTACATTATTCCTTAAGGCCTAAGCAATGCTTACATCTGCATCTGGTGGACGATAGAAAGACCCTATTACAAGTTTTGTCCTAGCTACATTGAGTCTAGTTCATAGGATTTCACAGACCGTATACATATTTATTTCATTACATGACAGGTGTTTATTAACAGCTATAAATACACCACCTCCATTGGAATGCAACCTATCCTTACGGAAAATGTTCATGCTATTGTTAAAAATTTCTGCTGAACTTATGTCCGGTTTTAACCAGCTTTCCAGTACATAATACAATATCTGCTTCTGTGCTGCTAATAACGCTTCCAAGCTCAGGCTGCTTGTTACAAAAAATTCTATAGTTAATAACGAGTACTTTACCGGTCGAGATTGATTTAAGCTGCTACTAACAGAAAGTGTCAAATTTATTTATGCTGCCCATAATTGTAATCCCAGTTTCGGGTCTTCCTCCCTCAGCCTAAAAAATCCCCCAGTGCACTCCACATGGCCCTTGCCACCCGTATAGCAATTTCATGTGTGTAGTGCACACCTGATCTATCCAAAGGAACCTTACAAAACTCAACCCCAGGGTGAAGATCTAGGAATCTGCAGCCATGATTATTGCAAAAAACGCTGCAGTCTCTGGTTTAGACACTCGACTTGGCTCTGAACCAGAGGTCCACAGTCAGTTCTATCAACAATGCTACTGAGCGTGGTGGGTTAACGGTTAACGTTCTGGCCTCGCATTCGGGAGGATGCCGGTTCAAATCCCTGTCCAGACATTCAGATTTGGGTTTTCTATGGTTTCCCCAAGTCACCCCAGGTGAATGCCGGGATACTTCCTTCAAAAGACCATGGCCGAATTCCTTCCCGTTCCTTGCTTCCATCCCACCTCTAAAGACCTCAATGTCGATGAGGCGTAAAGCCATAAGTAAAAAAAAATATCGACAATCCTGAAGATAGTTAACTTCGCCGAAATCTTGCAGTCATCAACCTCAGAGTTTACCCTTTGAGCAAGCATTGGTGCTGACATGAGTTACAGTCTGCAACTGGCTACACCCGATCCATTCAATATCATGTGGGAATGCTTGTTCCACATCTTGGATCAGACGTCCCAGAATACACAAAGAATGGATGTTGGATTTCATCCCTGATCTATTTGCCATTTCCCTAAGGGGCTCAATAAACCACCTAATGTTGTAGCTTCCTACCACCAGAATCCCCTTCTGTGGTCACTCAGACCTAGTGGGCTGGGGGGCTGGCAACTCGCAGGATGACGATTACAAAATTGAATCAGTCCCAGACAATATCAAACCGATTGGACAGTGGTACAAGCTTGCCCTCCTTGAATTCAGACTTGTACGACTGCCCCCACATGCTGCGTTGATGTCCAGAAACTTCACGCCAGTCACTGTCAGGCGACCACTGCACAGCTTTAAACATCTTAGCCTGGACTGCAGGTACGATGATTCGTAGGGAAGAACCTGTGGCTATTTTTCACATTAAATTTGTGAATAATGGAAAACAAACTGCCGTTAGGAGCTGAAAATAGGATAGGGGAAAAAAAGCCTTCACTTACTACAGATGAAGGCAGGAGGGTGAGACAAACACATAACCACACAATTAAAACACAAACAACTTCACAATATTTTGGTTTATAACCTTAGTCATGTAATAGATGAAACATATGGCAGGAGGAAAGATGTGACCACATCCAGACCATCCACTTGATTCATGTGGTGGGTTGAAATGTGGTTGCATCTTCCCTTTTGCCATATGTCTCACCTCCTACGTGACTAAAGTTATAAACCAAAATATTGTGAAGTTGTTTGTGTTTTTTACATATTCATCTTGCCCTCCTATCTGTGGTAAGTGATGGGTTATTTTTCCCTAGTCTTTCTTATTTTCACATTAAATTTGTTCATTGATCGAATTTAGTATTTGCAACGCGTGTTTGTTTACTGAACTTGGGGAAAATCCTGCCTCTTCCCTAGATGGAGTATATTCCTTGCACGCTTTCAGTCCCATCTCTGAGTGACCCATTTCACTTAAACTGCAGTTTATGCATGCAGGCAGTCCTGGCATGAAGGCAGCAATGGTGTAGTTGGGAAAGTGATAAATGTATTGGTTGATGTGAACAGAAAAATATGTTTACCTATATGATGGATTGACTGATTTGCATGTCAACATCAAGAATATTCTGTATTTACACGATTTCTTTCTACATTCAGTCATTTGAATCAAGTGGACTTGATTAACATGCCACTATTCGTGGATTACAGTATCAGATTATATTGTATGAATACAAAGCCACTATGTCACAGTTGGTGGAAAGCAACAAAGTTATTGCTAATGAGTCGCCTGTAGAGCATATCTGTTAAGACCTTTTCTGACTTCAAATGTATGGCAGCTAGATAGCATATACTATTCTGGAATAATTAAACAAAGGAAAAAGGAAACAGCTTTAGGCAATATAAATTACAAGGAAAGGGAAAATGACTCATCACTCACCAAAGTTGAAGGCAGCGACGGGAGAAGAACATATATCACGAACACACAAATATACACAATATTTCGGTCTTAAACCTTCTTCATGTTAAAGAGAATGAGTCATGTGGCGGGTCATGACTCATTCTCTTTAACATGAAGGTTTAAGACCGAAATATTGTGTATATTTGTGTGTTCGTGATATATGTTCCTCTCCCGTCACTGCCTTCAACTCTGATGAGTGATGAGTCATTTTCCCTTTCCTTGTAATTTATACTATTCTGGAAGTATGATTACTGATATTGTGTCCGTCTACTATTCACATCTGTCGTTTATTTACCGGTTTTATTCTAATACCCTCCCATGAATATTTCCATTTAATTGCTGTGTTCATTCTTTTCTAGGTCTTCTTCCTTTCCTTCCTTTCATTGGTTACTGTTTCCATGCTTTTCTGCACTACCTTTCATGACATACATGTGATGTGCTCATGCTCTATAAACCAGCAAGTCTCCATTTCCTTGAGTACTGTTAGAGGTAGTCATTCATCTTTTTATTTGTTGTGTGTTCTAATCTGGAGGGTATTAATACTCTATTTAATTGAGAAAGTGATAAATTCCATTTGGTTTTCCTTCGGCACATAGATCTGTTTTCATGGTGCAGTATTGTGTCCTGAAACAAATAGTTTGATAAAAGCTTATTTGTTAAACAAATGAACATACTGAGAAAGTTTTGTAGTTAAAACCTGCATTAATCACAAACTGATATCAGATCATGCTTTGCAGGATGGTGACTGCATAGAAGAAGGTTCAGCATGTTCAGGAAGTTGTGATACTCCTGGGAATTGGAGTGAAAATCAAGAAATACATTTTCTACCTAACTACAGCATGCAAAACAGGAAGACAAAAGTTGGAAGTGAGGTTAGTATAATGAAGCCTTTTCAAGGAAATTTATCAGATGTCAGTAATTAATTCCTTAGTCACACACTTTCAAGACTATTGGATAATGATGAGAAAAAATTACCTGTCACTTACCACAGATAAAGGAAGGAGGACTAGACAAACAAAACAAAACAAAAAACAAAAAAAAACACAAACATTGTTCACAATATTTCAGTTAACAACCTTATTTTGTTTCAGTACTGTTATCCACCAGTATGGCTGCTTACATTTAAGTGCTACTACACTGGTCAAGGGATGTACAAGGAGCCCAGGGTCAAATTCCAGACCCGATGTACCCACTGTCATGATTGTGGTTTTTAGGCAGTTTCCCACAGTCACCTAGATGAATGCAGGGACGGTTCTCAATCTCCATCTCATAAGCTACACATTTTACAAATAAAAATAAACTTGCAAAAGAATGAAAGTTTTTTGCATTGAGAATAATTATAATGTTCTCAGATAACTAACTGACTGGACTATGTTTCATCGATCAGAATCTTCAATGGCAATGGAGATTTTGATAGCTGAAATATTGTGTTTAAACATAGTGTTCACTCAGCTAGCTACCTGAGAGCAAACTTATCACACAAAGTATCCAGTTTGCAGACAAATGGCAACAATTAACACCCCCATTTGAACTAGGTCCCCCAATGGAAGATATGGGGATAGAAATCCCATCACCAATGCAAGCCCAACACAAATTCCCAGCAATAAAAGCTGTATGGCAGAAAAAATACTATATTGTCGCATTTAACTAGCTGCACATCAAAACTATTAATCTTGAGCACCAACTGGCATTAAATGGTCATGACTATGAATCAGTTTAGTGTTTGATACTCATATGATGATACCAGGTATTATTATATTAAAATTTGAAGGTGGAAAAAGTATAAGGCAGTTTGAAATCAAACCAGGAAGGAGAAAGTAAATCTATTAGGATAATTCTGATCACATGAAACACTCATCCCAAATATACAATATTTCGGGAAAATTTGTACATTTATATTAGCTTTTCATAATATTAATTAACATTATTAATTTTAAAATTTGTGATGCTCTCTTAAACATCCACAACAAGAAAAAATAAACTGCAATGTTCTTTGCCATGGCCATCTGCAGATAATTTCCATAACTTTCACAAAATGGTAGATAAATAATGAAATGACCACTCAAAAACAAAGTATATAATCAACGATGGAACTGTAATACTCTGAAAATGTAGCATTCTTAAAATGAAGCACCAAACATTGACTTTAAAAATAAGGAATGGTAGCGAGTGTAAACCCAACACTTGCCATAGAAAAGGTTGGAGGCTACAAAAAAGACACACATATTACCATATTTTGGTCATAAATCCTAATCATATGTCCTAACTACTCACACGATTAACATTTATAACTGAAATATTGTTATGTGTTTGTCGCTCCTCTCCTGCCTTGATTTATACTCGCTAGTTCGAATCCCCGTCCGGGCATCCAGATTTGGGTTTTCCATGGTTTCCCCAAATCACTCCAGACGAATGCTTCCTTCAAAAGGCCATTGCCAAATTCATTCCTGTTCCTTGTGCCAAGTCCTATTCCGCCTCTAATGACCTCAAGGTCGATGAGCCGTAAAGCCATACATAAAAAAAAATCATTTATACTAATTGTTCCATGGGAAGAAAAAAAATGTTTTACCAGCATAAGATTAAGGACACTAACTCTTACCATAGCAGAACAGGCTGTGATGGCACAGGGAAAAAACATAAGTCTTACACTCGGATATATAAAATATTTGGGAAACGCCATTCTTCAACAGATAAAATGGCAACTGGGCTACATCACTGCAGTGATACAACAGCAATTAACAGTTTCTTTGTATTGTCCTGGAAACACACAGTGAAATGAAAAAGAGAGAATTATTAACCTTGCAGGATCTTAAAGAGATTGTGTACTCAAGTAAAACAAAACTTCACACTTTAATCATGTATCAAGCAGTAATTGATTTCTTCATATTGTTTGAGGTCTTGCTGCCCAAATTTTTTTCAGTTTATAATGTACACCACATAGAACACATTTTCCCACAATAGAACAAATAATCTTACTTCTGCTTTATAATCTATATCTGCACTTTGCATTGCACAAAATTGTGTGTACTTTATGCCATGCTTGTTTCCATGTTTCACGTAGATAAAAAGTCCTGTCTCAGTGGTATAGATGGGCTGCCCAATCTAGAAATTTGCTTATTCATAGGATAATCTAAAAATTCAGGTCTTCTTCAAACCAGGATAGTTTCCTGCGAATGAAACCAACCTGATTTTTTACAGACGTGTAAAAGATTCTCTTGATCCTGTTTTGGGCAAATAGACTATCTATTTTCATCTTGATACTCCTGTTCTAAGTTTGTTCAAAGTCTTCCATTTCTCGTATGGCAGATTCCACCCAGGGGCCAGTTCTTCTTGGGTCCTAAAGTTTGAAGGTGTGGTAAGCACCTCCTCTCATGAGGATAGTCTTCATTCTTCTGAAGTTTTGTCTAGTGCCCTACCTCTTTTTAAGAAGCTTCTCCATGGGCAGAGGTGCGGTGGAGCCATGATTTGATTGTACATTGGGTGCTTTGGGTCAGTCTCTTGTTTGAGCTTCTCCTTCTCTGTGGACACTCTCCGGAATCTTATATCCGGTGATGCTATGCCTGCCAGTGCTTATATTTTGTGTTGGAGTTGATCTCATGCACCCAGTTACCAGCCTGACAGTCTCACTGAGCGCCATGTCTACATCTTTAGAACGAGTGGAGGCTTCCCATACTGGTGTGCAATATTCTCTAGCTGAAAAAACAGAGAACCATAGCTGTGGATCTTAAAACTTCAGGGTGTGCTCCCTAGGTGGATCCAGTAAGTTTGATTAGTATATTATTTCTGGCACTTATTTTGCCTTTCAGCTCTTTGCAGTGATTTTTATATGTGTGAGACCTATTGAGTTTAACTCCCAAGTATTTTGGGTGGCTAGTGTGTTCCAAACAGGTCCCATACTATCTTTAGTGGCTTCATTGCCTCTCAGATGGAAGGCAAAGATCTGAGTTTTCCTTGGGTTTGGTTGTAGCATGTTGTCATCATGGTAAACTGATAAAACCTCAAGGGCTAAGCTTCCTTTCTACCTCTTCAAAAGTTTTACCTTGGGCAGTGATAGCTGTCTCATCTGCATAAATGAAGCTTCTTATGCCCTTGTATCTCGGTTGGTTGTTTGTATAGATGTTAAAGAGTATTGGGAACAGCACGCACCCTTGGAGTAGTGCGTTTTTCTGGTCTCTCCATCTGCTTTTCTTATCCTGTAGAGTCACGTATAACCTTCTACTGTGCAGCATGGTTTTAATGGTTTGTGTAAGTAGATAATCTTTTGTTAATGAGTATACTTTAGAGATTAATTTCTGGTGGTTTACAGTGTCATATGCAGCTGCAAGATCAATGAAGACCGCTCCCGTGATTTTTCTTTCGTAGCCATTTTCTATGTGTTGGGTTAAATTCAACACTTGAATATTGCACGCCTTTCCAGCTCTAAAACCTGCTTGCTCCAGGATAAGTTTTGCATCAACAGTAGCTCCTATCTGCTGTAGAATCATTTGGTCGAAAGCCTTGTACAAATGGCAGAGGATCGAGATTGGCTGAAAGTTCTTAGCATTGGTTGGTTCTTTTTCTGGTTTTAAGATGACAACCACATGTGATTTACTCCATGTTTTTGGCATAGTCTGAGTAGTCATGAATTTATTCATCATTTGCACCAGCCAGCTAAGTGTTCTTGGACTGAAATGTTTTATCTGTTCTGTTCGAATTTCATCTGGGCCTGCTGCTTTATTTTCTTTCATTTGGCTTTTAGCCTTCATTAACTCTTCGGCCCTGAAAGGGTTCTTGAGGTCACTTACTTTTTCACTGCTCTGGGAGCATTGGAATTTTTGTTTGCAAACTATGTGGCAAGGCTTTCCATTCAATAGCAGTTGATGGGCAATTTCATTTGGACTCATTTTGTTGTAATCTGGTTTTGGCTGTGCAAGATCATTACTGAGGTTCGTTACCAGTTTCCATGCTTTCCTGCTATTTTACTTCATATCCAGGTCACGGAGAATTTTGGTCCACTTTTGCTTTCTTCCTTCGCTTATACATTGCACGAGTTTTCCCCCAGTTCTGTGGTTTGTGTAGAAAAGGGATATCTGTTCTAGTGTTCTAGGCAGGCCCGCTGTAAGCGGGCGTGCAAGGCGTGCATCTTGCTTTTTTGAAATAAAATCTCCTCTTAAAAGGCACTGTTTCGGGTTTAATGACTCCACCTATGGTGCAAGTAATTGGTCTATGTTGGGTTCTTGGTATGGGAGGGTCCACTGTTTTTACTGTATTTTGTGCAGTGAAACTACTGATAAAAATATTATCTGGGTTATAGCCTTTCTGCCATTGTCCACTGTTGAAAGAGGACGGTAATTTGGTATTGTGGATCAGTTTCAGGTCTTCTTTCTCTGTCCAGTTCTCTAACAATTCTCCATTTCTGTCAGTTGTGCTGTAGCCCCAGTTGATACTGTGACTGGTTGATAGTTTAACAAAGTATCAACATTAGAGGAGCTATTGAGTTTCCATGTGTAATGCTGATGAATACAGATGTTACGTTCTCATATCTTTTCCTAACACAAGTTACCACTTCTAAAGTAAAAATAATTTCAGTTACATTATACTGAATGCTGTTATTCAAAGAAACTGTTCTATATAGTATATGTTACCTGTGAGGCTAAGTACACCGCAGCTGAATGGTTTTGTCATTTGCAGCAAACAGGTTGTCAAGTGCACAAGACTTTGTTCAAGTTTTTTGCAAATCAGTAGGGGTTATGGGTCCTGCAGTTCACCTCATTCACAGAACTCATGCTCTTGGATGCATCCTATTTCTTCTGGTTTTCTTTACATTGAGATACATCTTTTCTCAATCTGTTCAGAGATTTCCAAATCATTTGCAGGAGTTGATTGATGTGCACCACGATATCAACGTTTAAGAGTTAGCATTTCCCATTGAAATCGGGAGCAAAGATTATCATCATGTAACATGTCTGCACAGTTTTATATGGCACACAATATTCTGTGGCTGCCAAGAAATTAGCATTCAGCTGGTAATATTGTTGACAGCGTTACTATGAGTCAAAATTAACTGATATCAGTCTTTACAGCTGAAGTTGTAGCCTGTAAACAAGAGGTGCAAGACAAGTCATCAACACTGCATTATCATCGAATACTCTGTGAGTTTGGTTACTAGAGAAAGGATGGAATCTTGTTAATATAATTACGTTAAGCTTGTTTCTGTCTCCCTGCCATTGCACCTATATGTTGTGAGCTCATTTGTGATTGTTTAACTTCCCCCCCCCCCCCCAATTGAGATATTTGTTATTTATTTTAAAGCTGTTGAACCACATACATGAAATATCAGCTGTAATTTTAACTAATGTTTTTTTCTTTGACTGATACTTAGTTTTTGCTGCTGCTTTTTGCTGAAAAAGAACTGATTAGATTCATGTCATCTTTTGCTATGTTAGCTTGCCAACTTCCTTCATTCAGTAGGACACCATTCACATGGCCTACGGATAATTTCCAACTCTTGGACAAACAACCATTTTCAGGTCACTTGTAACACATTTGCTCTTACCACGACCTAGAAATGATTGAATAATGATATTTTAAAAAGTCTGTTATCACTTCATGTTACTGGTTATCATCAACTGACTTGAGGACTATCTTCAATTGTCAAATGGTTAAAGACATCTCATGGCAATGTATATCAAACAGAAGGTGTACATTTTACTAATTGATACAAAATTTTCCACATACACCAACTCATTGTCACTACCATTTACTTTATTTTTAATCCTCACTAAAATAAGATGTTTAACTGGAACAAGATATAGAGGACATTTATAAGCCAAGGACTTACTTAAAGGATCAGAGGATGAAATTAAGTAGTTAGGAATCATTACCAACATACTTTAGCAAATCAGTATCACTGCAATCTGTTTACACCTTAAAAGATATATCTGTCATTATATTTTTCCAACACCTCTTCAAATGTGTACATATTTAATGTTTTGTTGTATTTTAGTGCTTTATTGTTAGCCCCCATATGTTACAACTTAGTTTTAATTTTAAAACATTAACTAAGTTTTCACTGTGTGATATTTTACTATTCAGCTGTCAAGTTGTGATTCTGCATATAATGGTGGAATATCTTCTGGAGGCAACAGCAGAGGTTCAAGCCCTGAGCATGAGAGGAATTTTGTTGACTTAAGAAGAAAGTGCAGAAAAGAAACTGATCTGTTAAAAAAAGATGAGTATATGTAAGTAAAATTTCTATGATTGTAATGACAACATTGTTGTAACTGAGTTGTTCACTTGCTAGCTAAAATACAAATAGAATTATATTTTTATGTTGGTAGTAATTTTATGATTAGTGGTATTTAATTTGATCATTAGCATGCAGATAGTTCATTTATATATTAAGGTTCAGAAATTCCTTGCCTACGTAAGAACAAAAGTTTAAACAAATAAAAGGTGCACATATTTCATAACAATAATATTTTTTGTCTTGCCTCACAAAATGTTTCATCCCAGCTGGCTGAATATCTTCATCACTGTTAAAGTCTCGTCCCCATAGATCAGATTTCAGTTTTGAAACTAATATATAAGTCAAGACCTGATCACTAAATGGCAAGTGAAGGAGTAAAGCCATATTCTGTAAACTTTGAATTTCATACAACAACCAGTGTGGACGGGTGTATTGTCATGCAAGTTCTTTACTCCTTTTAAAAACTTACCCGTCCTCTTCTCTTTAATGGCAGACAGCATTACTATTCATTTATAATTCTTTTTCCATAGATCTCTGTTAGGAAGAACCTCTTGGATGAGGAACAAGTCATGGTTGATACACGTACATACAAGATGAATAATAATCTTAGTAAAAAGTTATTGTATATTACTAAAAAACAAAAAATCTGGAAAATTAAATTTACAACTGAATTTTGTAAAAATTAAATCAGATGCAGTCAATTCTTTTATAAACATTCTTGAATGGAGTTGATAATCTTTCAGTTTTTCTTTGAATACAACTTTATTATCTACAGACTATTTTATAATTTTGCGAAGTTTATTAAAAAGATTTGTCAGAACAGTTAACTAATTGTTTATTTTATTGAGATTGTGTACCTGGAAATTTGCTGCAAACTAGTTAAAATGTCCTATTACAGAGCACATGAGAGTATATATATATATATATATATATATCAGGAAATAATAGGAGCTAATTAGCAAATGGATTTACAAAAAAAAGGGATAGCGAAACAAACCACCACTTACCTTAGATGATGGTATCATGGGGTGAACACATAAATAAGCACAAATCACAGGAAAAACAATGAATATTTTGGGACTTGGCCCTTCGTCAACAGGAGAACATCATGGAGGGAAGGTGGTGCAGGATACGGTCTCACGGAAGGGTCATTCTGTTTGGAACTGCCGTCTCTCTCTCTGTGTGTGTGTATATATATGGCCGGCTGGAACAGACATTTCTGGAGGAAGTCCTTCTCAAACCCCTCATTTGGCTTCGTTTCATTGATGACATATTTATGATTTGGACGCATGGGGAAAATGAACTGCTAATTTTCCTGAACCATCTCAATAACTTTAGCATGCTGAAATTAACTTGGTCCTACTCCCACACCCAGGCCACATTCTTGGATGTGGATTTGTCCCTATCCAATGGCTATCTCAACTCTTCAGTCCACATCAAACCAACCAATCTTCAACAGTATCTCCATTTCGACAGTTGCCACCCATACCATACCAAACGTTCTCTCCCCTACAGTCTTGGCATTCGAGGTAGTCTCATATGCTCCAACCAACAGTCTCTCATGGATTATTCAAACAGTATTTCAGAAGCATTAATATCTTGCAACTACTCTCCAGCTTGAACCAACAGCTTTCACGTGCAACATCACAACTGAATCAGCCTATCAATCATCCCAAAGCCGCAAAAATCAACCACAATCCAGTCTTGGTCACACAGTACTACCCAGGCCTTGAATCCATCAACAGAATCCTCCGACAGGGATATGATTTCTTACAAACCTGCCCTGAAATGAGATCAATTCTTCCTAAAATCCTCCTTGCCCCTTCCTAGAACTTGTTTCAGCAGACCTCCTAACCTCAGCGGACTTCTAGTTCACAAACACAGTCTTCCTCTAACTAAGTCAGCCCCAAGGTTCTTTCCCATGTAATAGACCACACTGCAAGATGTGCGACATACACCATGCTTCCACCACTTTCACCAACCCTGTCACAGGGGAAAGCTTTCCTGTCATAGGACACACCATTTGTGAAATCACCCACGTAATTTACTAGTTAACATGCAACCACTGCCTGGCTTCATATATAGGTTTGACCACTAATGCACTCTCCATAAGAATGAATGGCCACCGACAGACTGTGTTCACACAGAACCCAAAGCACCCAGTTGCTGCCCATGCCATAACCCACGACTTGAATAATTTAAACTCTTGTTTCACAGTCCGTGCTATCATAGTTCTCCCTAATAGCAGCAGTTTCTCTGAACTCAGAAGGTGGGAACTTGCCTACGAGTAAAAACTTGGCACAAAGCAACCACCTGGTCTAAATTTGAGATAATACCCGGTCATTATTATTATTATTATTATTACATATGTTTAACCTTCTTTAATCCTCTCTTTCCCATTACCTATGTTGAACCACCACTAACCTGCGGTGATGTTTACTTCATAAATACTATTATTATTATTTTATTTGTATAATATATATATATATAGTTCTAATTATATTTTGATCTTCCCACCAACCAGAAATTAGTTTGGATATTTATTTTTGCTCGGGTATTAGCTCTGATTCACTGCCCCTCTACTTTTCCGATGTTTGAATTTACCCCCACCATTTTCTCGACCGGCGGTCTTTCTGTGAGGCAATCTCCAGCTGCACCCACCTCTCATATTGTTCTCTCATTGACGAAGGGTTTTTTTCCCGAAAATTTCTTTATTATTTGTGTTTGTGTCTTTTCTGTGTGTTCGCGCCCCACATCCATCATCTAAAGGTAAGTGGTGGCTCATTTCCCTATCCTAATTTGATTCCTATATATTAAACAATGAAATCAAAGGCGCTAAGTAGCGAAAAGGAATTAAATTAGGATAAGGAAATGAGCCACCACTTACCTTTAGATGATGAATGTGAGCGCGAATACACAGAAAAGACAAAAGCACAAGAAATTTTCGGGACGAGCCCTTTATCAACAGGAGAACATCATGGGAGGAGGGTGATATTTGACATTGTCTCACAGAAAGATTGTTGGTCAGGAAAATGCGGGGGGTAAGTTTTCAAACAGAGGAAAGGTAGGGGCAGTGATTCAGAGCTAATATAGATAAATATCCAAAATCGTCTCTGGTCAGAGGGAAGAGTAAAATATAATTAAACCTTAATATGAAAAATCAATATATATTTAAGGCACGTCTGCTCCAATGAGGAATCTCTTTCCAGATACACACAAAACCTATCTGGAGCTCTCATCTCCCACAGCTACCCCCCTGACTTAGTACATACACAAACAAATCTCTCATGCTATAGCCTTTTCCGTGCACAGTCACTCCAAGGCTGTACCCCTTGAAACTAACAAGTTTACTCAGTTCGTCCCTGGTTTCGAGTCTATCAACCTAATCCTTTGCCTTGGGCATGACTTCCTACTTTCCTTCCCCAGGATTTGCACCATTCTCCATAAAATCCTACCCACTGTCCCACACACACACGTTTTAGCAGACCACCTACTCTAAAAAATATATTAATTCACAAGTAATCAGCCAGTAATTCCTCCAAACTACCACAGGTATCATTCCCATACAACAGACCCCACTGTAAATCATACAGCATGCATCCAGCCACTATCACTAACTCCAAGCCTACCACAGGTGAAACATTCCCCATAATTGATCAAGCTACTTGAAATTACAACACACCTCATATATCAACTTACATGCCTCCTTTGCTCCAGCTCATATATAGGCCTCCCTACTAACCTACTTGCTGTCAGAATGAATGGCCACAGGCAGACAGTATATACTAACAACGAGGCCCATCCTGTTGCAAACATGCCAGTTCCCACAAACTGAATAATGTGAACATCTGTTTCTCAGTTAGGATGATCAGAGTTTTCCCTGACAACACAACTTCCTCTAAATTATGTAGATGGGAACTAGGCAATAAAATTAAGGAATGATAGGGAAATACAACCTAACACTTACCACAAATGACCAGATGGCAATCGTCGTGTACACGTCTGGATCCGCCTAGTGTCTCACTTTTGCAAGAATAAGGCTTTATGTCAAAATATTGTGTGTTTCTTGTGTTTTTTCCTTTTTATTTTCATGGTTCCCAGCCACCTTCCTCTGTGGTAAGTAGTGGATCGTATTTTCCTATCCTTCCTAGTTATATATATTGAGAAGTCATTGCATGAATATTGACCTTTTTGGAGAGTTGACTGCAAGAAGTTTGATGTTCTGCATAAGCTTTTTTCTGTGCTACAGAAACATTTTTAGTTTGTGAAGAGTTTGTCCAAATAATTACGTTGTATGATATGACTGAATGAAAATAAGAGCAGTACACCTATTTCATTAATTCCAGATCTGCTGTTGGAGAAATTGTTCTTATTGCAAGGGTGGCATTACTTATTTTCTTAAGTAATAATGCGAAGTGCTCTTGCCAGTTTAGTTTTTCATTTATATGAATGTCAAGCAAGTTTATAATCTTTATTTCCAAGCTTATATTATTTTCATTTTGTTGTTTTGTTTCAAACCCAGTATAAGTGAGCATCCATAAACCACATCACTCGACATAATATTTTGCATTTAGGGCAGAATTTATGTCCTTGTGATAACCATAAATTCATCACAGCAATATCCCGTCTGTACTATGAAAATAATTCAGTGTACCACATTTCCATACATTTTCTGTTGCTTAAAGAATCATTGTAGAAAAGCATGATCTCATTGCCAGTATGACAGGCCCAGCAAGTCAATAGTAGATGGAACCTTGCATTGAAGACAAGCATGGTCTCTTGGGGGAGGATACGCTGAACCACCCACTAAAGTGGAAACATTTTAAAGTTATTAACGAATGAAAGGATTAAACAGCTTTCTTAGTATTCATAACACTGTCACTTCTATTGGTTCATTATGAGCATTACCTTGCACTTTTTGTGATTGAAGTTGTGATTTTTGCAGCGTATTGAAATAATATCGAGCATGTTTAGAAAATACAGGCAGTAGACCCTTTTAGTTCTGTAAAGAAATCTACATTATCAACAAACAATCTTAAAAGCTATTACTATGGTCTCCAGAATCAGTTATAAATATTAAGAAAAAAAGTGGGTCTATTATGCATTCGTACAAGATGCCCTATAGAAAATCTAGATTACTACTGTTGACATACTACAACTGTTGAGCTATGAACTCATATACCCATTCATTTTTATTTATATATATATATATATATATAGGAACAGATTTTCTGATGTGTAGGAAGAACGATTGTAGATAATCCCAGACAGAATTTGATCTCAGTACTAGAGGAGCAGATGTTACCTAGAAAACTAATTGTTTCTTTCTCCTTTGTTTAAATTATGGTGCCAGTATCATCGTATGGAGGAGTGTCCTTGTATAATGTTTTAAGTGTGCTTTAATTTTTGACATTAAGACATGTATTTAAAACAAATTTGAAATACACTTGTGTTTTGTAATTTACCTCATAAATATTTTCTCTGTTTTTCTGTTTCTTCCAGAAGTGATACTTCCCTTCAATTTACCAATGGCATCATTGATGAGATAGTAAAGAAGAATGCATTATCAAATTCTGAAATAAGAAATATAATAAAAATTCACATGACTCAATTCGAAGGAAGACTTGATAAGGTAATTTTAATACTTAAGTAATTGTATATTATGTATAAAAAATAACCTTCTTTCCAATGAATGCTCTTTGGTGGTTTTACTTATCAAAAACAGTTTGTTTATGCATATTTACTTTAACTTCAAGTTTTGTTCTATAAATGATTTAGAATCTATAAATACAGGGCGTTTCATGTATGACGTGTCCACGCGCACCGCAATAGTCGGCCAGTGCAGCACCGGCTCGCTTGCCGCCAACTCATACGGGGCAGCGCCAGTGCTCAGGAACGCCTCCTGTGTGCATCGATTTCTTACCTTATAACACGTGCTGGAAATGTTGGCCATTGGCTTCAATACATGCTTGACATCTTCTAAGGATGTTTTGGCTAACTCTCTGCAGTGTTTGTGAAGATATATTATTAATTTTAGTTCTTATGTTTTCCCCAAGTTCCTCTTCGGCACACGGATTTGAATCATAAACATGCTCTTTTAGGTAACCCCATAAAAAGAAATCACGAGGTGTCATGTCTGGAGAATGCAGAGGCCATAACCCACGACTGATAATTTGATTCTCATTGTACACATGCTTTAAAGCACGCATAGAATTTTTGGCTGTATGGGGAGTTGCACTGTCTTGTTGAAAATGACCGTAATTTCTTTCATCTTCTTTCAGCTGTTCAAAAAAGGTATTTAAAATATTGTCCATAAAGCGAGAAGATGTAATTGTTTCAGTAAACAACACTGGTCCGATAATTCACCTTGCACTAATTGCACACCAAAATCCAACTTTCACATCGTGTCGCGGCTGTTCATGGATAAGATGTGAATTTTCTGTACTCCAGTACCGACTGTTTTGACTCTTTACGCATCCACTTAAATAAAAATACACCTAATCTGTGAAAAATGTCAATTGCGGATCCAGCTCGTCATCGTTCACACTTTGCATAAACCAGTTTGCAAACCTCATTTATGCAGTGTAATCTGCTTGTTTTAATTTTTGCACAGCAGTTGTTTGATAAGGACGCATTTTCAGAATTTTTGTAGCCCTAAATGCACTTGCTTTGGAAAAATTGACAGTTGTCTGAGGGATTTTCTGGGAGAGTTTTCCGAAAGAGATTCGATTTCTTCGACTTTTCTTTCAGTAAGAATGGAACATTCATGTTTCTTAGGCATGTACATTAGGCAACCTGTAGCACACAATTTGTTTACCAATCTTTGTATAGTTGACCAGTGCGGCACTTCGGCTCCTGGAAATTTTTCAATAAACATATGCCTGCATCTCCTTGCAGATTCGTATTTCACATAATAATCATAAAGGTAAACTCGTTGCTCCAAAGTACACTTCATCTTGACTTCACAGTATACTTGAGCTTCACAAAATCCAACTTAGAACTGAGTTGCAACAGTACATTTGCTGTGTTGCGAAGGGCCCGATATCGTCTGAGGGGCTGCCCACGCATTGTCGGAGCACGGGGGTTACCCGTGCGGAAGTGGAACTTAGAGAAAACATAAGAACTAAAATTAATAATATATATTCACAAACACTGCAGACAGCCAAAACATCCTTAGAAGATGATGTCTAGCATGTATTGAAGCCAATGGCCAACATTTCCAGCATGTGCTATAAGTTAAGAAATCGACGCACGCAAGAGCCGTTCATGAGCACGGGCGCTGCCCCGTATGAGTTGGCAGCAAGCGAGCCGGTGCTGCGCCAGGCGATTATTGCCGTGCTTGTGGACACATCGTAAATGAAACACCCAGTATAATGTTCAATTGTAGTAACTAAACGAAGGCTCATTGATCCAAACACTGGTATTTGTAGTAAATTTGGGGTCCATATCCATTCTTACTTTCATTGGCTAAAATCATTTTCTTGCTCATTATTATCATCATTAACTAAACAGATAAGTGCTTGACAAGATAATTCAGGATCCCTTGAAATAGTGGTACAAATGAGACCCAGGTTTCTGGAGAGCCCATTACATCATGTTGAGAAGAGTTGGAGGTTCCTAGGACTTTCTGCATAAGACATAAGCAAAAATATCTTTGTCACACTGAACATTAACACTCAAATGAAAATTAGTGAACTTGAACAATTAGCGGAACCAATGTCTTCATATTAGCTGTACAGGGAATGAGGTACACAGGAGTTAGCAGACTATAGAATTTACAAAGGAAGCCCAGCTATCAAAAATAAAAAAGACGTCACACTGCTCAGAACAGCTTTCACTGTAAAACCAAATCCTATAGAATCTATTACAAATTTTATGTCATCAAAAAGGGTTTTGCTTCTCTCATTTAGAACAGGAAGCAAAGACTATGCCATTATTAATGTCCGTGCATTCATCAATATTGACAATGGGAAAAAAATCAAGTATTAGAAGAATTTCAGAAGACGTTAAAACATTAGGTGTCTGAAATATAAGAACATCAATGAAGAAGCAATTGTAGGAAATTTCCCAGCTCACAAACATGTCAAAAACAATGGAGAAAATCTCCATTACCTCTTGTTGATGATTGAACTAAAATTGTCTTGTTTTTAATAATTTACAAATAAATAGATTAAAAAAGTCTTGGTCTTCTCATAATAGCAGATTGTCTCTTATCAACTGGATCTAATGACAAGAACTAAACAGAACCATAAAGAAATAATGAGCCTAAGATTAGATTAGTGATAGACCAATTTTTATCAGAGATTAAAGCAGTGTGTCAATCCATCAAACTGGATCCTTGACCTGAAAGAGTTCCTATAACAGATGCAAAATTATTGTCAGATGGGAAGAAAGAATTATTTAAAAAACTTAACAAATAAAAAGTGGTAGAAATGGCATAAGAACTAGACCAACCACTAACAATGAGATCAGATGCTGGAGTCACGGATTTTTATCAAATTTTAGGGATCTGTAACGTATTGCAAGTGTGATATTGTGTTATTGTGCACCTCTCTAGCATTCTCAAGAAAACTATTTGATTTGAATTTACATAATGTCAATAGCACTAATATTCGATTCTCTCTGTAGTCTTGTGGAGTGATGGACTGATGTGGAGCAGCCGGAATTCAAATCTCTATGCAGATTCTTTCTCGTAACATGTTTTATTTTTTATGCTCAGTCATTAAGCTAAATGTGCTTTTAATAAATGAAAGAAACTTTTCATGTTTGACAACATCAACCTGTCAATGCGTAAGAATCTTATAGAAACATATTTCTATATGAAAGTCAATCATTGACCATAGGGATGGCGGAAAGGAAACTACTGGAGGCTTTTAAGGTCTAGTGTCACAAACGAGTGGAAGAAGCTGGATGGATAATGTTACAAATGATGAAGTATTCAGAAGAGTTTCTGGGGAAAAAATATTCAGAAAGGACTAACAGAAAAGAAGAGACACGATAATAAACCATGTTTTGTGTCACAATGGTTTGCTTGCAGTGATTATTGAAGGAAAGATAGAAGGAACAAATCACATAGGAAGATTATGCTATATGAACAATATTACGAATTGTGAGAACTGAAGTCTGCATTGGGGTTATGCACAACGTTCTGTCTCAACCATGACCGTGGTTAACTGTGGATATTTTCAGTTCTAGCTTTGCAAATAGTACTTGGTCGCCACTTAGCTTGTTAAACCCCAAACTAAGAAAGGTAATTAAAATAAGCCACTAGTCTATTGATGGTAGATAAACAATATATTCTTGAAATTTTTTTGCAAAATCACAAACTGAAATGGCATCAGACTAATTATCTGAAGATAAAGTTGCAAGCTCGATTAACCGATTCAAACCAGAACACACCCCATAGTTAAAAGCTATCACTTGGAAGCATTTCAAAGCTCAACACACGCTTCTTGTATTCAACTTGTTTGTCCATGACCGACACTTAGGTGATTCCAATGCCCCACATGGTGTAAAATACGGCTTCACTGCTAAATTGTAATAAAACTGAATATGCGAACCTACATTATGCCAAAATAAAACAGTTGCGCAGACCGACTGAACTACATGGTGTTGCGCTCATTGATTCTGGAAGACTGGGCGATTGCGAGAGAGCTACTGCTACTGCAACTGTGAACAAGGAAAATTCTGGTTGGATATTTGTACTCACGTACCGTAGGAATGCCAGGCTCTTCCACGTTCACATGAGAATATGCTGGAAAGCTGATCAGATTTGCATCTCACGCACGAAGATTTCATCAGATATTTTGACCTTGAACGTTAAAAATGTTTCTATCACTCTGAAATTCTGAAAATAGCAAGATATTGTGAAAAACGCCAGTTCTAATCCTTATAAAAAATTCTGTAACTTTAATGCTTTTGTTGTAAAAAATTATTTTGATACGTTTCCTAAAACCTGTTAATAACTTTCACAATCTTATTGTTACTAAACTTAAATAAATTTTATTTTACTCTTAGAGAGCTACTCTTTCATTTATTATTAAGCAAAACATGTTTACTGTTATTGAAAAGGTGAAATAAAATTCCTAATTTAAAAACAGAATGTAACTTATTAATATTTCAGAAGTTATTAAAGGTATCAACTTGAAAGTGGCTTTAATCAAATTTGCATATTCAAAAATGATCACTGTGGGAACTTAAAGTCTCTAACTTTTTTCATTGACGTATTATAAATTTTCGAAATATTACTCCAGGCAAAGGCTTAAGGCTGATGCAACACAAAATACTATCTCAAAACTGTGAAGATCTTATTTCTAGCTTGAATTAACATAGAAACTGACTGTAGAAATGATACGCAATAGTATTTAATCCAACTCGTGGTTCTGAGAACAAATTTTGTTACGCATTTACAAAATTTATGATACCTGACAGAATGACATGAAATGCAACTAGTACTTAGAATTAAAAAGGAAGGTAGAGAAGTGACATATGTGGAGAATAGGTACAAACCAATCTTCGGATTGATAATTGAAAAAGAGGGGCAGAATCATTAGCATATTATTTTTGTTTTAATAATTAATATATTAAGCCACAAAAATTTTCTTTTAAAGTAGTTTTTCCTTCTTTTTTGAAAGATAAAGACAATTTTCTTCGAAGAAAATAGAAATACTATAAAACTTAAGATGCTCCAAATTTTTTGTATTTTTATATTGAAATACTTCATTTATTGGGTAAAATGTGTGAACTAGTCAGTCAAGTAGAAAAATTTCATTTGGGGTTGGATAGTTTATCTGGGGATTGTTGGAAACGGGTAAAGATAAAATTGCAAAGAAATGCCAAAAATGTATCATGATTCCCTTCCTTGTTGTTTAACAAATGCTCTAATTGTTCTTATCATTCAGATAAAAAAATGCTAACATTAGCTCGTGAGTGATTGCTTTCAATTTATGTGATGGAAGACAGACCTCATTTATATTATTAAAAATATTTCTATGATTAGAAATGTTGCCAGTGAATGAATTTTTTTTTACTGTTGTGGAAAAAATTTCAGAGAAGAATGGAAGTATTATGAACAGATT
This sequence comes from Vandiemenella viatica, assembly GCA_031002005.1. Lineage (NCBI taxonomy): Eukaryota > Metazoa > Arthropoda > Insecta > Orthoptera > Morabidae > Vandiemenella > Vandiemenella viatica. The sequence continues at coordinate 56,991,730 of JARYHS010013630.1, forward strand.
TTTATCACGTGATCTCTTGATACAAATTCATACTTATTTTCTATAAGATATCAATTACAATGTTTAAATTATTTTTTCACTTACCAGATATTTACGTTACCCTAGAAATATTTTAATAAGAATGTATGAAATATTGGGAGCAATGTAATTTTTGAAGTATATAAGTCCCAATTTCATTCGAAAAAATAAATACACCAGGGCCAGCGCTAGGAATTTTGGGCCCGGGGTAAAATGGGCAACCTCATTTTTTTTTTTTTTAGCTCTACAAACTGGCTGATGACAATGGGTGGATTGTTGGCTTCATGGCCTAAGGGCCCCTACATAAGGTATTCGGGGCCCCCATCAGTCGGTGGGCCCGGGTACTTTTGACCCGTTTACCCCTCCCCCCCCCCCTAACGCCGGCCCTGCTCCAGAAATAGATGTTTTAAACATTTCTTTCTAAGCCCTAGATCAATATTTGAAACAAAAAGATTTCTTTTTTTTATGAAGGCTCTTTTTGCTAGTGTTATTCTGCTTTTAACATCATTCCTACTTTAGCCATCAGTTGTAATTTTGCTTCCCAACTTGCAGGATTCACTTACTTCTCCCATTGCATCTGATCCTATTTTTATATTTAATCTACTGCGATTGATATCATTTCTGCTAAATTTCATCACTTTTGACTTGCTTTGTTTTATATTTATTTATTAATTAATTTATTTGCATTATACCAGGTGTATATAATAAATAATTTACACCTTACGCAAACTAACAGTATACAACACTTGTTTCAAATTTGGCTTAAATTAAGTTCAAGAGTAAAATACTAACTAGAAACTTAATAATATTTATGAATAAAATACTAGCTGAAATCTTAATAGTATTCATGTTTAACTAGTCAACAGTACAAACTCATTACTAGTAGGATGAAGAAACAAGACACAAACTAATAATAAGGGAGGCAGAATAAACAGATGCACACAATATAATTCAAATCTAAAAATAAGTTATGCAAGGAAGAATAGGTTGTTTAGCTAGTGCTCAAATAAGTAACGCTTTCTCAAAAGAGTTTTAAATGGGCTAATTTTTTTGGTAGTTCTAACTTTCAGGGGTAGATCATTCCACAATCTAGCAGCTGAAATGAAGAAGGAATTGGCTAGGCTTTCCAAGCTGTGGGAGTAGATGGTTAGTATGTTTGAGTTCAGGGATCTGGTGTTAACATTATGGGAAAGTCATAGGTATGAGATGTTGGAACAATGGTAGGCGGGAGTTTTCAGATATATGAGGTGGTGAAGAGACATAGAGTGTGGAATCGTCATCAATAGCAAACGCACCACCACTTAAGGCGATCATATGAAGGTGAGACATGGTCATACAGTTGCAGGTCACAGATGAACCTTACACAGGAGTTCATAAGACGTTCAAGTTTCCTTATGTCTGCCGAACTCAAATTTTGCTGAACAATGTCACAGTAATTGAGATGGGGAAGCACAAATGTCTGCACCAGTTGTTTTTTTTTTCAAATGAGGGGGAAGAATTTCTTAAATTTATACAAAGATGTGAACAGAAGGCTTTGCAACATACTGAGACAGTATTCTCAGACCAGTTTAAATTACTATCTACTAGGACTCGCAGATCTTTTTACAAAATCACTATAATTTAACTCTGTTCCCTGAAGCTTTATTTTTTTGGGAGATTTAATGGGAAGTTGCTGCCTATCAGTTCTGGACTAGTGATAACAACAGCCTGACATTTAGAGGGATTTATTTTTAATCCAAGTCTTTTTCCCCAATCACAAAGATTAAGGGCAGGCTTTGTTTGCTCTATAATAGTGAGTACCTCATTTGGTGATGCACTAAGGTATAGTTGTAGGTCGTAGCATACAGATGGTAATAACAGTAATGTAAGACACTAGCTGCATTGTTAATATATATAGAAAAAAGAAGTGGCCCTAGGACTGAGCTCTGGGGGACAACACTGCAGTTTCCCATGGTGGTCATTTCCATTGACATACGTAACACAATGCTGACGGTTACTTAAATACGATTCGAACCAGTCAACAGTGCCAGTGGAAAAATTTAATCCTCTCAGTATAGACAGGAGGATATCAAGGTCGACAGTGTCAAATGCCTTGCTGAAATCAAGAAGTAGCACCATTGTTATTTTTCGTCTATCCATAGCAAGTCTTGTGTGATCTATTACCTTTGAGTGCAGTCGCCGTACTGTGTTTTTTTTTTAAAAAAACCAGACTGAAAATTATCCAGTTTGTTGTGTGCATTAAGATGCTTAGTGGTTTGATCATGAACTACATATTTGAGAGCCTTTGAAATGGTAGGTAATAAACTTATTGGTCGATCTGACGGTTTGACAGGAGTGGTTTTATTTGGTAATGGTTTGATTAAGGCCATCTTCCAAACTTTTGGATATGTTCCAGTAAATACAGAAAAATTAAATATATGTGGTATAAATGGGGTAATTACATCCAATATATTATTAAACATTTTACTGTTGATGTCATCTACCCCTTTTGCATTAGGTTTTATCCATGCAATAGCTCTTCTCACCTGCTTTGTAGTCGTAAGTGATAAGTGAAATTGTTGGGTGTGGTTTACTAGTGAATTTTGGTGAATGAATTCTTGTGTTTCTAATGCGGGGTCAGTTTTGATTTTCCGAGTTGAGAAGTGGCTGTTATGCTTGTCTAGTGACATATGAATATCTGAGATGTAATTTGTTTTGCCAATTCCAAAGCCGCGAAGGTTTTTTCCACAAAGCAGGAGGAGTTGTGCTTTCAGTAATGACCTTGTGAGATTAACGAAGTGTAGCATTTCTCATGCCTTGCTTTGTACGATTGTGCAGTTTTCTATACTGTTGGTAGTTATAGTCTGAGGGGTTTCGTCTGTTAAGTCTTTTGGTCATAAGTTGTCTTATGTTTTCAGTTAACCATGGTGCTGGAGCTCATTTAATGTTCCTTTTCTTAGGCGGTGGATGTCTGTCATACAGTTCAGTAATCATATCAATCATTTTTGTGACTTTAGCATCAATAGAAGTCAGTGTGTGAATTTTGTTCCAAGGTGTACTGTCTGTCATTAACGCCTTAATTTTTCTTAGATTTCTGTATGTTATTGTTCTTGGCTGGTGCCTCGGAGTTTCTAGAGATGGTATGAAGTGTTTATGATGTCATGTCCTGATATATGTGGGGCGGATAATTAACTGTAGTTTAAAATTTTATCTTTTTGCCTGATTATAATGATGTCAATTAATGTTTGACTGTTTCAAATATGATGGGTGGTATTTATTCAAACCACAAGCATCAACGGTTCACTTTAAATTTATGGCGAGGGTTGATTTAATAAGTTGGTATTAAGATTGCCCATTAAAATTACATGTTGGCATTCTGGAACAAGTGAGGATAGAGCTGCATATAATGAATCTGAATTCCCTGCATTTGGAAGTTTATATACCATAGAAATTAAACATATTTTATTTTGTATAGTTAATTCTAGAAAAATAAATTCGGGATATTTATCTCTGATATTATCAGATGCAATCATATTTGTAACTTTTATGTTAGATCTGATGTAAGCAGAAGCTCCGCCTCCCCTCATTAACCTATCATTTCTGTGCAGAGTGTAATCATTTAACTCTATGAAATTGTCGCTAATTGATGATTTTAACCATGAATCTGAGACAAGAATTATGTTGAATCCGGAGTTTTCAAAAGCATATTGAAATTCGATAAAATGTGTGACTAGGGATAGTGTATTAATATGTGCCACGTGAAGTGCTTGTGAACTCATCTTGGTAACATTTCGCTGTGATACACAGCTGGGGTGGGCTGTTGTGTCTGCGTGTGTGGAATGTGTTGGTGAAGCAAGTGTCGACATTTACAGGGCTATCCAGAGTAAACAAGAAGTGGTAAACAAAGTAATGTTCAGAAAGAACAGCAAAAAATTATCAGGGTTTGTGCTTGAATGTGCCACAACTGTCAACCAACACTTTTGAAATCAATTTTACAGAAACAATAAATTAGCTAATACAAATATTAAATTAGATAGTGATATAAATTAATTACAGAAAGATAAGAAAAAGAAATAAATGAATTAATTACGTTACTTAAAAATAACACTGGAAACAAAAAATATTACAATACTATAGTTTGAACTCACAAATTTTATTTGATATTTTTCAGTTCTGCTACTGTGCAATTTGAAATTTTTGCACCTATATTGTTTATTACAATTTGACCGTCATATGTCCAAGCATTTGTAACTCCAAATTTATCAATTGCTGTGTTCAGCAGTTTCAGACATTCAGCCGTGAGATCTTCATGGCTATTGACACCAGTTTTTTCCAAGTTATGTTTTACGCGGAAAACTACTGCCCTCTTCCTATAAGACACAAATTTGAAATTATAGCTCTAGGATTTTTAGCACCAGGTTTGTGTCAACCCGACTTATGGCTTCTATCAATATCTACTAAATTAATGCTAACCCCAAGTTTGTTTTGTAACATATCCATCACAATGGTGTCAGTATTCTCACCTTTTTCTTCAGCAACACAAAATATGTGGAGGCTATTTTGCCTTTGATACTGCTTGAGTTCCTCAGTGACTCTGGTGAGTTTAGCTTGTGATTCACATACCTTTATCTCGTTATTTGTAAAGGACTTGTTCAACTGAGTTATTTTCTCACCACTCAAGTCAATGCTGCAGTGATTGCTTCACTGATGGCATGCACTATGAAGTCGATGGTGTCTTGCCCCTGTAGCACCATCCCCACTTGCTTTCACAGCATGGCCACTGGAACTTGATCTTCTGTAGGTCTCCCACTGCTCTGCTTAGCTGGTTTGCTTATTTTTACACAGCAACATCAGAATGGCACTATTGTGTTAATTCTGACACTACGGGAACATTCCTTTCAGCACAATAGAAAAGTTATACTATGCAACTATCACAGTAATCACAAATAACATCTTGTGTATACATCTAATACCACATTAAAAAGAACAGGTGACAATACACTTCCTTGTCTGACTTCTCTTTCTGAGTGAAACTATTCCAAATGTCTACTGTCTATGTGCACATAATTCTCACACTTCTTATAGATGTTCTTTATTTGTTTCACAATTCCTTTGTCTATTCCTTTCTTTTTTAAACTTTGGCATATGCTTTCTTTCAGTACTTTATCATAGGCCTTTTTTATGTAAATGAAAGCTATTATTATATCTTTCCAATATTCCCAACTTTTCTTCATGATCTGTCTGGCAAAACACTGGACAATGAGTTGGAACAATCAATGTACTAATTATTAGAACAAAAATAATATGGCACAGGCTGTTTTTTTTTTGCTGTTATCAACTGGTTTGATGCAATTCCCCATCTCTTCCTATCATGTGCTAAATGCTTCAACCCAACATACCCCTTACAACATACATCCTCAATTATCTGCTTTATATATTTTAATCACTGCCTTCCTCTACAATTCTTACCATTGACTGTTGCCTCCACTAACAAATTAAACGATCCCACATGTCTTAAAATATGACACACAATTCTCTCTCTTCTTTATTTTTTCTTTCCTCATCCATCATTTCCAAAACATGTTCATTTCATACTTTATCTGTCCATCTTTCTGTAGGACCATATTTCAAATGCTTCAATTTTCCTTCTTTCTGGTATTCCTGATGTCTGTGCTTTGCTACCATAAAGTGCTGTTTTCCACACATAATAAGTTCTTTTGAGTCCTAGGTCAGTGTGGAAACTAAAAGATTTATCATTTTTAAGAAGACCCTAATCACTAGTGCTATTCAGTTTTTTACATCATTCCTGTCAGCCATCAGTTATAATTTTACTTCTTAAGAAACAGAATTCATTTACTTCTATTGCATCTGACCCTATTTTAATACTTAATCTACTGTTATTGCTATCATTTTGGTGACGTTATATCACTTTTGTCTTGTTTTGGTTTATATTTAGTCCAAAATCTTCCTTCAGTATTTTGTTCATGCCATTCAGTAACTTCTGTTCATCAGAAAATCATAGCATACTGAATTTTTCTCCTTGAACTGTTATGCCACATTCAAATTTTTCTTTCATTCCTTCATTGCTTCCTCTACTTCCAAGTTGAATATTAATGGGGACAGACTACAATCTTTCATCACACCAATGCATGTCTGTCATGATTCTGTATTTTAATTGGAACCACTTGAGACTTAGATAGACTAGCTAGTGCCAACGAGTTCATTCGTGTTTGTAAAGGATTTTGATTGATAGCTACCGACATGTAACCACCATAGTGCACAAGGGGAGACTCCACACTATTACCATACACAAACACCAGTGATATGCGCAGGGTATTTATGACTGCATAAGGAAATATAGGGATACCCATGTCTTTCATCAAAATATGAAAATGCCCTTCGTCAACCACTTTCAACCACCATATCTCCCACATCCCCACAGCTACCGACATGCAACCACCATGGTGTACATGGGAGACTCAAACTACTACTAAACACAAACTTCAATGGTCTGTGCTAGGTAGAGGAGGCTGCAGAGTGAAATAGAGGGACACACATTACTTCTTCTCCTAGGGATTTCAGAAGTTCTGCAGGAATCTCATCATTTCCAACTGCCTTATTTGATTTCAAATATTTCGAAGCTCTATCAAATTCTGTCCTAAAAAAAAGTATCTCTTAAGTCATCAATGTCAACATTGCCTTCTTTTTCCAGTACATTTTTGTTCAATCATCTCAATCATATAGTTTCTCCATGTATTCCTTCGATTGGTTAGCTCTATCTTCTGAGCTTGAAAGATATTTCCCATCAGCAGCTTTAATGTTTATACATCTTTTCTTCATTTTTTGAAAATTTTATTTGATCCTCGCAGTAGGTCCTGGCAGTAGGTCACTATGTGAGAATTATTTTTTACACACCAGGTATTAGTATTCATAAATAAAGGTCGTACTTGCATTTCGCTCCTTTTATTTTGTTTTTTCTCCTATACCACTGCACTATTCATAAACATTCTTGTTCATCAAGGAGTAAAGAAACTCTTTCCATTTCTGTTTTGGTCCCTGGGAGACAAAAGTTGTAAGCCTGTATAAAGATAACATTAATAATCTGATCTGTAATTACCTAATGAGAGCCCTGGCCCCATCCTTCTACATTATGCTTCAACTCATAACTCAACTTTTGCATACTGTTCTTGATTGTATCACACTGTATGCCAAAGTCTGTAAGTAACTGTATGCATATTGTATATATCATGTATTGTGATGTCCCTAACCGATGATCATTCATAACCGACTGTCCATCAATGTCTGTATCACGTACTCTGTCCCTAACTGTGTATGACTGTCACTGTTAGTGGATACAGTCATTCTGTATATCAGAAAAATGACCAACTGTTTCAAACCTTCAAGGGGTGAGTCACATCTAGCGTTTTTAAATCCATGACATCTGGCTCAGAAGGGCTTCTGATTATTTTGGACGGGAAGGCTGCAGCCGCAGATAAAATGCCGTGTCTCTGATTCAAACATATCGGCAAACACAATTAAATCTAAATACGGACAAAACTGAGTGTTCTTAAAGCCATAGTTCCATTACATCATTCTAAAATTATAATATTGATTTTTCATGTTAACTTGTATAGCTTTTTTATGTTTAATCAACATTGAATATTTTTATCTTTTTTAATTTTACGTATGAGTTATTGATTGAAAATATAAACTTTGAATATTAACTATTGATTAAATGTTTCAAAATTATTACAGCATCCCCTATGCATAATATTTAAAAGACTAGTATTTATTTGTGAATCTTGATTTGATTAAAACTCAAATAAATGTATTTAATTTGTTGCTTTAATGATTTAACTTATTCCTTCCAAACTAAGTTTTAAGTTTAGGAAAATTTTTATTGTATTTTTACCTGTTAAAACTCTATCATTTTGATTCCAGATTAAGATGGTTCAAGAAGCAAAAAAATTGATGAATCAGCTTGATATTCTCGATGGGGTAGATGACTGTCAGGATCAGACTGAGGCTACAAATAATTGCAATTCTTTCATCAGCTGCACACTGCCTGAAGATGTGAATAGTATTTTCACCACTAATACAATAAATTCAGAATTATGTGATCCATTTGATGATAACCTCTTGCTCCAGGAATACAAATTAGAACTTGAGAAATATAACCTTAAGCCTTATAATTTCTCAATTCCAACATGTGGGGGAATTGAATTAACTCTAGATTACATGTGTACTTATCCTGTGGATGATCACAATTCTGTAGAAATTCTGGATGAAGATTTTTGGCTAGAATCATTTAAAGTCAATTCTTCTGTGGGGCTACTCACAGCTAATGATAACCAATTTGTGGGACAGTGCAGTCACGTAGCACAAACTGAGCTAGCTGGATGCTCGAAAACAGTATTAAAAGAAAGTTGTCATGACATAGATCACAAACATCATACTCAAAACACTAAGATTTCAGTAAGTGACTTGGAGTCTTTCAGTGAGAATGAACAAGTTCCTCAGAATATAAGTTACGATTGCACGCAAGTTTCATTTTTGTTAGAAGTCTTAAGAGATTGTAAGTTAAGTGATTCCTGAACCTGTTGTGTGCAGCGTATGTGTGTTTTGGTTCATACATTTGTTCTAGAAATGGTGTATGAATTTTTGTTAAATACTTTTTTTTTCTTTTTATTGTATTGTGCACATTCCTATGCTGAAAATAGTATCAGCGATTCACTTTTGGAATAGTACAAAAAGATTAAAAGATTTTTTTTTTAACTTTTATATTTTGCTACAATTGCACTGTGTGCCTTGAGTGTTTAAATGCAACATAGTATGATAGATATCTTATTTGTTTTGTATAAACAGATTTTTATAAAGAATGTTATTTGATTAAAATTATTATTATTTTTATTTTTGTAGTATGGTATAAAGTTCTAAGAACTTGGTATAATCAATGAAATAAAAAATTGTGTAGTACAAAAGAAGTGTTGTTTTAGCCTTGACTGATGCTTTACGTAAGTAAGGTGGGAAATAATTTAATTTAATTGCAATGGAGCACAGGCTCTGGTGGCAATTTCCCTACACACCCATCTTTCCCCTATCCTGCACCTACCTACATTTGCCCTCTACAAATTTTTTCTTTAAATTCTTTCAAAGTTTTTGGTAAATTATTCATCATTTCTCATGGTAACTCATTCCAATCCCTGACACCCTTACCTAAAAAGAGAATTTTCCCACACCCTTTTGCCTGAAATCGAGTGCCAGCTTGTGGTCATGGTCATCTTTTCCCTTCCATGCACTACTTTTCATACCTATTGCAATATCTTTCCATGCCTCATCGCCAGTATATGCCCTGTACACTCCCATGGCCCTCCTCATCCTCCTCCTATCTTTCAATGAATCCCATTCCAGCTCCTTTATCATATCCGTCACTGATTTCATTCTGCGATAAATTCCAGAAACAAATCTAGCAGCCCTTTTTTGCACCCTCCCCAACTCCTGTATTTGATACGTAAAATGAGGATCCCATACTACACTACCCTATTCGAGCAGTGGTCTGACCAAAGTTTTGTAACCCAATTCCTTGACTTCTCTCGTACATCCCCTCATCACTCTCTCCAACAAGTGCAGAACTTTGAAACCTTTTCCTACCACCTGTCCTATGTGTCCTGCCCAGTTAAGTTTGTTATCAAAAGTAATTCCAAGATATTTACATTTCAAGTCTTCAGCAAGCAATTCTTTCCCCACCTTATATTCATAATTAACCTTTTGTTTTTTATTTGTGTATCTAATAAGCTGACTCTTCTTTGCATTTATCTTCATCCCATGTTTACCAACCCAATTAGATATCCTGTCCAGATCACCTTGCAACTGTTTACAATCCTCTATCGTTTTGATTCTTTTATACAGCATTATGTCATCTGCAAACAATCTAATTTCAGATAGTAAACAATCAACACAATTATTCATTAGAATAATGAATAGCAATGGTCCCAATACGCTACCCTGCTGCACACCCATTTTTACTTCCACTTCTTTTGATATTACATTTCCTACCCTGACTTTCTGTTTTCTGCCTTTTAAAAATTCTTCTACCCAGCAAATCACTTTCTCATCCAGTTTTTACCTTATTTACTACCATTTTATGGCTTACTCTGTCAAACGCCTTAGACAGATCTAGTGTTACACTATCAATTTGGCCTCCCTTGTCCATTTCATCTGAAATATCTCGCATATATCCCACCAACTGAGATTCGCATGAATATCCTTGCCTGAAACCATGTTGCCTGCTTGAAAACCACTTATGTTCCTCACATATATTTCTGATGTGGTTGCATATCAATCTTTCCATTATTTACCTACCACTGATGTCAAACTGATTGGCCTGTAATTCTCAACTCTATTTCTCACCCCTCCTTTATGTACCGGTACTACTATTGCACTTTTCCAGTCCTGTGGTAAGCAGCAAGTGTCTAGACTCAATTTAAATAATATTTCAAGATAAGGTAAAATGTCAGATCCGGCTATCTTTAAAATTAGTAATATTATCTTCACCAGCCCCTTTATTTTTTTTTCAGCTTTCTTATTTCCTTTATGATTTCCTCAGGATGAATATCAAATTTTTTACTATTGTCATTTCTAATTGTGTTGTTAAGCTCGTTTTCCGAATTAGATACTCCTGTTTCTGATTCATTGTCCCTAATGCTTTCACTGAACCAGTTACCTAAAATCTCTGCCTTTTTCAAATCGTCAGTAACTTCTTCTCCATCCTTATCTATAAGTGTCTCTACACCCTCCCTTCCCTCAGTTTCCTGCTATAGCCATAGAAATTTCTAGATGCATCAGTCAATGGTCTTCCTGCACTGACAATACTCCTCATAAACCCATCTTTAGCCATTTTCTTTGCTGTTATTAAGTCCTTGTTTAGTTGTTTTAAATATTCCCTACTACCCTGCTGTCTCTTAACTCTGTTGTGTTCTTTTCTTACCAACCTCTTTAACCTCCTCACTTCCCTATTATAGTACATAGGTTCTCTACTTCTCTGTATTTTCTGCCTTGGAATAAACTTTTCTTCCCCCTTTTTATTATCTCCTTGAACTCTTCCCACCTTGACTCTACTGTACCTGAGCCTTCCTTCCATTTGCTGAATTGTTCTGTGAAATATCTCTTCAAATTTGAAATCTGTGCCTTTTTATAATTGTACCTATTTCCCCCTTCAATTTTGGCTGCTGGTTTACTGAATCCACTAACATCCATCAGAACTGCTTGATGATCATTCCTTCGGTTACTTGATACCTCTATAGGTTTTCATCAGGCTTAATTAGAAATATATCCAAAATATTTTGTCCCCTTGTGTTATTTATCTTATTTCCTTTCCAGTTTACACCTGGTAAATATAAATCCCCACCGATGATGATCATTCTATTCTCACCTCTGAAATCTGTGTATGAATTTAATTTTTCCCCAAGAACATCATCCTCTTCTGTCATTCTTCCGCTGCGGTAAACAGCCAACACTCTGATTTTTTCTTTTTTACTACCCCAGAAATCTACCCCAAGTAACTCATGGTCTTGATCTATGAACGCCAGTGAACAGTGGTAGTTTTTGCTAACTAGTATGAAGACTCCTCCACCAATTGCTCCTCTATCTCTGCGGTACACTCTGTAACCATCAGGAAAAACCTCACTGTCTAGTACTTCTTCTTTTAAGCAACTCTCTACCCCAATTATTACTTGTGGTTCGTGCATTTCTATTAAGTTTGCAAATTCGATTACTTTGTTCATTATACTTCTACAATTTACCATTACCACCCTTACTACTGGCTTTATATTTTCAGAATTTATCTCCTCTTTCCCACTTTTACCACAGTCAGTTATTGTTTTAGCCATTTCATCTATTTCTTTAATATCTGTGACTTTCCCCATCGCGAATCTGCAGTCAGTATCACTTTGATAATCTATTTCTGTCCCTTCACCAGCAGCCCCTAACCTAAAAAAGGCACAGTCCTGACCCCATCATCACTGTAAACGGGCTCCCTCACTGCTGTAGCTAACAACTCAGAATGTACTCCCTTCCCCCTTCTATTTAGGTGTAGGCCATGCCTAGTGAAACCCCACCTACCAATGGTGTTCACAGGCACAACCCCCAACACAGAACTAATGCCTTTCCCAAGTAGCACTTCCGTTTCCATATTAACCCGCCTCACAGCATAGTTCAATTGCGGCCGGTCATGGCGACTTAGGACCTGCATGAGCTCCACCCTGGTATGCTGTGCCTCCTTCACCATCTTCCTCAGGTCTTTACTATAACTCGCGTTTCTATCAATACTATTTGCCGCACCTCCCACTATCACTACTCCATCATCCTTAGTGAAACTCCTACAAAGGGAACCTATATCCTCTATTACCTGGCCTAATGTTGCACTAGGTTTGAAAAAACGTGTGACCTGATATACTGTACCTAACTGATCCTGCAGAAGAAGGCCTACACCTCTCCCATGGCTACTACCTAGCAGCAGAACCCTTTTTTTCCTATTCTTGCTCTGCATGCCCTTATTCCTAATGGTCTGCTGCATCTTACCTACTCCTACTCCTACATCTACATGAGGCTCTTCTCCTCCTGACTCTGGCAACAGGTCAAACCTATTTTTTCCTACAATTACTGAAGTGTGTTCATCCTGTTAACCATGATTCTCCTATGACCTGTTACCAGCTCCCACCCATCCTTATCAACTTCCTCCAACCCACTATCTCTACTTTCTGCCTCTACAGCTTGAGCCTCGACAAGCTCAGCCCCCACAGGCTGTGCCTGTGCAGTCTGAGCCTCCACAGGCTGAACCTCCACAGGCGAGGCCACCACAGACCACGCCTGCCGAGGCTGAGCCTCCACAGGACAAGCCTCAAGAACCCTGATCCTTTCACGCAACTCCCTAATCGTTTCGCCCATCTCCCACATCCTATCATCCCTAAGACACAGTGAAGAAAACCATGGGAGAGCCTCATTTATTTCCCCCGTTTCCTCTTCCCCACATGCCCAGTGAAACCACTTCTTACACCAACTACAACCCATCCCCTTCGCCACGTACCTACGTGATCATGAAATAGAGCAGTGTCCACAGTTGATGAATTACGGCAGAAAATAAAAAACTAATTAATAATAATAAAATAAAAAAAAAACTTTTTAATGTTTTTATAACGGACTAAAAAGTATAAAATAATTTCTCTAATCCTTATGAAGAATAAAACCACCTACAGATTTCTAACTTCTTCTAAATTGTCCTGAAAATTTTTACTTGGAAATTTCTGGTAACTATTAAAATACTTGTAAGATTGGTGACAAAAAACATTGGGTGCACGCAACAGATAATTGATGCATTAATAGCTCTACTAACAATTTTATTGCACCCTAGATAATGTGAACTTATAAGTAAGTTCTTCCATTGATAGCTACTCTCTACACTTCTTATAGTTATGCATTCCATGCACCCAATGTTTTCCGCCACCAATCTTACAAGTATTTTAATAGCTATCAAAAATTTCCAAGTATCAATTTTCAGGACAATTTAGAAAAAGTTAGAAATCTGTATGTGGTTTTATCCTTCATAAGTATTAGAGAAATTATTTTATACTTTTTCGTCTGTTATAAAAATATGGAACATTAAAAAAATATTTTATTATTATTTTCTGCTTTTTAGGGTGATCTTAGTAAAAAAATTTAATTGATTTTAAATATTTTGATACCATTTTTTTTCTTTCTTTTTTTTTTATAAACAGTTTAACGTCTTTGATACCATAATCACAGACATGCTACAAATTAGTTTTTTTTAATAGAAAACATTTAATTGTGTTATTTACATCCCAGAGAAATATGGGACACAACAAAAAAAAACAAAATAAAAAAAAAAAAGAATTATGCATATCCATTGTTTGAACCATAACTTATGTTCTTGAATTCAAACAAAAATCTAATAGAAAAAAAAAGTACTTTTAGTTCTGCCTGAATTCTTCAGGCAGCATTTCCAATTTTTCTTTCTCTAAAAACATTATTCAGATTACTGCAAACATAAAAAAAAAATTAGCCTAATCGATCACTAGAAAATGTACTTTCAGTTGTTACTGAATTTTCCAAGCAACTTTTCCATTTTTCTTTATCTGAAAACCTTATTCAGACTAATAAAGACATTTTTAAAAAAATAGCTAAATTTGTCCATAGAGAAAGTACTTTCAGTTTTTCCCGAATTTTCCAGGTAACTTTTCCATTTTTCTTTCTTTAAAAACCTTATTCGGATTATTATGAACATTTAAAAAAATAGCCAAATTGGTACACAGAAAAATTTCAATTTACTCCCAATTTTCTGCGCCACTTTTCCAGTTTTTCATTAACTAAAAACTTTGTTCAGACTATTACGAACATTTAAAAAAAATTAGCCAAATCGGTCCATAGAAAAGAGTACTTTCAGTTTTTCCAGAATTTTTAAGTTTTCCGGACAACTTTCGCCACTTTTTCACATTTTCATGCATTATCATCCAGTTCTGAGCTATGGTCTAAATTTCAATTGTCTAGCTCATCGAGAAGTTAGTTTAAAATCAATTACAAAATTCCACTCGGACAGACAAACTCCGAAGCGAGTTAATAAAAACATTTTAAAAAATGCTATCTGGATCAGAAAAGCTGAAAGGATCAAAATTTTTGAACAAACTAAAAAACATATAACTCTTAATAAATACTTGAAAGGAATTTCTAAGGCGAGTACTTCAGACATCAAATCCTATCTCACCAGTTTTACATCAGAATCCAAAAGCCAAGTAACAGTCAATACTTCTTTAGATACACACTCATCAATTCAAGGTGACCAGATTGGCCAGCCCATTAAATCCTTACATGATCCGCCTGAGTAGCCTCAAGATATGACTTCTCTGACTGATAAAAGTATCAACATACATGGAATAAAAGAATACAATGTTTCTGATGTAGCTGCGTGGCCAAAAGTACTTCATTCGAGGAATATGGATCACATTATTTTGTTTGGACCCTTCAAAAATAGTAATGGAAATTAGTGTGATACAAAAAAAATATATTTTTTTGATATACTTCTTTTATCCTTTGGTGTCGAAACATTTCTACTTTTATCGTTTTGAAACCCCCTAAGGGTTCGCGTACACCACTTTCAGAAACACCGCAATGGAGTATAATTATCGGCAACACCACGCGCTTAAACAAAGGGATCATGGCTCTGTAGCGCCAACAATCAAAGGCAATTGCTGTGCTTACCGTCCCTGTGTTGTTTGGTTTGTTAGAAATGGCGGTGGATATCTTGTAAGTTTTTTTGTATAAAGCGAGGAACTTTTAAAATTAAAGGATATGTATCTAAAATGCTAACATCATGGTAAATTGTAAATCCTCGAAATTATTTAAAGAAAAATGTTATATTTTCCATTGAAAATGGAAAAAAGGCAATCAAGCGTAGTCTAGGCTTCCATTTCCATTGTACGGTCATCAATAACGCGTGGCATAAAATTCATTTCTTTGCGTATTGAGAATTCCCTTAGCTTTCAAGCTAAGATTCACAAATGTCTTGAAGTATTTTCTATTAATTTTTGAATTTATCATCTGACAGGTTCGTGTTGGATAAATTGAGTACAATTCGCTTTATCCGATTTACACCCAGAGTACCTACCTATTGTCGGCAGTGCACCTGTACTCGACATTAAATCGTATCACGTTCGAATTTATGCAAGTAAGATGATTGAGAAAACTGTGCATTAAACTAGCAATACTGTCAGGTTTCAAGTCAAACCGAATGAGTCCAAGTTTTCGTTGATGGTATCGTCTGTTGGTAATCAGTTTTTGTAGAGCATGTGCTTAAAACATCCGGAACCGCGTATCTTACAAGCAAAATTGTAACATTAGTAAGCACTTTAACTCTAGTTTCATGTAAGTTTGCTATTCTTTCTTCTGATCAAGAATATGCATATGATTGCGATGAAATTAATAAGCATATGATTCTCTAAGAATTTTCTATAACAAATTTAGAGAAGAGTAAAATTTCTATTATGGGTAACCTCTCTGTCTAATACAGGTAGGTTTTCTAAATTTTTACGGGTTCGTTAAATCGACAGAGATGTCGAATTTCCGTTCCTCAACAAAAATTGAGCTTTAATCATAAACTGAGCCGTTTACAACATTTTTATTTATACGCTAAAGAGCAGTGCTAGAAATCTAAGATTTACATATGGAGACGGTCTTTGGTACATACATGTCATATTTAGGAGTCTGCAATTATGTATATCCTAAGCAGGTAGTAAAATACTTCACTTGTTAAGTACTTCATGTAAAGACGGTAGATACAGCAAAGGCTTGTTCTTATATTATCTGACCCGTTGTTTTTTTATTTAATTACGTTGGTTTTGTATTTTATTTATTCCTCTATTTTTATGAAGGAACTCAATGTAGAGTTGCTTCTCTGACTATACAGTCAGTATCCCCGAGGGTCTCACGACTTGTGGGACCCGGATCCTGGGTGTGCACCGATGGGACTCCATCTGGGTCTGGCATTGCTTCTACCTGGACCAGGCCACTTCTGTTAACTTTTTTCTTGATATTCCTTGGTCCTGCAGATACCAATGTTGCAAGGGTATTTAAAAAACATCCTATGTTAACGTTTCAATAACAAATGATTGGGTAGCTTTCGACTTTTTTAAATTTATAGCGGAATCTTATGGTCGCCTTATAGTTACACTGGCGGAAATTAAAATCTCAACACGCATACAGGAATGGAAGAATTTTAGGAAACTTTGAAGATATATCCAAGGCCATACCCAGAACAAATGATAGTAAATTTAAATGGATCAGGCTAAGTTTATTACCTTTAGATACAGTTGTCAGTGAGAAGTGCGCCAATCTTGAGCATTAATATATTCGTGGATCCTTGCTGCCATTGAATCAATAAGTGTTCGGATGTCTTCTTGGGGTATGTCTCTCTACGCCTGCATGTCTGTTGCAGTCAGTTGTTGCACAGTTTGTGCTGGGCAGCGCTGACAGTTGTCCTGATTTGAACGGGACGTCCCGATTTTTGGGGGTCTGGGGTCTCGCCCCGATTTACCCTCGATCGGGACGCCAAATGTACCGATATTTTTTAGCTAAGTGATAAAAACTCGTCACAAAATATGAAATCGCGTGTCACGCGTCGCGATGCATCATACCCAACCTGCGGTGCTATTCACGCCTTATGGTACAACTGACCCCACTACCCTGCACATTGTGGCAAAAACAGTTCAGCATATTACATAGTGGCAAAAATGATATAGCAAAACACCAGAAATATAATGAACACATGAAAAAAGAAGGAAAAGTCAGTTTAACAACATCGCTGAACATATTTTTAACCCGCATTAAATGGGCAACCAAGAATCAAGAAGAAGTGATAGGTTCTTAAGTCACAAAAACATACCACCCGGTCAGGCACATCTTGCCATTTACTTTATTCGACTGTGAATCAAAACTCGTTCATACTTTCTATAACGATTCTAAAATTTTTGAAAAATTGTCACTTGAAAGAACAAAGACCAGTTGGAATGGACATAATAGTTTAGGTTCGGCATCTACTCAAGAAGCGACCGAGCTCTTCAGAATGATACATTTTATAGTGTTGCTACAGACGCCTTCAATCACGGTAGTACAAAACATTTTCTGTTGATAGTAGGCTAAGATTTTACAGACCAACTACAAATTCGGATACTTGGGTTTTATGAAGGTGCGAATGAAGCTCCATTAGCCGCGTATAAAAATTTAGATAGATAGATAGATATGTTCACTTTGATCCCATGTGAGAATAATCTCGGGGATGTGGAACAGAACATACACTTATTTTTAATGTCAATATTACTATATAATTGATAATATTATTATATATTGACAAGTTAGCTACAACCCATTAGTATAACCAATATCTCCTGTAATCTACACATACAATCCCGAGTTAATTAATACTTATTATGCGGAACAGTGTATACGCTTGTTCCCAGCATCTAATAACCAGTTACCATGATAAGTTTCACTGTAATTTATGACTACATATTATATCATGTTAGTTGCTATTTATGTGAAACAGTACACACACCTATTAACAATATCAATTATATTACCAACAACTCATAAGCTATCAATTACTTAAAAACCTGTTAGTATGACAATTTTTCACAGCAGTTTTTGAGTGCATGCTATCAAATGTTAGTTACTATATATGAGTGAAATTTTGTAAACAGTGTAATTACTTCATTTGTCAAAAGTTTCAACAGACAGAAAAAAAACATATATGATTTTAGTAATTGTGGACAACTTTGTCACCTTCCCCTTCCATACACCATATATACTATTTTATCAGTCATTCTTAGTTACCAAATTCCAAGAAGAAAATTCTTTCACAGAGTAAAATGGATTCTGAAGCAGAAACTCTTTCAGTTTGGACTTAAAGTAGTTGGGTTTTTGTAGATAACGTTTAATTTCTGTTGGTAATACATTGAATAAGGAAGCTCCAGTAAATGTTAACCATTTCTGTACAATTGACAGTGATTTGTAATCCTTGTGAATATTATATTTATTTCTAGTATTATGGCTATGTATGTCAGCAATAAGATTGAAGTGTTCAGGATTTTCCACTACAAATGATAGTACGGAGTATACATACTGTGCTGGCATTGTTAGTACACCCAGGTTTTTAAATAGATTACCCCTGCCCTCCATAAATTATAAAAGTAACATGAACTACATAAAAAAAAAACTTTTTTGGGAGGGCTGCCCCGATTTATAGCCCCGAACGCCCATTTTTGACCTTATGTCCTGATTTTTAACGACCTGGTGCTGGGTGACCATGTGATCTAATGTGTCTACTCTTGGTATCTTAGACATGCTCTATTGGGGACTAATCTGGGGACCGTGCAGTTCAAATTGTGATGGTAACCCCTTGCAAGGCTTGTGTGACTATGGAAGTATAAGGACGGGCATTATCTTGTTGGAAGATGCGATTTGGATGGTGATCATAAAGGGTATCACAATAAGATGCAGCACCCCGTACACATAGTGGTGGGTTATTATTATGACTTTAATAACAACCAACTCAGTCATGCTTTCGAAACTAATTGCCACCAAAAAATGACACCAGTGGCTGCACTTGACGGTCACAGCAGGTAAGCCGTTTCTCCACTACGCCTGCGAATGTTTCATCGATTATCTCTTTGCCACAGACAGAATCGCGACTCGTCTCTAAACACAAATGTACGCCATTCATGTGTCCATTTGCGATTTGCATTACAGCAGGTCAGGTTAATGGAACACATTGCAGGGAGGTCAGAGAGTGAACCAAGCAATTGGTTTACATTCGTTCACGGGTGACTCTCTGTAACAACTGCTTGGATCAGGCCTGTAGTCACCCGTCCGCCAGCAACAGTCACCCACACAATTTGGCGGTATTCGCGTGCTGTTCGCCATCTGAATGGACCTGTGTCTGCTCTAGGAGTATTAGAGCTTTCTTTCATCACTGTGTAAGGGGACGTAATGGATCCCTCCTATCCTTCTGTTGAGGGTTGGTGAGACCCTCGCCCCCCGTAAGATATCCCGCTAATGTTGATATCTTCATCGTTTGTGGACCTATTTTTTCCGTCGACCCCTCTACCCCTGGTGAGATTTCGCCGGATCCCCCTCCCCCCATTTCACCTAACGTAATTAATGGACGCCCCCTAATAAGTCTGAAAAATGAAAAAGAAAGAAAAAATCCTAATTCTCAAACTATTACGTTTAAAACTTTAAATTTTTAATAATTTAATGCTCTTCATGTGGGGATACTTGGGAGTCAAATTTCATTCATTTATCACAACACCGTCTGGGTGTTGGGATTTTAATTATGCCATTTTGTGTATTAATTGCTACGTGTAAAGGTCGCGCTGTACTTTGCCAACACTGGTCTGTACCGTCACCGCAACGACAGTCGGCTGAGTGACGGTTCGCCCCCTCGCGTCCACACTTTTCCATAGCTCGCCCGTGTTCCTACCCGGTCTTTAGTCTCCTTTAACGTTTTTAAGCGATTGTTTCAGGGAATCAGTGTTGGGGATGACAAGTAGGTTTTTCGCCCTACTTTATTATAGAGTACTGTACTTTATTTGGCACAGTTTCGGTACGAAAGTACATTAAAATACTTGTTTATCTGACTCACGGTATCGCCTAACTAGTTCGTCTTTTATGAACAAAAATAGTATTCCAACGCGGTATTAATAAACAAATTATCACCACACTGTACCGGGATGAAAGATTCTCGCGTGTTTCAACGCAATCACAATAAAACGTCAGTCACTTAGCACTTGACGTGTTTTCTTTGTTTGTTTGTTTGGTTTGAGGTTCTTTTCAATTCACTCAATATTTTTTGTTAGTAAAGAACGTGATTTTAACATATTTTTATTTAAATATAGATCGTAAAGATTTTGTACAGTAAAAATAATTATTTCATGTTATCTCAACGTTCTAGTCACAGAGTTTCTTATTGGAATACTCTCAGTACACCTACATCGTAGTCACCTAACTTGAAAAGGGGACCTACAGATTAACGTGAAATTCGAACCATAGAGAGTCCTAGAATCTTCGCATTAACAAATAAAAACTTTTCCAGGGGTAAATGTCAATTTTGAGGCCAAAAAAATTGCAACTGACACCGGGATTTGAACCGGGGCATTCAGTAACAAAATCGCACGTAGTAACAATTTGAGTCACCAGACCGAATGAAGGTGTAATGAGAAATAAGTAAATTTACTAAAATACATCGTATATCATTAAAGTACACTTGTGACACGAATAAAACATGATTCCACTTGGGAATTACAACGTCGTGATTTTACTGACCATGTATATGTTGCGTCTGCACGGCGCTAATGCAGAATAAGTGCGAAAATTAGATTGGGTATATATGGCTTTTTAAATCTATTGAAAAACATCGTACATCATTAAAATACATTTATGATACGAATAAAACAAGATTCCACTTGGAAATTTAAAAGGTGGTGATTTTATTGACCATGTATAAGTTGCGTTTGGACGGCGCTAATGCAGAACAAGTGCGAAAATTAGATTGGGTATATATGGCTTTTTAAATTTACTGAAATACATCGTATATACTTAAGGTACACTTGTGACACGAATAAAACATGGTTCCACTTGGGAATTACAACGTCGTGATTTTACTGACCATGTATAAGTTGCGTGTGGACGGCGCTAATGCAGAACAAGTGCGAAAATTATATTGGGTATATATGGCTTTTTAAATTTACTGAAATACATCGTACATTATTAAAATACACTTATGATACGAATAAAACATGGTTCCCTTGGAAATTTTGGTGATTTTATTGACCGTGTATGATATTCGTCTTGAAACTGTATTTCAAATGCGCGGGCTCCTATTTCAAATGCGCGCGCTCCTACAACTTTCTTTTCCTGTGTGCGCTAGTGGCGCCGTCTTAAGGCGGCAGGTAGGAACTATATCCTAAGAAATCACAGCCTTCTAATCACACCTATTCTGCATGTATACCCAGTCCTTTGTTATATTTTCCTTACCATTCGACGATATCAAAATCATTAGAGGGGGAAGTGGCAAGGGGCAAGGTATGGGAAGTAATTTTGCTGTGGTCTTTTGAAGGAACGATGTGGCACTCGTTGATTCATTTCGATTAATCATACCGAGCGTGGTGGATGAGCGGTAGCGCTCTGGTCTCGCATTCTGGAGGATGCGGGTTCAAATCCCCGTCTGGGCATCCAGATTTAGATTTTCATGGTTTCCAGAAATCACCCCAGTCGAATTCCGAAATACTTCCCTTTAAAAGGCCATGGCTGAATTCTTTCCTGTTCCTTGCTCTCTGTCGTTTTACACTTCCAATAACCTAGAGGTCGACGAGGCGTAAAGCCATAAGCAAAAAAAGAAAACAATCACGCAAAACCGAAATCTGAATGGCTGGACAAAGATTTGAACCCGTGAACTCCCGAACGCGAGTCTTGAATGTTGCACCAGGCTGGTTCACCGGTGCGAGTTCGGCCGAGGGCGTGGGTGTTGTGTACGGTTTGCGTCGGTTTTGGCCCGTAAGACTAAAAATCATTTGGAAATACGTGAAAACACAGGATGATCACATAAAAACGGAGTAGGTGCCTGAGTGGCTTGTAAGACATTCACTTTTACTAAAAGAATATGAAAGCGTAAACCAAAAGACTATTGGAGAATATCTCACAAATGCACTCCACATTATATAAATGTATATATAAACCTTGGTTTGTGTCAGCTGTATTATGGATGCGTAATACAAAGTATTAAATGATATCAAAATATAGGCTTGTTAAATAGGGGCTGTCGTTAAGTTCCTTTTTACACGGGAAGGGGTGGTTAATTTCATCTGGTGTGTATTGGACGTGATTTCTTAATATTATGCTTGGCTATGAAGGATGCATAAATCACTGCCTGATTCCAGGAAGCTGAGAACGACTCGCGGATAAGGAAGTAATTGATCTGTCAGCCCCATGGAGGAAGGAATAATATGGAGACGACGCAAGAGACCTTTACCACGCATGGGAGTGAAGCAGGCCGGCGGAGGAGTGGGGGGGCATGGCCGGAGTGGTGGGGGCTTGACCGCTTCCCAACAAACACGGGGAATATGTACAAACACCTCAAGGGGACTCTAGGATAAACGTGACGCCGCAATCTGGTGATGGATTATTATGTAACTCGATGAGACAAATAAAAAATGAAGAATAAAATTTTTTGATATCCTGCTTAGTTTTCGAGATATTCTGTCTCAAATGTGAAATGGTTTTGGTTGAAATTCAGAAGAAAAAATTATTCAAAGTCAAATTTTATGATGAATTTTTATTTAAAAAGACGAGACAAATAAAAAATAAAGAGTAAAATTTTTCGATATTTCACCTAGTTCTCGAGATATACTGTCTCAAAAGTGAGGTGTCTTGAGTTGAAATGCAGAAGAAAAATTTCGCAAAAGTCAAATTTAATGATGGATTCTTATGTAACACGACGAAAAAACTCGATAATAAGGAATAAATGTTTTCGATATCTTGCTTAGTTTGGGGGATATACAACATCCAAATTGAGGGGTTTAGGTTTGGATGCAGGCTGGACCAAAAATTAATTCTGTCAAAGCCACAATGATTACATGGTTGACATGCAGAATGGATATTTCAGTTTTATTACTACCACTTGTGGTTAGTCTGAAATGTGTCCTAGACCAGAAAAAAAGTAAGAGGACCCACTCTAGGGATGAGCAACCCAGACATTTTGTAGGCTGGTACCAGAAATAAAATGTTTATTCAGTCACCTTAATGAACATTCTCTTGATCAAGATGTGTTGTCTAATTTCACAGCCCTACTTATTAGGACAATTGTAAAAAAATTATCTCTCAGTTAGATTTAGATACGGGGGGGGGGGGGGGAGAATGTTGTACAAAAAAAAGAGACTAAATTAGAAACACATTCCCCAAATTGATTTTGTTCAAAGGCCAATAACTTCTTTATTTATGAAGCCCATTTTTATTTCTGCATGAACCTGTTTCGACATAAATAGATGAGAAAGATTTCAAAATCGGTAAAAATAGGTATAGACGTATTTACAAACAGAAACAAGTCTTATATGAAGCTTTAAAAATAACCTAAGTCAATGGCCTGAAATAGCTATTTAAAAAATTAATAAAACTCACAGCTTCTCACATAACAGTTAATTTCATCATCCATTGTCAGTATAATCAGCAACGTGACGAAAGAAATCGTAATAGTAAATTCACTGAATCGCGAAGTAAAACACGCCCCTTTAAATCTCATTTTAAACACTCGTTAAAAAATAATGCTAGTCTATTATGTGCAAAATAGCAAGTTTGCTGATTTTCTACACTACACCAAGAAAAATTTGAGAACAAAGTCATCCCATTGAGAGCTATGACTAAATATTTATAGACGTGCTGCAAAGTTTGCGGTGTCTACCGCTCACTTCAACAACGATAATTACAATTCAACTTACTTATGAAATGATATTCCAGGTTCTTTCCTGTCTGGCCTATTTGTGCAACCGTACGCAACACAAGCTGGCATTTTTAAACACTTATACACAATACTAAATGAAATAATCACTGCATCTACCACAATGTGAACACCTTAATTGTTGGGAAGCGCCATATGGTCGCTGCCGGTGCTGCCACCATGCGGGAGAGTTTAGTGCTTGCTTCACCGATTTAACGTCACTTCTCCTCCATATAATTCCTTCCTCCATGGTCAGCCCCTAAGAGGAAGCGTTTATTTATCAGTGGCTATGCGGATGCGGAGCACACTTGTTCAGTCCTTCTTTGTATGTAGAGCACGCACTGATATAGCGAAAGGCATTCTTCGAAAATGTCAGAGATGACTTTGTATTAAATATTTTGAAGGTTACGTAGTTATATTTCGAGAAACGACGAAAGTGCATTATAATAATGAATTAATGTATATTGGTTATTAAAAAAAAATTCTGAAAAGTACTCCTTGTGGATTTACACTTCAGAATGGTTTCACAACATCTTAAAATATTCTACTTGTACTGTGTGCATTAAAAAAAATCTAATTAGTATTCTGTAGTGATGGAGATTTTTTTTGTTTTAACTGGATGTCACGTTGCGGAAAATTGATGTGCTTCGATCTATATGTACGACTTTCGGTCTCTGTGACCATTTATCCAGCTCCAGTTCATATCTATGTAAATGCGGTTCACTATAGTGAAGTCAAAACCAGATGAACACCCATATTTAATTAAAACTGCTGTGTACGAGACCGTATTCGAATCGGCGACCCTTACAACGTAATACCAGAGCGCTTGCCAATTCACTGCCAGAGCAAAAATGAACATAATTTTCGGTACTCTAATAAAGGGAATTGTGAACGTCTGTGTGGTCACGGTGGCTGACATGGATGGCAACGCATAGTCCAACAGAACAACGAGAATGTTGGTTATCTTAGGCAGCGATTTTCCTCTTTCATCTACGCTGCTTATGATTCAACCTGTAGTTGCTATAGGCTACAGTTCAGAAGAGGAAATAATGATACTGAATTAGGACCATATATTCCTCAGGAATCACGGATTCCTGAACTTGATATAACAGTTTTTATATACACTAATTTTTAGTATTTTGAAAAAAAAAAAAAATATCATTTCCCTTTTACAAATCCAGATTATTTGAGCCGGAAAAGCAATCATCCATTTCCTTCAGGATACAGACATGAGAATTTAAAAAATTTGGCAGCAAATGAAATTTTCCAATGGCGATCACCTGTTTGACTAACAAAATTTTTCTCAAGACCTTCTTGCATAGTAGAAATTACATCGTAGCGTTTATTTTAAGAAGAGCTAGGACATAAAATTCAAATACCCATCCGGCTATTAGTTTCTGTTTTAAATGTTTTCTCAAAATGTTTTCAGGCAAACGGTAGGATGACTGCTGCAAGAGGCCATAGCTACATTTGTTTCTGTTCTTTTCCCGAATTCTCCTCCACCTTTAATGAGCTCCACTGCAACGAAGCGTAAAAACATAAGCATTAGGAATGGTTAAAGTATAAAACAGAAAGTATATGTGTCGTTTTCAGAGGAGAAATTATATTTTCAAAATTCTATCAATCCGCATCACCTTAACTGCAAAACATATTTTTTAAATGTGGAGTAAGTTCTTTCTTTGTGCTAAAAATACTGGACTACGTAGAAGGCAGTTTTTTCATTCCTTGTTCACGAAACAAAAATATATTTTCTTTGATATCTCAGTAATTTACTTTGGTTAGATTAGATATATTATTGGTTATTAGGTCGGTTCAGGAGTCATAGACAATTCTTAGTGCATTTATTTGTAGCACTCATAGTATCTAGTATTTAACGTTAATTTACCCACC
Organism: Vandiemenella viatica; assembly: GCA_031002005.1. Taxonomy (NCBI): domain Eukaryota; kingdom Metazoa; phylum Arthropoda; class Insecta; order Orthoptera; family Morabidae; genus Vandiemenella; species Vandiemenella viatica. The sequence continues at coordinate 57,017,669 of JARYHS010013630.1, forward strand.
CAAATAGTATCACTAATGTATAGTTATCATTTTGTAAACGATTCCAGCCTAGTAGTATTTCTGTCAAAAATTTAACTGTTCCAAAATTTCTATTTTATATTATTCAATCAAGATTCTAATGAAGGAAGATGTAACTCCATCCTGGGAACGACGACAGATATTTCCGAAATTAAAATAGAAGTAAATACACGTTGTTCCCTATCAGAAGATTTCCTCATCGAATGCGTGGCTTGTATTCGAACATCGGTCCGCTTCAGTGCGACTCGTGGCACCACCATAATGAGCCATTTAAATAACCTGAATTATTAATTTACATAAAGAGCGACATTCAAACGGGTTTAATACTAAAATCATGGGAATTTATAAATCTATCATTGGTTTACCAAGAGGAAAGCAAAGTCACAGAAGGGTCCCACACAACCACTCCATGCAGATCAGCAGCTGGCCAAGACCAGGAAATCTTTCGACTTTGCAGCCGCTTTCCTTTCTCCAAATAATTGCAGATTTCTTTTTATTTTTATTTTTTTATTTTTTTATTTTTTTTTTATTTTTTTATTTATTTTTTTATTTTTTTTTTGCTGTCGTCAGTCTTTCGACTGGTTCGATGCAATCCTCCATCCTTTCCTATCCTGTACTAACCTCTTCATTTCTACATACCCCTTACAGCCCACGTCCTCAATTATCTGCTTCATATATTCTAATCTCTGTTTTCCTCTACAGTTCTTACCTTCGACTGTTCCCTCCACTAACAAATTAACCAATTCTGCATGTCTCAAAATATGACCTACCAGACTGTCTCTTCTTTCTGTAAGCTTCTCCCACAAAGTTCTTTTCTCGCCCATCATTTCCAAAACTCGTTCATTTATTACTTTGTCAGTCCACTTAATTTTCAGCATTCTTCTGTAGCACCACATTTCAAATGCTTCAATTTTCTTTATTTCAGGTATTCCTAAAGTCCATGTTTCGCTACCATAAAGTTCTGTGCTCCACACAAAGAGTTTAAAAAAGTTCTTTCTAATTCCTAGATCAATATTTGAAACTAAAAGGTTCCTCTTTTTCATGAAGGCTATTTTTGCTAATGCTATTCTGCTTTTAACATCATTCCTGCTTCGGCCATCGGTTGTAATTTTACTTCCCAAGTAACAGAATTCTCTTACTTTTCCTATTGCATCCAATCCTATTTTTATATTTAATCCACTAGTATTGGTATCATTTCTGCTACATTTCATCACTTTTGTCTTGCTTTGATTTATATTCAGTCCAAAATCTTCCTTCAGTATTTTGTTCATGCCATTCAGTAACTTCTCAATATCCTCAGCCCTCTCTGCTAACAAGACAATGTCATCAGCAAATCGGAGCATACTGATTTTTTTCTCCCTGAAAACTTATGCCACATGGAAATTTTTCTTTGACTTTCTTCATTGCTTCTTCTACATACAAGTTGGATATTAACGGGGATAGACTACAACCTTGTCTCACACCCTTTTTAACTGATGCATGTCTCTCGTGATTTTCTACTTTTATTATAGCCACCTGATTCTTATATAGTTTATAAAGTATTCTTCTATCTCGATACTTTAGACCTGACTTCTTTAAAATTTTGAATATCTTGTTCCACCTAACATTATCAAAAGCTTTTTCTAAATCAACAAATGCCATAAAAGTATCTTTGTTTTTCTTGATCCGCCCTTCAAGTATTAATCTTAAAGACAGAATTGCTTCCCTTGTAACGCGATTTTTCCTAAACCCAAACTGATCTTCACCTACTATCTCTTATACTACCCTTTCCACCCTTCTGTATATATTCTGGTCAATAATTTGGAGGCATGTGATGTTAGACTAATGGTGCGATAATTCTCACATTTGTCGGCTGGTGCTTTCTTTGGAAGTGTGATGATGATATTTTTATTAAAATCAGTTGAAATTTCTTCTGTTTCATAACTTTTTGATATCAGCTTGAATAATCTTTCGATTCCTTCTTCTCCTAAGGATTTAAGAAGTTCTGCAGGGATCGCATCAATTCCAAATGCCTTATTTGCTTTCAAGTCATTCAGAGCTTTATTAAATTCTGTCCTCAAAACAGGATCTCCCAAGTCATCAATGTCGACATCGCCTTCCTTTTCCATTACACTATTGTTCAAGTCGTCCCCAACATATAGTTTCTCAATGTATTCTTTCCATCGGTTAGCTCTATCTTCTGAGCTTAAAAGAGGTTTCCCATAGGCTGCTTTAATGTTCATACCTCTATTCTTCACTTCTCCAAAATTCTGTTTGATCTTTCTATATGCAACATCTACTTTACCTACGACCATTTTCTTTTCTACTTCTTCACACTTTTCTTGTAGCCATTTTTCTTTTGCTATTTTGCATTTCCTATTTATTTGATTTCTAAATTGCCTGTACTGCTCTCTTCCTGTTTCATCCTGAGCATTTTTGTACCTTATCCTCTGATACATCCGCTCCAAAATTTCTTCTGTGATCCAAGGTTTTCGGGCAGCTTGTTCCCCAAAGCCTAATGTTTCTTTACCAGCTTTCATTATTTCGGTCTTTAATGTATTCCATTCGTCCTCGGTTGAACTCCTTTCAAAGTTTCTTCTTAGACCCAAGTCTACCATTTCTGCAAATTTTTCTCTCGTGCTAGATTGTTTGAGTTTATTCACTTCCAGTCTGTTCTGCTTATACTGCTTCCTCATTCGCTTCAATTTCAGCCTGCACTTCATTACTATCAAATTATGGTCCGAGTCTATGTCTGCTCCTGGGTACGCTTTACAGTCTAGAACTTGATTCCTGAATCTCTGTTTGACCATGATATAATATAGCTGATATCTGCCTGTATCCCCTGGACGTTTGCAGGTGTATATTCTTCTTGCATGGTTCTTAAACAGTGTGTTCGCCACTACTAGCTTAAATCTTTCACAAAATTCTAGCAACCTGCTTCCTCGCTCATTTCTTTCTCCTAGACCAAAACTTCCTACAGTATTCCCCTCTTTTCCTTCTCCCACTATTGCATTCCAATCACCCATGATTATTAGATTTTCCTCCCCTTTCACATATTGGATTAATTCTTCAATTTCAGCGTATATTTTTTCAATTTCTTCGTCATCTTCCTGTGACGTTGGCATATATACTTGTACTAATGTGGTTGGGACGGGCTTAGTTTCAAACCTCATCAAAATAATCCTGTCACTAAACTGTTCATAATAACTCACCCGTTTCCCTACTTTCTTGTTCATCACAAATCCTACTCCAGTGACTCCATTGACAGCTTGTGCAGCAATTAGCAAATTATCCTGTGTTCCCCAGACCAGAAATCCTGTGCGTCCTTCCATTTAATCTCACTAATCCCAACAACATCTAACTTAAGTTGTTCCATCTCCCTTTTTAAGTTTTCTAACCTACCTGCCCTATTGAAACTTCTAACATTCCACGCTCCGACTCGTAGAATGTTTCTATCCATTCTGATGACTCTTCCCTGAGTAGTCCTCACCCGGAGATCCGTTTGTGGGACTATTTTACCTCCGGAATATTTTACCCAGGAAGAAGCCATCATGATATATGTAATTTGAGAGGTTTACATGTCCTCGGGATACCCTTTGGGTCTTTAATGCAGTGGTTTCCCGTTGCCTTCAGCATCCCCATGCCGTTTATCATTTCTGATTCATCCGCCTTTAGGGGCCGTTTCCAACCCCAAGGGCAAGAGGGTGCCCTGAACCACTCCCCACTCTTCCGCCCTCCTTTCGGAGGCCGTTGGCAAGCAGTGGGTGACTACTTATACCGGGAATCTTTCAGTCGCCAGAGCCTCGTCCGTGCAAACAGGGTGCACCACGTGAAGGATAGGTTGACATTTGTTTGGAAAAGGCTAGTATAGCCTCTCCCAAACCCTTACACCCTATTTTCAGTTTAAAGATACATTAAAAAGTGACATAAGCAGTGGAATAGTCGTCCTGCAGGCGTCGCGAATAGTTAAGAGAAAAAACTCCCACATTGACGTTTGTGAGTTTGGATCAGTTATCTGTGTATCGAAAGAACTAGACAGCCGATTTAAATCTGCAGCTTACGTGTTTGTTCTTTGCGCCCGTGATGTTGCTGTTAGCAGAGATTTTCGGAGGGACATATAATTTTCTAGTGGAAAAGGTATACCGTCTAAGCAAACCACATAGTACAGAGGTGGTTGCTCAAGCAGCCGAAAGTTTGATAAACTGATTAATCAATCAAAGGTGCTCACATAGAACCTAATAGATACATGTGCCAACGACCCGTTGCCAACTGTTAGATGCCATTAACGATATGTGGGAAAAACTTTCAGAAAGTCAGCGTTATATTTCATGCCTCATTAGTTCATTGAACCGTAGATTCCGTGCAATTATCGATGCGGAGGAAGGCCAGATCAGTTACTTTACGTTACCCACGTGTATTCTTTTGCTTTTTCTTAAAGGTTCTGCCATTTTTCTTTCCTACAATGGCATTCTTGTATTTATCTCCTGATCGTGTCTGATATTTTTCTGGACAACATTCTAATTTACATTCACACAGAATGATTTAACAGTCAGTAGATTTTGGCGAAGTGGAAATGCGAATTTGTAGATTGATAAAATACTACATGGAATATAAATTCATATATAGACGAAAAAAGGACGGAATACGCTGTGGTTTTGTGAATAACGTATTTTGAGTAACAAAAAATTATTTTATCTATATAAAATTTACATTTTGCAGTTACGGTGTTGCGGAAAGATAGTAACTTCGAGTTATAATTTCTTCTTTGAAAACCAACATACTGTCTTCTGTTTTATATTCTAGTCAGTTTTAATGCTTCACGCTTCGTTGCCGTCGAGTTCATTAAAGAGGAAAGAAGATTTGGGACAAAGAACATTGCCTCTTACAGCAATCATCCTTTCATTAGGCTGGAAATATTTTGAGAAAACATGGAAAACTGAAATCTGATAGCCGGATGGGAATATGAACCTGTCCTAATTCTTCTCACCATGAGGATGGTAATGAGAAAAGATTATTGCTAGTCACACAGTTAGTGACATTGCAAATGGAAAATTTCAAATGTACAGAAGTTTTTAAAATTTTTATGTGTTGTTGAAAGACGAAGAGGAAAATCGCTGTTTAAGATATCCGATAATTTCCTTGTTCTGCGGTACAATGCAGTTGTCATACGTGCTAGCCACCATGTTCAAAAATCCCTTTACCAGAATCTCGACCATGTTCATTTTGGCTCTGGTAGTGTGGTGGCAACCACTCTGGCAAGGCAATGTAAGGGCCACCGATTCAAATACCGTCTCTTGTGTGGGTGGTTTTAATTAAGTGTGGTGATGTCAATAGTGAACCACATTTCCTCAGAAAAGCCTGACACAATGTTTATAAAAATAAAAACTGGAGCTCGCTAATTGGTCCCGAAAGCCATAAATATATAGATCGAAGCACACCAATTTTCCATAATGTGACAAAACTTTAAAAAAATAAATAAAGATTGCCATACCATTTACAGAATTTAATTAATTTATTTTTTAATGCAAACGTTACTCTGAAGTTAAAATTCAAGAGGCGTAATTTTCAGAAATTTTTTAAAAACCAATATATATTAATTTAGTGTTATATTACACTTTCGTCGTTTCTCGAAATATAAACAAATAACTTAAAAAATATTTCATGATAATCATCTCTCTCGTTACTAGCAAATTCCTGTTATTGTATCAGTAGGAGCTCTTCTTTAAAAATTGACTTATCTCTTGCATGGAGCATCACATTCACACTCCTATTTATAATGCTAATTTTACAAGCTGAAAATTTACAAGATGCTGTGAGAAAATACTGAAGATGAAATCCACGTTGCGTAATTTAATGACCAATACATATTAATTCAGTGTTATTTTACACTTTCATCGTTTCTCGAAATATATCCCTCATAACCTTAAAAATATTTAATCCGTCATTTTCGAAAAATGCCTTAAGCTATAGCAATAGGTGCCCCTGACACAAAAAGGACTTATTTCGTGTAAGGTAGATCATATTAACACAACTCAATGGTTAAATCCATTGAACAATTGTGCTTCGCTTCCGCATAGTCACTGATAAATAAACACTACGTCTTAGGAGCTGAAAGATCAGTTACTTCCTTATCCGCGTGTCTCTCTCAGCTTCCTGGAGGCAGGCAGTAATTTATTCATCGTTCATAGCCTAGCATAATATTAAGAAATCACGTCCAATACACGCCAGATGAAATTAACCACCCCTTCCCGTGTAACAAGGAACTTAACGACAGCCCCTATTTAACAAGTCTATATTTTGATATCATTTAATACTGTTTATTATGCAGCCATATTACAACTGATATATATATATATATACATATAATGTGCATCTGTGAGAGGTTGCAAGAGTTTATGCGTTTATTGGCGCTTTTAATTAATATTCGAATGCCGTCCGGTCGCCAGCCTGGTTAGCTTTGCTGTTTGGATAGTCAAATAAATCACAGTCAAAGGGCACATGCAAGAAGCAAATTGAAAACACATACACACGTGCCAGCATTCACAGTTCACGAAGTTTTATTACTCTAAAGTTACATAACCCAAAAGCAAGCCACCACACACTAAAACTAATGTTCTTCGCCAAAGAATGCAGTTTCGAGTATAAAAAAGATTGGAAATAGTGAGTAGTAGCCCCGTTAATATTCATAAATCAATAGACGCGGTTCAGTACCGTAGCAGTTCACCATAATCAGTCTACATCAAACCATGTTACTAGAACCAACATACACAGTCTACAAAATACTTCTGCCCTGTCCACATAATATTCTGTTCATCGGAACATCGGTAATGCCGCGATAGCGGGCTATTAAAGCATACCCACGGAACAAACACTCGCGGCCACGACCCGCTAGACTCCTTCGACTGTACTCTACTTGACCGTACTATATCACTGCTCGCTAGCCGACTGCACAGCCCCAAAGATATTATAAGTATTTCTGCGAACACATTAACAACTTACAAAATGTATGTAATGTTCACGGATTCGTCACACCCCAACCGATGGAATGTGGTGAAATTCGGTATTGAAAAAGCCCCGACATTCATCATCACAGACCACTTCTGTTAGCTCTTATATAGATCCAAACATTACATACCAATATATTTCACAAAATATAAAATGAATGGCTTATTAGATGTAATACTAAAGTCTGGGTGGCTGCTTACTTACCCTTAAGCTATGAATAGTGAATAAATTTTAAATATGAAACACCAAAATATTAGAACAACCTGAAAATAATCTTAAACCTGCTAGTGTTCATATGTCATTGCTGAAACTCATGACTCTACATTTAATCAAAAGATTAAAAAATCGAATTACAACATTTTTTCTTATGAATTTTTTTTTCCTGAAGCATGACACATGTACTTTGGTTCATTTTTTCAAACAAACACTGGTCACTTGCCACGTGGAATGGCACAAACTGCCATTACGCAACGCGAAACTCCTAAATTGTCTTGCCATTTTAATGTCAGAAAAAGGGTAAATCAAAACAAACTCATTTGTCTGTGAGAAAAAACGGCGATACCTTGACAAAAACAAACACTGTACGGTTCGCGAATCTGCAAAAAACTGCCAAGGACATTGGATACAACCAAATTGGACATAACATAGTTAAATACTTGTGAAGACAAAACAAACAACATAACCTAAACCTATCGTAATGCGAATGAAATGTTTGCATGGATGTTTCCATCATACTGGCTGAAGCATCTGAAAACTATACCTCATCCCTCTTTGCTGAACATTTCTACTTCTTTTTCTTTACAACATTCCTTACTTCATCAAACAGCTTTAAAGCTCGCTTCTTCTGCTTCTTCCATCTACCTTCTTCCCTTCTTCTTTCTTCCTATTCACATTCGTCGCTTCGTCCTGCAGATCCAAGCTCTGATTCTTCCAACTTTCTTCTTTCCCTCCTTCTTCATTCCTATTCCCATTCATTGCTTCATCATCTAAATTCAATCTCTGCTCCTTCCATCTTAGCCACTCTTTTAACGAGGCATTCCTCTCATCGTCGTGAATAATCGATTTAGTACGTCCCCTTGCAGAACACTCTCCGAAGTTTGTCGAGGCCTAGTTTGCGCCTTCTCTCACCAGTTCGTCAGGTGGGGCTCCCTCACTAGGCTCCTCCCCTTCTTCACTTGAGTCCAGCAAGGCTACCTCGCTATCTTCTTTTTCGACGGTCATAACAACCTCTCCTAGAGTTATGTCCTTAGTGTTCTCATCTATTGAACATTCCACCTCGAAAACTACCGCCACATCCTCCGGTAACGACGATGCCACTTTCTTAACGTGTTCTTGTATTATACTATACACAGTTCGCTTGATTCTTTGCCACTCTGTCTCACCATCAGCTCTCATACTGGCTCCTTCTTTCTCGTCCTCGTTAGTTCCACATTGCTGGTTCATAATTGATCCACTGGGAATTTTAACTTCAGCCCTCTCCGTCGTATTGTCTACTAGAATTGACCTACCTAAATCTCCTGCCCCTGTCGAGGCCAAAACAGTGGCAGAAATCAGTTAACCTGGTTCTTCTCCTCTCGTTTCAGCAAGGGTACTTCGCGCTGGCCATATTGAGAACCGTACGACTGACGTCCTCCGTCAACTTTGACTTTTACGGCCGTCCTATGCCCGTGGTTCCAGTCATCTTCAATCCATGCATTGGCGTCGTACTCTGGCTTTCCCTGGAACTGCGGCTCTCTGCCTCGCTCCCGGGTCTGACTCCTCCGAGCACTTTCCTCCTTAATATCCAACCTCGTCAACATCTCAACTGCCTCAGCCACTGAACAAATTTTGTGACTGGTGAATATGACCTGAGTTTGCCAGGGTAATCGAGCCACCACTATATTTATTAATTCTTCTTCTCTACCAAAACCATTAATATTTTTACTGGAGGCTATAAATTCCATGAAAAAATTCTTCTGTGTCCCCTTTTCAGCCGTGTAAGGCTCCACCGTCATTGACTCTCTTCTGACCGCTATCTGACGATCTACTGACCAATAGCTCTGCAAAAAATACATTCTTGAATTGCTCAAATGTGCTACAATTTCCGACAAACCAATCTGCCCAAAGCCGAGCACCCCTACCAAGTGCTTCCAGACAATTGTCATCTTCTGCTTCTCTTCGGCAACGCAGAAAGGCCCAAACTTCTCGAAGTTTGTGATGAATTTGACAGGATGAATTCGACCATGATCATCAAAGCGTTCCCAGTCTACGTTTTCGTCTACACACACTGTCGACAACGCCGGATGGATCAGACCTCTGAACTTCACCACCTCTTCCTTGACCACCGCAGGAACTTTTACCTTCAATGCATCCTCAATCAACGCCACAGTTGACAATTTAGATTTCCCTACATCCTGGGAAATTGACTTCACCTCAGACGCAAAACCACTTACCTCTGTTTTCAGCTTCTCCATGTCTTCCTTTCGGCTTTTGCTCAACAAAGTATAGTAGTTTTCCACCGTCTCCAGCCTCTGGTTATGACTGAAGCTGACTTCCTCCACTAAAGCTACACTTTTATGGAGTACCTCGGTGTCCTGGTGCAAACGCTCTTTCATCTTACCCCCCTCCTGTTCTAACCTAATTTAATTGTTCATTTTGGCGAACCCCTTGATCTTCACAGTCAGTCTTATATTGCTTTTATTCGGCCTTAACTATTGTCAACCGTTAAGTACTCTCCTCTACCGCTGTTCGTAACTTCTCTAGCGAGTTATTCATATGTTGAAAGCTGTTTTGGAAACTACACTCCATATCCGACTTCATAGACTCTAACTTATTTTGAACACAATTATCTATAGATTCTGACTTATCTTGAGAAACACTGTTCATATCTTGAAGGCTACTATTCACCGACTCAAACTTATATTGGAAACTATCCGATTTCAAATCACTTCGAAGACTACTTTTCATATATTCTAACTTATTTTGAAATCTAATGTCCATATCTGATTTCACAGATTCGATAATATATTCGAAACGAGAAAGTATCCTATTCACGTCCTCCTCAGAAAGCATCCTGAAAAATAAAATTTCAAAACTTCAAATGAATGACAAAAAAGAAATCCTCTTACAAACCAACAATTTTTTTAAATAGAAGACACTTATTAATTCTACTCGACGTATGCTATCTTTGAGAGTCAACAAAAAATTCTACCGATATATTCAATAACAAAAACTGAGATTTTTGCACTAATCCAGTGGAAAAATTATGCTTTCATGTATAAAATTTGCAATCTGCATAGCCAGCAGTTTACTTGAAGACTAATTAATGAAAAATAAATAATTACTACCATAGGGTTTGTAATGAAAATTAAACGGCAAAGTTTTAATGTCAGTTTGCGTCTTTCTTTAAATAAAAATGGTTCTCGCACTTCCTTTTCGTCGAATCACGACTGCTTTCCTCCTAGCTGCGGTGACGTCACCGCTGCCGTGTTGTTCCGCATACGCTGCTTTCCGAAGTTTCGTATCGCTTCCGGCTCTCGTCGAGTTCGTGTTGTTGCGTGGACAGCGCTTCACGAACGACTGCGTCGCTCGGCTTCCGTCGTGTATCCTCCGGTCCCGTCGTTTACCGCTGCGTTGTATCCACGCCACGTCGAAAAAGGTGCATCATCGCCGATTGATGTCGCTTCGCACTACTCACTTTACCACCTTTTTATTCCAATGTGTGTTCGTGGTTAATTACACTGTTGATTGCTACCACTTCTAAACACACTGGCCTGTCACGGTAGAGCCATGTAAGAATATAAAAGAAGGTTTTCGTTGGGTTTTTTAACTAATATTCGTCGTTGCAGTAGTGGAGCTGTGTTACATGACACAATGTTCAATACTTCACTTTTAACTTATTACTTTTGGTAAATGATTCGAATGCCGTCCAGTCGCCAGCCTGGTTAGCTTTGCTGTTTGGATAATTACATAAATCATAGTCAAAGGGCACATGCAAGAAGCAAATTAAAAATACATACACACTTGCCAGCATTCAGAGTCCACCAAGTTTTATTATACATAAGTTACATACAAAAGCAAGCCACCAGACAATAAAATTAATCATCTTCAACAAAGAATTCAGTTTCGTGTATAAACAAGGTTGTAAACAGTGAGTAGTAGCCCCGTTAATATTCATTAAACAATAGATGTGGTGCAGTACCGTAGCACTTCACCGTAATCAGCCTATAGCAAATCATATTACTAGAACCAGCTCTTCAAAATACTTCTACACTGTCCACATAGTATTCTGTTCATCGGAAAAACGGTGATACCACGATACCGGGTTAATACAGCGTACACACGGAACAAACACTCGCGGCTACGACGCACTCAGTCGACTTTCCTCTACTCGACCATACTGTATCACTGCGTGCTAGCTGACTGCACAGCCCCAAAGACATTATAAGTATATCTGCGATCACATTAACAACTTACAAAATGTAAGTAATGTTCACGGTTTCTGGAAGAGGCCAAATGATCTTTTGGTTTCCACTTTCATATTCTTTTAGTAAAAGTGAATGTCTTACAACCCGAAAGCCACTCAGGCAGCTAATGTTTTTTTAAGTGATCTTCCTGTGTTTTCACGTATTTCCAAATGATTTTTAGTCATCCGGGCGAAAACCGACGCAAACCGTACACAACAACCACGCCCTCGGCCGGACTCCAACCTGGCGCAACAACAACATTCAAGCCTTGCGTTCGGGAGGTCACGGGTTCAAATTTTCGTCCAGCCGTTCAGATTTCGGCTTTGCGTGATTGTTTTCTGTTTTTGCTTATGGCTTTACGCCTCGTCGACGTCTAGGTTATTAGAAGTGTAAAACGACAGGGAGCAAGGAGCAGGAAAGAATCCAGCCATGGCCTTTTAAAGGGAAGTATTCCAGCATTCGTCTTTGGTGATTTCTGGAAACCATGAAAATCTAAATCTGGATGCCCAGACGGGAATTTGAACCCGCGTCCTCCAGAATGCGAGACCAGAGCGCTACCGCTCATCCACCACGCTCGGTATGATTAATCGAAATGAATCAATGAGTGGCACATCGTTCCTTCAAAAGACCACAGGAAAATTCCTTCCCATACCTTGCCCCTTGTTACTTTTCCTCTCTAATGATTTTGACATCGTCGATCGGTAAGGAAAATTTAACAAAGGACTAAGTACCTTCGGAAAAGTGTAACACGCACTCTTGCCACATCGCTACGTAGGCAGCAGCTGAATAACATAAATCTATGCGAAAGGCAGGAAGTATTTTTTTTCGTTTCGTTGATGGCAATATGATTTGAGGCAGGTGGGTAGTGGGAACTAGGATCGGGAAAGAATTTGGTTATGGCATTTTGAATGAATTTTTTTCTCGTTGAGACGGAAACCATGGAAAACTGAAACAGGATGTCCGTCGGAGTTTGAATCCGCATACACGCGAACGCCAGATTAGATGTAGAGCTTTACCTCTCATTCATGAAGCTTCGTCGCAAAACTTTAAAGAACTATTTGCGCTAGTTCAAAATAAGGGGAGATAAATTTCATACCTGCATTCTTTAAGCTTCAAAATCTGAAACGTCTAATTCGCATTGAAGACGAATTTACTGTCTTAAATGTGGTTACTACTTTTAAAGTGGTTGATTCTTCGTTCTACCATGATTAGCTTTCCGTCTAAAAATGCTATTGTAGTGGATGACCAAGGAATTTTGGGCTATAGTTACTAAAGCTGGGCAAGAGTTGATTACATATAGACAAAGCTGAAGCCAGGGCAGTTACAACAGAGAGTCAAAACAGTTAAGAGACTTTGGAAAACAAGCACACAGGCAGCATTGACATCAAAGCAGGGCAGATAGCCAGAAGAATTGACCTGTACCACGACGTCATTGGGAGGAAATGGTAGGGAGGGAATTATCCATATTGGCTAGACTTTCTCCCCACTAAGAATTCTATGGAGGGAGGAGTTGGTCAAAACTGGGAGTCACGAGCAGAGAGAGGTTGAACTGGTCGGATTGGTCGAACAGGTCGATCGGTTCGGCGGAGGTCGGAATTGGAAGCCAAGGAGCTGAGGTAGCGAAGCAAACCACAGACTGTAGGAGAAGCCATCGACGACTACAGCAGCCAATATAACAAGTGGGAGAAAACCATTTAAGTATGAGTAATTTGGAAGGCATCTAATAGAATCAAGCAATGGGACTTATAATCCAGGAAAGAGTAAGGGGAGTTAGGCATGTTATTATTGTACATAACTGATGTAATAAACTCTACGTTTGTGAATTTCCTTACTGAGAGTATCATGCTCACATGACTAAAGAGTCTTACCCATAAAATATATGTTCCCTTTGGGAGTGGCAAGGCGAAGAGAAAAAAAGTTCGCTTGTCCACCACAGTAAGATTTGAAATGGTTTCAGGTGTGAGGTCAGCTAACCAATAAAGTATTGTTGGTGAGGCTAGTACTACTCCTTAAGTGATATATAAGAGAAAGTAGAAATAAGACGATTATGAGACGGAATTATAATTCCATTATAATAGTTTTACAGGATCGATGCAGTGGCCATCGTTTTGCTGAGGAGAAGCAAAAGCAAGCAAGCAGTAAGTACTCCACTTCTGCCGACAGAAATGAAGAAATCAACATAGCACGACACAACAGAAAAGATATAAATGTCGCTGAGGTTGCTGAGTCGAGCAGAGCTGCATCGACACTACGAAAACAGTGAGTACGCAAGAATAGCAAAAAATGCGGAACAGTACGGGAAACAGTGCGTCGCCAAGGGCGAGAGTTCTGTGAAAAAAGAAAAATCGCGAGTTGGTTTAGCAGAAGTATTAAAGTTAATTCCTAATACCTTTTGTGGCGAAAAGGGGAGATTGGTGCATTTCTTGATGACTGCGATACCACGTTTAGCATTGTTGCAGAGATACTATTGAAGTTTGTAAAGTCAAGGATAGGAGGTACATCTAGACAACGGATTCTCACCCGGGAGAGAGTAAAAGATTGGAAGGATGTGAGAGCGGTTGTAGTGGAAAATTTCCGATCTAAACGGACAGTAGACCATTACGCAATAAGTATGTTTTCAACTCGTCAAAGGACGGGAGAGACGGTCGCAGATTGGCATGTAGATTATACGGAATTGTGCAAGAGTAAAGAGAAGCAACAAAAAAAGAATTAAAAGGGAGTGAATTGAATGGAGCTTTGAAATTAATTCATAATCTGACCCGCATTGTGTTCACAAACGGGCTGACACATGAGAAAATTGTAAAAGTGTTTTGAACACGAGGAAGAGAGTTAACTTTAGCGTAAACTATTGAAATTGCATTGTTCGAAGAATCTGTAATTTTGTCGATCAGAGAAAAGCAACAGTGAATCTAGAGCAGCCTAGATCCTGTGAGAAGTGTAAATTGTCAAGTCACACGGGAGAGTGTCGCTGCTACAGGCCAATGAAATGTAGCAAATGTCAGAGTTGGGGACATGAGCCACGAGATTGCAATGCGTGTCCATAGATAAAACAAGTGCTTGGAGCGCAGAAGAATGACAGAATTTCGGGAAACTAAGGGTAAACGGAACTGAGCAGTCGAGTCCCATTCGGAGACAGAAGTTGGAAGAAGAAGAATGCAGCCATCAAAACAAAAACGACTATATTGAGTTGGAATGCGAAGAAAGTATCAACGGGAAAATTAGATTTCAAATAAATACTGAGAGTTCTACTACACTTGTGAAGTCAGAGCGCATAAGAGGTAGCTTTAAGAAAAACATGATGCTGGGAATACGCATTCAAGGAACCACGGGAAATCCTATATTTACTGGTCACTCTGAGAGACGGTCGAGAGCTGCAAATGTATCATAAGATCCGGCAGGAGTAGACACTCTCTACGATGGAAATTTGGGTCGTGATTGGTTGAAGAAATTCAAGGCAATCATATATTATGGACAATCTGTGGTGAGAATTCCGGGTATACCCTCAAGATGCAGAGTGAAATTGAGGAGGTCGCTAGGCTGCGACAGAAGGAAGAATTATAGAAGAACCAATGGTGCAGGATCAGACGCTATGTATTCGCGTGGGTGCGCAACAGGAAAAAATACGCGAACTCGCAGTTGAAGGGGTTAAGGAAAATGCAGAAGCAATTGTAGCAAAGTAAAAATTAGCAGCAGATGTATTAGTCCCAGAAGCATTGGTGAATGTGCGCACAGGAAAATATATTCTGACAGTGTTAAATGTTTCTGAAAAAGAGGTCGTGTTGACGAATCCAAAAGTAAGTGAAGAAGGGTCATGCTTAGAACGTTCGGCGAAACCGTCTGCAAGTTTGCTTTGTACAGTGCAACCAGAAATTTTCCATTTGGAGAAAAGTACACTGCAGTACACAGGCCATATAGAGCAGGAAATACGTCAGAAATTAGCAGCAGTGGAGAAGATAGAAGCGGAAGAAGGGCTCTTGAAGTTAAAGGAGAAGGGCTTAGGTGCAGCATATCAACACGACTTCCCTTTGGAGGTAGATCTGTTAAAACCAGAAGCAGCGGAACACGAGAGTCCAGGGAATACTGGAGATGGAAGAAAGGATCGAGAAATGCAGCAGGGATGCATATCCGCAACGCAAGTAAGTAATCGGCAACACGGCATAGAAAGGCCGTCGCAGGCAAGGTTAATAAAGCTTCGTTCCCAAGGTGCGTCCCTCGGCGAACGCCTGTCATCTTTGCCGTATATGCTAGCATGGACGAAGCGCCTCGACCCACCGTCAGGCGGTAGAAGATGAAAGGCGCGTCCTGTATAGCACGCGCCGTGGGAACGAATCTTAAGAAGAGCAATACATACGCACAAGAAGAAAAGGAACATTGCATGATGCAACCCACGAGCGACGTGCGGGAGACATATCGATATGTGGCCGGCTGCCGTATACTCGGTGGGCACCACAGTGGGCCAGAATCGCAAAAAGCTGGCCAAAATATAAAGAGTTGTTCAATTTGTACCAATGTTAGTATGTAAAGGTTATGGAAGTTACTGATTAAGAATATAATATCAAAAAGTGAAAAAAGAAAATGGCGGTTCCAAGATTGCGGGCAAATATTGATAAAAGTCAATTTATCCATATAAAAACATTTTTTTGGGAATTACCGAGATTGCTAGAGTTGTTCAATTTGTATCAAAGTTAGTACGTAAAGATAATCGAAGTTGTTGATTAAGAATATGGAATCAAAAAGTGAAAAATAAAATAGCGGGTCCAATATGGTGGGCAAACATTGATAAAAATCATTTGATTCATATAAAAGTATTTTTTTGTGATTTATCGAGGTGGCTGATGAAGATTATGACTTCAAACATTTAAAAAATGGTGGAACCAAGATGGTGGACAAAAATTGATAATTTTTTATTTATTTATATAAAAGTCAATATTTATGGGTTGTTGTAGTTAATGGTTAAAATATAAGCTCAAAAAATGGAAAGCTCGAAAAAAGGACCAAATGGAGGTTAGAAGAAGGTATAAAATATTACAAAAATAATTTTATTTCAATTACAGTTATTGATTTAGTAAATTGTTTGTAACTATATTTAAAAATTGTTGTTTTCTTCTTCATTTCATCTTTATTATCTTCTTCTTCTGCTTCTTCAACTGAATATTTATCATCTTCAAAGACTGTTTCATCATCCTACATCGGAATCTTCATATTCTTCCGGCACAGGAACTAAGACGGTAACGGCTTTTGACGACAAACTTCAGTTTGATGATATGTGTAAAGAAGAAAGGTAGAAATGTTGGCAACAATCTCCTGAACACGTCTTCCATAATATTAACAGCGGAAAAATTTCGAAAAAAACTTATGCTATATCATCTTATTGGTTGATTCTTGAGCATCCTCCAACAGTTCATATAATTATTAATTTATTTAATTGTTATTTCTTTACACGTGTTTAAAAGCATTAAAAAAGAATTCCACAAAGTATGTAGAATATTTGTGTTTTAATAAACGTGTACTTTTTCATAATTATTAATAAAAAAGTAACTTAATATTAATAATTTCATTAAAAAAAAAATAAACAAACATTTTGCAAGCGTCGCTTAAAAAGTGGTTCAAAGTTGGAGTTGGTACTAGTAGGTGGATTTGAAGGTTAATTTACTTAGGTAATAATAATGTATACTTGCGGACACAATGCAAAAGAAAGGGGAATATCGTGGAATTCGTAACTTATCTCTATATTTTTAAGCACATTTTAAAATTTTCTCGTGCCTTTTCCGGAATTAAGTTAACTAAAAATATGTGTAATTAGTGATTTAATAAAGACATAAATGTATTTTAATTAGTACATACTTCCTGGAACACCATCCATATTTAAAATATGCGTTTCACTTACACGAACATAAATATTTATCTTTAATGACAAGACTATTTTATAGCATGGCCGGCTGCATGCACCGCTATCAATGAATTGCCGCGTTTGACCTAAAATAAAACGGAAGAAATCAACTGATGATAGGCCTCACAGCCGGCATTCAGTAGTCCCAACCTTACTGTAGCCAACATGATAGTCCAAAATTCCTATTTAGAAACTTCTTTTTTCCTTTTTGGCCACGTTTTCAAGATTCTGGCCCATAGTGGGGCGGTCTAACTCGAAGGCGCGAAGACTTGAAACAGCTGCACGACACATTACACACGGAAAAAATGTGCTGACAAGAAACTTCAGCTACCCAAGGTCAGAAGACGATCGCAAATAACACAACGATTGCAGGGACCGCTACAACAAGAAAGAAGCACGTGGAAACATGTCGTCGCCATAATAGAGCGAAGGGAAGAAGAAGCCAGGACAATGTGTATATATTTAATAAAAAAATAATGGGTGGGAATTAATGTATAAACAATAAATAATAGTAAGTAGTAAGAAGAAATGTGTAACAATAAATACAGAATGTGAAGTGTTAGGGTTAAAAGGTAATACAAGACAATTGAGATACAGTGAATGTGAAAGACTATATTAAGGGAAGCTGTATACGAAGATGTATTGAGAAGAACGTGAGTGTAGTACCAACTGTACGCATTTTCCAGAAACCTGTTAGGAAGCGGATCTACATCGCGGACGACGCAAGAAAGCGCAGATACAGCGTTGAGTCAGTGAGAGAGGACTGGCGTAAATTCTGATGTTAGGGCTTTAGTATGTTGCAGAAATACACGAGCCAGCAGCAAGAAGGCGGCACGAGAGGATGCATCACGACAGAATGAGCGCCAGATCGACGCTTAGTCAGCTGCGTGGCCAGCACAGCCGAGCGATGTTGCAGTGACGAGGAGTTGACGTCACGGTCGGACGCGGCGGACGGAACAAAAGACGGCGAGGCGGCAGCGGAATGAGATACGTGCGCGCGCGGGCGCATGTCAACCACTAGGCGTGGCAGAACGGGCGAAGAAGACGGTAATTGAGACAACACTCACACAATAATCATTATATACACATCCATGTAACTTCAATAATTTGTAACGAAAAAAAGAAAGAAGAATTTATGTACATACGGGAAAAAAAAGAAAAAAAGGGAAAGATTAGAAGGGCAGTGCGAGATAATGGTTTTTCGCCTGAGTGGAGCAGACGCTTAATTAGACGCTGTCCATCTTCTTCGCGTGTGGCGCGCTTCCGCGGCCACAGCCGCCGGAGGGCGACTCGACATCTGCGTTTTCTCGGCCGACTGGTGCTGGCTGCGACTGAATGGCGAAGACAAGACAATACACTCTTCATGCCTGTGCAGAGATTTTTACACAACCTCCTACTTAGGGATTGCAATCCAGCAAAGCGGGATCCCGCATCATTAGACAGTCTGGCAGATCCCGCACAAAATTAAGCGGATCTGCAATCCACAAAATGCAGATAAAACGCGTGTCAGTGCGTGAGTCGCTGCCGCCAGGGGCGGCCCTAGGGAGGTGCGAGCGGTGTGACCGTACCGGGCGCCGTCATATGGGGGGCGCCGAAAATACAGCGAGAGATAGTCTGCGCAAAAATTGAAAAATAAATTCTATAATAACCCAGCTTTTAACACACATCATATAAGTGTTTATAAGAGTAAGAGTTTCAGCTTAATGCATAGTCGTATCTTATCATGGAATAGAGTCAATTGGAGTTGCTAATCTAGTCAGTTCGAGTTACTCGAATCATGAAAATCACATGATGGAAATATTAGAATTTTGGATGGTGGTTGAAATTTCACATGTGTAACGACAGCAATGTGCCAGTAATAATACAAGGTAGACTGGGAAGTCCAGTTAGCCGCGACAAACACCTAATTTAAAAATTCATTCACAGACAAAGGTATGGAAAAAACTCGTAACTAACTGATAGTTTCATGGTCATCAAAAAGACATCATAACCCACAATTTCATAGCAGATCTTCACACATTGATAAGTATCTAAAACGTCACCATAGGAACAGACACTAGTTCTATTACGCCGAAGATAGCACACACACTTGAACTATCGTAAGTTTTTAGGTCATTCGTATATGAAAGTGGGTGTTTGGATATTTTATCCAATCAGGTCTCATCACATAAAGTCTAGTGCCAGATTGTGGTCATGGTCAACTTAGGCTCTATACACCACTCAGAATTATTCTACCAATATCCATTATAACATACAGCCCCCAACACTCTTTCTATCTTCCAGTTACATCCAGCCCAGCTCCTTTATTATGTCACTTGTTGAATGTTTTCCACTAATAAATCTAGCTGTCCTCCTTTGCACCCTGCAAAAAAATGTGGACTCCATACTACACCACAATGCGCAAGCAATGGTCTGACTGTGGGTTTGTACCCAAGTCCTTCGCTACTCTGGAACACCCCCTCAGCACCCCCGACATTAAATGATTTTTACCCCGAAGTGCTTATAGTGAAAAACACACTTCGTATGCCAACACAAACAGCTGTAAACTGTAAAGAGCACAGTGAAATGGGAAAATGCCTAACCCCTGAAACAATGGTTAGAAGCACACAGTCATGGTGAGTATAAATCTATAACCATATATTTTAGACTCAGATCCACAGAGGAATCATGTACACACGCACATTTCCATGCCCACAGAGAGCTCGACATAACAACCAGCACCAAGATAGAACTCCCACAGAGGAAGAAGACACACACACACACTCATTAGTGGAGGAAATGAACTGCACATCCTACATCCAGACAACCAAGTTAAAGGAACGTCTGACCATATTTGCACATACATACGCAGAGAGAGACATACACAGAAAGACACGTGCGCGCGCGCACACACACACACGAAAACATGTCATCTTTCGCACACCATCTATCTCGTCAGGCCGAGGCATGAGGCAAGAGAGTACTGCACCACTTTTTCGTTTCCATGATTGGTGCCGGTAGTTGTGCTGAACTCGCTGTAGACATGGACACGTGTATCTGCGTCTCTCTTTGTGCATGTAGGCGTAAGTATGGTGATACCTTTCTTTCACACATCTGTCTGCATGTAGGATGTGTAGTTCATTTGCACCACTAATGTGTGTGTGTGTGTGTTTTGTGACGTAAGTTAGCATCCAAAGTATGGCTCTTCAATCTACTCATGCCTTAGTGGTACTAGGGGCACATATTAATAGATGACTTGCTGTTATGTGGGTGATATGAGATGATGCTGATGTGAACAGTTTCGTAACTGTGCACATACTACTAGATGACAAAGATGCCTGAGGTGTGTGAGAGGCGAGGCGATGCTAATACGGGCAGTTTGGTACCTGGGGTAGCTGTTACTGATTTATTCTTTCTGGTTCCAGGGTTAATGAAACTATAGAAAAAGTGTGAACACCTCCTCATCAGGTATTGTTCTCACTGTTTGATGTATGTTCCTTACAATTACCACTCCTATTTCACCTACACTGCCCATACCTATACCCATTTGCCTTATACTTGCCCAAATCCTTCTTAAAGCTTATCCTTTGATGAGTACGCGTGTGTTTTTGTGCACAGTGCAATATGTTGAGCTCAGAGACAAGAGACGATCGTGATATTAAAATTTTTCATCTGACTGACTGAGTGTTTGCTCCCCTCAATCCAGCATGAATGCTCGTTTGGGTTAAATAGGACCACTTTAGGCCTTCGTTTGTCTTGAATCTTTGCTTACAACTATAGTTGTTATCCTTAGAAGACACCTACAGTTTAACATGGAATCCAAGTCAAGGAAACGTTCTGGCGTACTTCACTTTACACAGCAATCTGTGCCTGAGGTGAAGGTGGGTTAAGGGCTTATGAAAATCGCCGACCCAACAGGGATTCGAACCGAGTACTTTTCTGTCTCCGGTCAGACGTCTTAACCACTGAGCCACAATCGAGATGCTGAGATTTGATGTTTATATGAATTCTTTTTTCCCTCGTGACCTTCGAGTTTGAGATACACACGTAAGTTACACATCTATGTTATTCACAATGTGTGACAGAGTGTATGTGTCACCCACATAAAAACATTTCTCATCTTATAAGCATTAGCAATGTTTAAAGATATACATGCTTTGGCACGGAATTTTATAACGTGTAAGGCAAGAAATGGATACTAAGTGAAGAATTAGGTAAAAGGGGGTGGGGCAGTATGTGAAGGCAAGAGAGGCCTATGACACACATGGAATGAAACTATAAGTATTAAATGATATATTATTATACAATAAAATGTATTTTAAAATTTCAATAAATCTGTATCATTAATCAAGAAATAATGTTTTTTATTTAACGAAACCCCTATCCAACAATTTTCTATATTCCTTGAGTATGATGGAGTAGCATGATATTCTTATTACGAGTATGAAATACTAGAAATAAAAAGAGAACAGCGTTCAAAACTGACATATCACAAGAGGCACGTTGGGTTAAGAGCATTGCCATCATGGGTAATAAGACAACTTGGAGTGGGTATAAAAAAATGGCAGCTAGATAAATACGAAGAAATGACCTTACATTATGTACAACGAACAGGACTTGTTATTCGAACCAATAATACTATTTTCAGAAGGCAACAATAAGTTTTGTCCAAAAAATACCAAAAAATAATTTTAGAAGTTAATTTTACTGTAACTAAACAATTAACTAATTATAATAATTCGAAATATCAATAAGACATGACAAAACGCTCTTAGAAGGTCCTAGGAAGAAAATTACAGGTTTGGTAATAACGATTGTTTAGGGATCTCTAATTTATACCAGCAAGCAGTGTATAACATGTCGCGCACATTCCACGCCAGTGAATCCGTAATGATACTCTTGAAATAGCGCCTAATGGAATCATCCTGTACTGCATGTTCAGACGAAAATATTCTTGATAGACGTGTACCAACGGCGTGTTCTACTTCTGAATTAGCATGCAACGCCTCAGGCGATGGCGTGTAACGGGGCACTCAGAAATACTCAGATTGAGGTTCCTGCTTTCGCGCCGGGAATAGCACTCATCGTTGTTTGCCCGCGGGGTGTGTCGCGTCAGACTGAGTGCCCTGCTATCGCGCCGGGAATAGCACCTGTTGTTTACCTGCGGCCTTGTCGCGTCACAATTGAGGACAGCCGTGCGGTGCCAAGCCATGCGATCGACAGTTGGTGCCATCTGGTGGCTGGTTGGTGAACTAGTGACGTCACACCGTCGAAACTTGGTCTGAATATAACTGATATAACTTCTCTGATGCAATCTCTCTCAGTTCCGAGCAAGAAATCGGTCAAGATAATTTCCCTGTATGTTAAATATACTAAAGGTGTAATTTAAAATTCACTCGAACATATTGTATGATGTTATTAGCTGTATTAGCCTTTGGCTAAAGCCATAAAATATAAAATAATAAAAAAAAACTAGCGACAGCAGTTAGTGCTGCCATCTGGTGCCCGCCAAAGGAACTTTTTGCCACCTAATATCATCTCCTACTACAGACGAGCAGCTATTAGATGCCGCAAACGCTTAAAAACAATCATAATCTTTTGAAATGATTGTTAAATCTTTGTTGTAATATTTGCTTGCCGTTTTAGCTACATTTCCTTGTAAAACGTCGCACGAAATTGACATATTTAAATTTTTTTATCTGGGATGCAGAACAAGGCTCACCATCTTAGAATCGGTACAAGCGGTGAGAGATAATCGATTTCTACCGTTTTTGAGATGGATGCCGCAGAGCGTATTTCCAGTAAACTTTTTACTCTTGGTCCAGGCGAAATTCAGTCTAACCACAATTACTATGACAAAACGAACCTGTTTATGTTGATATGATCCCTGTAACGATATTTTTTGTTTCATTTTTGCATTGTTCTAAACATTTCGCGTCTCAAATTTCGGCATTTTTAGTTTAATCCGTGGTGACTTTTCCGAGAGAGGGGTGTTCAAAACGTGAGGAGGACATTGTAACGAAGCAGTGAAATCAAATTTCAACAGGTCAGTACCAGTTACGGGGCGGTGGAGAATATCCCCTTCCACCCAAACTCGGAATTTGAGAAAGAGTGCCAGCTCTGATAACAGACAGCTAGAGAACTTGATTTTCAGACCTGGAAATTTTCTATTATTAACCCAGCCAGATGCCGAAGAAAGCAAAGATTTTTTGAGTATGAGCCGGAAATGAGATAGCAGCAGATCGAGAAGAATTGTTTACAATGAACGTGTTTTAGCATATGATCCATACAATAGAGAATGCACAACTTTCCAAGGGCGTAGCCAGGATTAGCTTCAGAGTGGGGCAAACACAATAAAAAATACTTGTTGAAAATGGTTTTACCTGGGGCAAAAACATACATGCATTTAACCTGTTTAAGCATAAGTCTGCCAAAGTTATGGCAAAATATTGGTAAAGTTTAGTTTTCGGTATTAAAAGTGAGAATTTTTATTTTTATATATTTTCAATTTTTATATATTTTAAAAAATTATTAAAAACTTTGAATTTGACGAGTAAGTGAAGTGAGCATTGTGTTCGCCACAGTAGCTTAAATAAACCTTTTCAAACATATAGTATTCCTTTTTACTGTTGTTTCTCATTCATACCGCTGCTAACGATACTAATATTTCTGAGGTTTGAGTTATTATCATATATAAAGACAGTCTTTTACCCGCGGCTTTGCTCGAGTGGAATTCACAAAGCATTCATATACATATTCGTATCCAAATCCCACGGGAACCACTATTTGGGATAAAGGTAGATGGATAATCCATTATTCAAAATTTATCCTAAGCAGTTCAGAAGTTTCATCGTAAAACAGTAAAAACATCCAAGCAAACAAACTTTTACATTTATAATATTAGTAGGATGTAAAAACTGTATGCTATCTTCAGTCTATTTATATGGAAACCTTAATCACGAGTAAGCGATTGCTCATTTGGGGCGCCACGATGAGATCTCGCACCACCTGAAAAACTTGCTGAGGCCGCCTCTGCACTCAACAGCATGTAAATATTAATTTCCGTCATTTAATTATCTCCGTATGTAATTTACGATAGTCTGAAAAGAGAAAACAGTACCTACAAAATGTCTTCTGGAATAAATAGGGTAAATAGCTACGTACTATGTGGGGTGGGGAAGAATAGAGACAAAAGCCACGCCAGGCTATGTAGGTGGGGGGGGGGGGGGTGTTTCAGAAGAGGTCAAAATGGTGCTACGTGGTTTATGGATGCTCCCTAATTAGGCCGTGTGTTGGTGCGGTGACGGTCTGAAAAGGTTTTTTTTTTAGTGCTTGTGCATTTAGGAGTATTTAGAAAGCAAAGAAAGGATAGTACAGTAGGACTAACACGAGTTACACTTTCTAATTGCATTATATTAAAAATATGTACATATATTAATAAAAATTCACACTAGTATTTATGTGAATTTGTATTAGACCTATTAATTTTGTGAATTATTTATTAATTTGTGTTACACAAGCAAAAGATAAAATTTGTAGAGGGCAAATGTAGGTGGGTGCAGGATAGGGGGAAGATAACTGTGTAGGGAAATTGCCACCGGAGCCTGTGCTCCATTGCAATTAAATGAAATTAATTTAAATTAAATTACGAAAATGATTAATATTGAGTTTAATAACTATACAGATAAAGATAAGTCAATGAAAGAATATTTTTATGAACATGCCTATAAACCATGAGCAAAGTACGAGTTCTATTCAAAATCTGAAAAAATTGAGTCTCTGTGCAGATACAAGTTAAATTTTTATTAGAGGAAAAATAACGCGAGTAGTGGAAACTGCCAGAAGTGTATAATATTTAAACTTCTTTGTGCCAGAATACTTTAAGTTTTGCTATATCCGTTAGAATCAGTATTACTATTACTAACAAATAAAGTTTTAGTTAAAATTCACTATGTGGGTTATTGAAATTACATTACGCGAAGTAACTCGGTTTTCTGAAGGCTTTTATAGTAATAAATATATAACTAGTGATCGCCCAGGGGTCGAAATTCGACCGTAATTCATTAAGTTATTTAGTTTCTTTCATGAAAGGGTAATTATCATTATTTGAATTTGTTCTATTGCGTTTGCTGCGAGCATAGATATGTGATATACTGTATACACTGACACCGTTGGCTGCGAGTGTGTTACAATACGTTATTACCTTGTGTTGTTTGCCTTAATTCCCTGCAATACCTATAAAATTAAAATGATACACTCCACGCGTGACTGTATTCTATATTTTAGCCTCTGGACTAACCATAGCAAATGGTGAAAAATTTTCAAAATAATTTTTGACTTTCTATTTGCCGATTGTTCATTGTTAAAATATTTATTTTGATTTAAGACCAGTAAAACTGCTTTAGCTTTATGGCAACATGAAGTAAATGCAGTCCTTTCACCTGAAGTGACTTCTGATTCGAAATGTTTTGCATTGGAAAACCTGCATTGTAAATTCGAAACTACAAAATTTCTGGGAATGACATTTAGTGCGCATAATATCAGCATTTTGTGTGTTCACTATTTAAATTTGGTCTATTTTGAATTTCACGCAAATTGGTATTATTTCTGTCTCTCTTCGACCTGTCAATGTTCTATATCGAGACATAATGGAAGTAGGTGCAAATATCTGAATGAAAAGAAAAAAAACCAGTTATGAAATTATTGGAATTCAAAAGTCAAAAGACCCTTAACCAAAGTTTACCTTTTAAATAATAAAAAGACCATATAGTGTCTGGCAGAATCGCTACATTAATTTTCGAAATGTTCCTTTTATAACTTCAAAGATTATCTCTACTTTATGCGACTCTTTGGTTTGACCAAAGACCACAGAGCATCTCAATGCTGGAAATACATGTCAGAGAGTTGGCTCCGATCCGATTTCACTCACACACACGTTCGCAATTTTATTTTATAATGTATCTGTAACATGTTATAATTATGCTGATTATTATTTTTCTTTACTGTTGGCCAGAGATCACAGACATTGGCAGAATCGCTTAAAAACAATTGAATGTATACAACGGATGTTTTATTTTATTCATTTTAATGTATTTTTAACACATGTTATATGTGGATTTTGGCTTTATGCACTTCTTCTCCATATAAACTTTAACTATGCTAAATCTTACACTTCTCCGTGCGCTCAATGTTCTTAAAAGTGCATCCAACGTTTTCGCTTAGCGTATTAATATACAGGGTGAGTTTTTTATCTTGAGACAACTAAATATCTCGAAAACTACAAATCCGATCAAAAAAAGTGGGTAATAAAAATTGTTCGTCTCGACGGGGGACATCCGATGATACCAAATTTGACTCCCCACCCCCACCCCCTAGGGGTGGGGGAAGGGGGAGAAAAAAAACTTAAATAGGAACCCCCATTTTTTATTGCAGATTCTGATTCCCCGGAAAAAACTACCCCTATTTCACCCCCAATTCGAGTCATTTTGGTCGATAGATGGCGCTGCAATCGACAAAAATCAAAATAAGCAAAAATTCATTTAAAAATGAGGATATCTCGTGAAATACACATCAGATCAGCAAAATACAAGTTAATGTGATTGATATTTTTCAAAAACTATTCAATAACACCACCCACCTCCAAACTTGAGGGATGGGAATGGACATTATTTCAAAATGCACTGATGCAAATTCTTTAGCAGATAGCGAAAGTCAAACATTACTTTTTGCGTTACCCAGGAACAACGACGTGGACGTAGTAATTTTCTGTTCCCTTTGGGGTGCTAGATTTAGGTGAGTCCCCTCGCCTCTCACCATCGGGGTGCTTGTTTTTGGTGAGTCCCCTCGCCTCTCACCATCGGGGTGCTTGTTTTTGGTGAGTCCCCTCGCCTCTCACCATCGGGGTGCTTGTTTTTGGTGAGTCCCCTCGCCTCTCACCATCGGGGTGCTTGTTTTTGGTGAGTCCCCTCGCCTCTCACCATCGGGGTGCTTGTTTTTGGTGAGTCCCCTCGCCTCTCACCATCGGGGTGCTTGTTTTTGGTGAGTCCCCTCGCCTCTCACGTGTTTGTTTCTAACAACAATTCTAAAGCAAGTGCTCGAAAATATCACCACCGACATCGATGCATTTATTTACCCGCTCTTGGAATGATTCGACGCAACTAAGAAGCATATCCGGCGTGATTTTTTGACAAGCGTTGGTAATTCGTTCAATCATGTTTTCAGGCGTTGTTGGCACTTCACTGTAAACTTCATTCTTCAAGTATCCCCATAAAAAAAAATCAGGCGAAGTGAGATCTGGTGATATTTTGAAATAATGTCCATTCCCATCCCTCAAGTTTGGAGGTGGGTGGTGTTATTGAATAGTTTTTGAAAAATATCAATCACATTAACTTGTATTTTGCTGATCTGATGTGTATTTCACGAGATATCCTCATTTTTAAATGAATTTTTGCTTATTTTGATTTTTGTCGATTGCAGCGCCATCTATCGACCAAAATGACTCGAATTGGGGGTGAAATAGGGGTAGTTTTTTCCGGGGAATCAGAATCTGCAATAAAAAATGGGGGTTCCTATTTAAGTTTTTTTTCTCCCCCTTCCCCCACCCCTAGGGGGTGGGGGTGGGGAGTCAAATTTGGTATCATCGGATGTCCCCCGTCGAGACGAACAATTTTTATTACCCACTTTTTTTGATCGGATTTGTAGTTTTCGAGATATTTAGTTGTCTCAAGATAAAAAACTCACCCTGTATAGATAACGAGTGACATGGTGGTAATAAGAGTGACATGGTGGTAATAAAAAATGAAAAAAACTTATGTTAGATTATACTGTATTTTTATTATCTGATCTTTCAAGGAATTCCGACATTTTTCCAAATATTGTCCTTCACAGATTGGTCTTTGTATAGTGGTGAAGAAACATCATATATATACACGGAAATTTACACACTACTTCCACCATTTTTTCATCTTTATCCGCTGTAAATAACACCTTTCCCTGCTAAAATATTTGAACTGTTCCGCTAGCGGCTGAGTCTACACTGCCCTGGGACCAATACAGTCGCGCGGCTCAAGCAGCCGTTTACGAGAACGCGGGTCGCTTCATAGGAAGCGCTCTCGTTGCTTTCCATGTAGCAGCCCATACATTAACAGGGAAACGGTCAGTCCTGGAATGCGGTGTGCCGAGTCCATCGCAAATACTTTTAGTTTGAGGGCGACAACACGCCAGGGTTTTCACCCCACATTCCAAGCGTCAGCGTGTGATCCTTCGATCGCTATTAATACACAGTCTGAAAGACCGTCTTGGACTGACGCATATGCTACAATGGACGCTCGTCCTCCTGGTAAAGATATCTTAACTAACTTCATTAAACTGTACGAGACCTTCCCATGTTTATCCATTTATATTTATGTAGATATATACGAATATGTTTATATACATATTCCTGAGTTCCTCGTACAATATTTTGCAGATATCAGGTATAACATGTCCCAAAGATTGGAAGACCCTTCAAAGGGTCCGTAGGAACTTCGACCCAAAGAGGAAGTGAGCGGCTGTGTCTTTGAACATTCCTGCATGTGTGTGGGCAACGAAGGACCAGGAATGACCGGCGGACCCTACCACCCCTGGCCTCCTGGTCCCTCGCTTTTCTCGATAGTCTATGTAGCAGTGATTAACTGCATAGAAATCGCACCTTTTGTTTTTCTTTAGATCGACAGAAATATGTAATTAAATTAAATGGTTAAGCTGGCACGCGCGGCACCCTCCAGACCTCGGCGCCCCCCTAAAGCCGGCGTTGCCTTTCTTATTGCATTTCTTAGTATTTTAGAATAAAGTTTATAATGAGCTTTCAGTGTATAGTTATCTGATTCTCTTACTTTTAAGTACAGGTCCCTTTTTGTTTTACTAGATACTCTAAAACCCTTTGTTATCCATCCCTTACCCAGTTCATTGTTTGGAGAATTGACAACTTTCCTTTTTTGAAACCTTCTTCGAAAAGTGTTAGAAATATATAGAGAAAGGAATCAAATTTTTCATTAACACCCTGTGCATTGTACATGTCCGACCATTGTTCACTATTTAAGAAATCTATGAAATGTTTTATATTGTTTTCATAAATATTTATTCTAGATACTCAGCTTTTCTTTATCTGATTAATAGTGTTTCTAGACTTGATACATAACAGCTGCGCATCATGATCTGAGATACCATTTGTTACTGGAAGTATTTTGTAATTACTGTACTGAGAAATATCTATAAAAAAATTATCAATTGCAGTCCTGCTATTATTTTGTATTCTAGTAGGGAAATTACAAGTTCCATTAGGTTAAAAGACAGCATCAAGGCTTCCATATCTAGCCTCTCATTGCTGTGATTGAGAAAGTCAACATTAAAATCTCCACATAAAGCTATTTGTTTGTTATTTTTGAAACATAGTAGCAAAGACTCTAACTGAGATAAAAACAGTCTAAAATTTCCTGAGGGGGCCCTGTAAATTGCTATTACTACGTGCTCTTCCATTTCATAGTAACACAGCATTCAAAGTGTTATTCTATACAATACTTACTTACACCTACACTGTTGCACTGAATATTATTTTTAACAAAAATGGCAACTCTCCCTTTCTCCATTTTACATCTACAGAAATGAGAAGTTAGTTTATAATTTGGGATGGACAGCTAAGATATTCCTGTGTCAGACAAATGTTGTTCAGATATGCACAAAACATCTACATTGAAATTTCTGGAATTTTGAATCTCTTCTAGGCATAAGGTAATGTCATCAGTTTTACTAAATATTCCACTTATATTTTGATGAGAATAGTGGTCTGAACACTTTTATTCAATGAATTGAAATTGTTTACTTTATTAGTACATACTGGTATGTCAGATTGAATATCTAATTTCAATAAGTTTTGATCAGGAGAGACTATAATTTCTTTCAGATGTCTTAATACATTTATTTTATTTACCTTAAAAAAAGGCGGCGACTTAGCAACACTTATAACAGGAATACATCTTTCACTCGCCTGGCAACCCCTGATCTCATCTGCAATGAGAAGCGAAAGCTTTATTTTACATCTGAAATTCAGATGGAGTCCATACTGAGTATAATTGTCCCTACCAATGCAGGCCACATCTATCAAACCAATGTGTGAATTTGCTGGCTGCCAGAGAACCCTTTTCAATTATGCATTTGTACGCTTATGTTATGCCACATCCAGGGTTTATCATAACACTCAAGCAAACCCACAATTCCACATTCGTCTGGCGTGTGTTCCTGGAAATGTGAGCAATGTCTTCCTCAATTGAATAATTTAGGTCCTTATCAAGACTATTTCCTGGTCCCCCCACAATTACAATACAATCCTCCTTTGAGAAATATTTGCCTAAGTCTTCCACATTTGCTACAACATTTCCAAGATCTGCATTTGGTTTGAAAATACTGCAGACTTCATAATCTAGCCCCAAGTCAGATTGAACCATCTCACTGATTCCCCTCCCATGACTACATCCAAGTAACAGTACCTTCCTACGTTTAAATACCCCCTGAAAAGTTCTCCCTTTTACTTTACAAGATCCCAGATCATTCAGTCCAACTTGACGGTCCTCAAAGTCACCATCTAGATCGTCCAATGGCCGAAACACATTGGATGTCTCCAGCTGGAAACCATCAGACAGACAGCGTCTCCTACCTCTCCTGCCAGAGCTGACTTCCCTCCACTCACTGTTCTGCCTAAGCCTAAAAACTGAGTTTTCTGCATTCGGGGCCTTGGAATCCTTCTCTGCAGATGCCAGATCTGACTGGAGCTTCAGAATACGCTGTTCCTGATCCTTAATTCTGCAGGAGTGACAGTTCCAGGCAATACTGAAACAAGAGCCACTCTTTGTAACATCGCTGAACCCCGAGTGAAACCAGCGCCCGCAGTCCCGGCACGTCACTCCTTCTTTTACTGATCTTCGGCAATTTCAACACTTGGTATCCATTATGATACTTCCAGAAAAACTTAATAATTTAGGAGAATAAAAACTTTAAAACGTTTACTTTTTAAATTACTTGTGTTTTAGTTGCTAAAAAAAGTAAAAGTAGGATTCTAAGAAAACAAATACTATATAAATCACTCGAAACTTTTCTGAAATGTGAATTAAAATACTTATCAACTACAAGACTTACAACAAAAACAAACAAATGATTTCAAAAGAACTTTTTAAACAATCGCAATTAAATTTGACACCCTAGAAAATATGGCCTATTCTGTGGCCTTTGTAGTTCCGTTAAAGAAATAGATGCACTTCTCAAGAAATTAGAATCCATTGGATATTCGTATTCTGTGAGAAAGAGCAAAAAGTGAATAAGTCTTAATTTCGTTGTCAGATCGAAGGCTTTCATGGCGTATCGATGAAATGTAGTCTTCACGGGTTTTCCGCCGTATGTTGTTGAAAAGCGACAACGAGCATTTTCAGCGGCTGACTCTGCCGCCATCTTCAGGTTGGATGTTGTGCAGGGAGAACCAGAGCTGCACTGGCGATGTCATATATGTATATATATATATCGTTATTTCATTCCTTCCTCCCCCGAGGGGAGAGAAGGCGGGCTGCCGGCACACATTCCGTGCTCTTCAGCCTTTGGTTACAATTTTTACATATTGGTTTCTTTATATTATAATTTTAACAATTTTACAATTTGTAATTTTTACATATTGGTTTCTTTATATTACAGCTTTTTATGTTTTAACAGTCAACTAGTTTTTTAGTTGCTTAATGATTACCTGTTGATTTTGCGGTGGTTTTATTGTCATTTTTATTTTGTTATCTGCTGTGCTATGTGGTTAGGGTTGGGTAGATTTTCTTGCTTATTTTATGTTTGGGGGTTCGGTTGGGGTTGGTTGGTGTGGTCGGTAAGGTAGAGAATATATTGGAGGTAAAGGGTGGGTTGGATCTGTTTGAAGTATGTGGGGAGGTGGTGTTGCTGTATGAGTAGGTTGTAGGTTATGAGATTTTTATGTTGATAAGTATTGATGGAGTATTTGATTCGTAGGAATTCAAGGTGGATGATGATGTGTGGGAATTTCATTTGGTTGTAAAGGAGTTGGGTTGGGGATGGTAATCTGATTCTGTATGCTATGCGGAGGGCGTGGAGTTCAATTATCTGGAGTCTATTGTAGCATCGATCTGGAGGGTTATCCATGAGAGGTGGCCATATGTTAAAATGGGGCGGAGGAAAGCTTTATTTGTATTGGTGATAACTTTAGGATTTAGTCCCCAGGAGGTGCCGGTCAGTTGCTTTAGTAAATTAAGTCTGGTCTTTGCTTTTGTAATGACGGTTTTCAGGTGGTGTGTCCAGGTCAAGTGTCTGTCCAGAGTGATGCCAAGGTATTTTACTGTTGGTGTGAGCTGGAGGCGTTGATTGTATATAGTGATGTTGAAATCTGTGAGGCGATATTTCCTGCTGGTATTTCCAATGATTATTGTCTGTGTTTTGTTGGGGTCTATTTTGAGTCTCCAGCGATTACACCATTTGGTGAGTTTTTCGAGTTGTTTCTGTAGATCTCTTTCTGCTTGCTATAGGGATTTATGGATGGCGAGATATGCTGTGTCGTCTGCGTAATTTAGGATATATGTAGGGGTTGCGGGTATGGGTAGGTCGGTGATGTACAGGAAATATAGGAGAGGTGAGAGAACGGATCCTTGTGGGACACCTGCTGTTGGGGAAAAAATACGTGAGAGGTAGTTACTGTTGGCTACAAATGAGGTTCGGTTTGTCAGGAAGGAGGCTATGGTGCAGATGTAAGTGGTTGGAAAGGCGAAGGTTTGCAGTTTGAAGATAAGTTCAGCGTGCCAAACACGGTCAAAGGCTTTTTCGATATCTAACAGGATGAGAATAACGGATCTATGGGTATTGATGTGCGAAGTTAGGAGGTGTACAAGTTTAAGCAGTTGGTCCTGGGTGGATAGTTTTGGGCGGAAGCCGCACTGGGCTGGGGATAGGAGAGAGTTTTGGGATAGATGTTTGTGCATGCGACGTGTGAGAGTGGTTTCAAAAATTTTCCTGAAGACGGAGGTGAGGCTGATGGGGCGGTATGAATTAGGGTTGGTCTTAGGTTTGTCGGGTTTGGGGAATATGAGGATTTTTGATGATTTCCATTTAGGAGGGTAAATGCCAGAATAGAGGATGTTTGTGTAAAGGTTTTGCAAGGGTACAAATAGGTTTTTGTTGTTGGGCTAAATTTTGCATACTGATTGGGAGCCCACAGTCACTTTCTTAGAAACACAAATACGTTCATTAAACAGATAAAAAAGGTTCTTATGCCGCGGTCGCCAGGTTTAGGTAAATTTCGAGCGTTGGGTTCACTAAGTAAAGAGAACAGTTCAACAGTTTATATGCAACTTCACACAAAGTGACTTTATTGTAATAATTAAGATGCAGCTATCTCACCCAACGGAAAAATACCCCCACCAAATATGATATTTTATATAAGCAATCGAACTTCGCCGAAAATTACAAGTTCGTAGGATAAAGAGTTTCTACAACAAAATGATCTACCACATTGATTAAAGTTCCTCTCACCACATGTAGCCACTTTAAGAAAAATGTTCTCTTCCGAATCACAAATTCTAGTCATCACACGCTTACATAAATCACTTTACTACTTTACGTGAGTCTGTAACAATTTCCAAACTGTTAGACCGAAATGTGCCTCCGCGCGAATAATCTCGTTCGGCGGTCACATACAGACTGACTTACTATTACTCAAAGATAATACATCGTTAACAAGCATCGTCTGCTGCAGACACCTGGCGCAGACGCTTGTTGTGTTACACTCCCTCCCTAACAGCTTGCGATAATTGATCATGTCTGGCCATATCAATTATCAGAACAAAAAAATCAATTTAAATTCTACTCTGGTGGTTTCCCGTTTTTCACAGACAACATTTTACACATTAAATTCAAGAGACATAAAAGAAAACTGTTATGTACATGAGAAATAAGAAACAACAAACATAAGAAAAAAAACACAAAATGGTAGAACCAAAAAAAAAACCAGCACACAAAATAATAAGACAACCTAAATTAGTATTCAAGCGCAAGTCGAACCACTCGCTGTCAGAAGCCTTGCTCCTGATGTAAACACCTGTGTGTAACAGATCAATGACCTGTACACCTTTCTGCTCTAAGTCACCACATCACTCACATCACTTTATTCACGTTACCACACTTCTTCGGGCTGGTATACCGCTGTTAGCGCCTTCGAAGGTAAGGAAAAAGTGGGATTTATAGTAGTACATAAATTTTCTCTCAGAAAAAGGATTGATAATTGAAAAAACAGAAAAATAACAGGACAGGATTACTTTTTTCGTTTGGTCACAATCAGGTAATTTAACACTTGTTTGCCCACGCTCCTTAGCTTTCCACCATATCGATTTTCTGTCGATTTCATTCTATTCATTAGTTTTCCACCGTATGCATTTTCTGTCAATTTTATTCTCCTCATTAGTTTTCCACCGTATAGATTTTCTGTCGATTTCATTCTCCTCACCTACAAACTGAGACTGTTTTGCTATACCAGTAACTCTATGATATCTCTCGCCATCGAAAGTAAGTGATTCTGACAGGTTATCACGTTCCCGTGCGTAACATAACTCGCCCGCTTGTTTTTCCGCACTCGCTAGTGTTGCGGAGGTCAAATCTTTTGTGGCCCGGGTTCCAACAGTGCTCCGGTATACGCTAGTATGCGCCGACTGTCGGCCACTGCTCCCGCTCCTGTCACTAGTGTCAAAGCCATATGGCTGTCGCTCTGCACTAATTCTATTCAGCTTTACTTCTCCGGTAGCTACCATGAACAATCCTTCGACTTCAATTTGTATAACTTCAACCTCCCGTAACTTTGACTTCTTCTTTGTAAGAGTATCATAAAAAATTTCATCCGCTACTTCAAAAAATTTCTCCTTTATATCTTTTTTCGCAAATTCCTCTCGACATTCTTTAACACCTGTTCCTGCAGTTGCAATACCTTTACAATTTACCTCATCTTCATTCTTTAAGGCATTCCCTAGTACAGTATCAAACAAAAAAACATCTTCCTGAGTTTTCTTCTTCCTTAATCCTCCGCTTTCGTTCTGTGAAATTACGTCTGCATTTGGCCTCTTAACCTGTCCTGTTAACTCGGAAATTTGTGGGGACAGCTTAGTACCATAATCGTCAAGTTTTCTTCCTAACTCTGCTATGTACAATTTCTGCTCGCTCCCCATCACTTCGAGTTTACCATTAAGGGTTTCAAATTTGGAATCAAGTTTATCATTAGAGTCCCTAAGGGTTCCAAATTTGGAATTCAATTTAAAATCCAAACTATCATTTAGGGTTTGAAATTTGGAATCAAACTTAGAATCAAAATTATTATTTAGGGTTTCAAATTTGGAATCAAGTTTATCATTATAGTCCCTAAGGGTTTCCGCAAACCTAGCCAGCATTTCAGCCAATTTTGGCTCCGTCTCTTCCCCCATTTCAGTAAGTTTATGTTATAAATGCACCGGGAAAACTCCAATAAAATCAGTTACTTAGTCGCTTTCAACACAACGCCGCTCTTCACCAACGCGTTCACTAGATCAGAACTAAGCGCATGCAAACTGGAATCAAACTACTTCTGCAGCGTCAACATGCAGTAAGTGTCACCAGAATGACAAAGGAATGGGCAAAAAGGAGAGAAAAACTCAACTCAGTTTTCCTTCCTATGCGTGACTTGAAATAGCAAGAAAAAAATTAAAAGGACGGGACGGACAGGAAAAGACGCTTGGCGGCAAATTGCAAGCAGCAGCCCACACTTAGCTTCCGGTGTCTCCCTTCAGGTCTTCTCGGCTCCCCTCGGATGTCCCCGGGTTGTCTCGGATCAGCTGTTGCTGCTCGGCTTTCTTCGGCTGGTCCCGGACACCCTCGTGAAAGTCCGCTCCTCGTAGACGTCGTCCGCCCGGTCGGCTGCTGTCGGCTCCGCTCGGAAGTTCTTGGCGATTTACTCAGTTCCCCGCTGGGCAGCGCCACCTCCAACTGGTCTCTAAGTAGATTATCTTCACTCGCCGTCTTTGACTCACTGGCTCGTGTCGTCGTAGTGGTATATCTTCCACTCTGACTATTGTCGTCTTCGCGCCTAATTGTCGCCTTATTCACACTTCGCCGTAATTTGTCTTTTGTCCTCTTTATCCCTGTGTGTATGCTCGGGAATTGAATTAATTTCTCCTCCAGATGCCTATTTAACCACACGTCCTGTCACGGTCGCCATGCAAGGGTACAAATAGGTTTTTGTTGTTGGGCTAAATTTTGCATACTGATTGGGAGCCCACAGTCACTTTCTTAGAAACACAAATACGTTCATTAAACAGATAAAAAAGGTTCTTATGCCGCGGTCGCCAGGTTTAGGTAAATTTCGAGCGTTGGGTTCACTAAGTAAAGAGAACAGTTCAACAGTTTATATGCAACTTCACACAAAGTGACTTTATTGTAATAATTAAGATGCAGCTATCTCACCCAACGGAAAAATACCCCCACCAAATATGATATTTTATATAAGCAATCGAACTTCGCCGAAAATTACAAGTTCGTAGGATAAAGAGTTTCTACAACAAAATGATCTACCACATTGATTAAAGTTCCTCTCACCACATGTAGCCACTTTAAGAAAAATGTTCTCTTCCGAATCACAAATTCTAGTCATCACACGCTTACATAAATCACTTTACTACTTTACGTGAGTCTGTAACAATTTCCAAACTGTTAGACCGAAATGTGCCTCCGCGCGAACAATCTCGTTCGGCGGTCAGAGACAGACTGACTTACTATTACTCAAATATAATACATCGTTAACAAGCGTCATCTGCTGCAGACGCTTTTTATGTTACAGTGTGTTAGGAGATGGTGGAAGGATTGGGGTGATTCTTTGGTGTGCCTGTAGGTGATCGAGTCGGGTTCAGGGGAGGTATTTTTCTTGGTGCTGAGGATAGATAGGTTTTCATTAGTAGTGTTGGGGGCGTTAAGCCCACTGTGGCTGACGGTATGGACGTAGTTATAATCGGGTTTGAGGGGAGGTGTTGAAGTGCTGGCACGCTGTTCTATTGTGGAGGAGTCTGTTTAATTGAAATGAGGATCTTGAGGTACAGTATGTATTTTATAGAGCATTTCGGCGAAGATTTTGGCTCTTTGGTTGTTGGCGGGGACTGGAATGTTGTTATGGAGGAGTGGGGAGTTAGGGGTGGGTTTTTGACCTGTTATACGACGAAAGGCGGACCAATATTGTGAAGAGTTCTGTAAATTTTTTTGGTTTAGTTGGTTGCAGGTGTCCCTCCAGGTGTGGCGTTTATGGGCGGTAATGTAGTTTCGGACGGTTCTTTGGAGCTGGCGGTGGAGGGTGAGGAACTGGCGATCGCAGGTTCTTAGATAGGAGCGGAAGAAGCGACAGGACACGTGGAGGAGTTGGAGGGCTCGGCTAGGTAGTGCTTGTTTGTGTTGGGTAATGGGGGTCAAGGGGATATGAGAGTCGGTAGCTTCCGTAATGATTAGTTGGAGGTAGTCTGCGGTTTTGAGTAGGCTGTCAGCGTCATCGAAGTTTGGGTTGTCCGTCTTGATCTTTTCGTCGATGTGCTTTCTGTAATTTTTCCAATTGGTTTTACTGTAGTTTTGGATGTATCGGGGTGTTTGGGTGTGGTTGTGGAGTATGGGGGGTATTGTATTGGATAGAGAGCATGAGTGGGACGTGATCGCTGCCGATGGGGTCGAGGACTTGTAGGGTGGCGCGGGTTTGAATATTGGGGGAGGTTATGACTATATCCGGGGTGGTGTTAGATTCTAGACGGGATGATGTCACCTCTCATGGCGGTGAGGGTGTTGTGGAAAAGGTGGAATTCATGTTGAGTACGGCTGTGGACGTTGATGTCGGCCATTATGATGTATGATCTGAAATATTGGTCGATGTATGTAATAAAATTTAATGGAAGTGGAACGCCGGGTCGGATATATATGGTAATGAGGGTAACGGTGAGGGATTTAAGAAAAACTATGGCTATTGTGTGTTCGGAAGGGTGATTGAGGGGTGGGTGTACTTTGGTAGGTATATGATTTTTGTAAACAATGGCCACGCCTCCGCGGGCTATGGGTGTAGGATTATCGGTGCGGATCAGTTGATAGGGGGACATGTGGATGTGGTGGCGGGGTTGGAGGAAGGTTTCATTGAGCAGGAAACATTGGACATTGTGTGTGAGGAGGGTGTGTAAGAGGAGGTTTTTATTAGTGGGGAGTGAACGAATGTTGCTAAAAAGGATGTTATGGTATGCAAATGGAGACTTTCCCGGCGTATTGATTCAACAAAAGTTTCACGGGTGTCCAGCCGGATGGTGTCATTGGATGTTATGGTAGTCAGGCATATTGGGATTTTCCTGGTGTTGCGTAGAAGGGTTTTAAACGAGGGTTTCTAGTGGGGGAAATTGAAAGTGGGCGTTGTGATGGGAGTATGTGGCATTTATGTGGATTCCAAAGACTGCTTTTGCTGCTATTGTAACTTGTTTAAGGATGTGGTCTCGGGAGAAGGGGTTTAGTTTTTGTAGGGTTATGGTGAAGAAACGCAGGATGTCTTCGATGGTTGGTGTGGGACGTATATAGTTGGTGGGACGTGTAGGAGGGTCGATGGGGCGAAGAGGTACTGTAAGTTCTGGTTTGGTGGGGGCTGGCTTTGCTTTACATTTCATGGAGTAGGTGGGATGATTCTGGTCACAGGTGTTGCAGGTTGGTGTTTTTAAGAGGTTGGGGCATGCTTTAAGGTAGTGGTTTTCTTTGCAATGTGGGCATATTGGGGTGTTTTTACAATTTTGAGTGAGGTGGTCGTTGTACTGCAGACAGCGGGTACACCTTGTGGGTTGGGGGGAAGGGGTTTTTGATGGTTCTACCAGATGTTTTTTGTAGTAGATTGTGGCCCCGTTTGCAAGAAGGTGATCAGGATCTTCTGTAAGTACCCTAACCACATAGGTTGGTCCAGAGCTGTTTTGAATCCGAAGAGCTTTACAGACATGGATTTCGTTATTGGCGTTTAACTCAATGACAACTTCTGTGTCAGTAATAGTTGTTTCAACACCACGAATCACTGCGGTGAAAGTGTTGGGTCTCTTGGGTGGGGTTTGTTGTTTTGGCGGCGGCGCTGTAATGGGCGTTAGAGTGGCGTTGTCGCCAAAGGAGGTTAGTCCTATTTGATTCTTGATTAGTTTGGGGAAGTTGGGTTCATTGCTTTTGATAATAATTCCGTTGGGATAAGTTGGTGTATGGCTATGTATGAAAAATGGCGCTTGATGAATTTTGTCAGCGTTTTGCAGATGGTATACTCGGGAATCATGCCATTTAATAGATATGAATAGATTGTTTGGGAGCTGGCGGGAGGTGAATGTCTGGTATCCATGTCTTCGCAGGAAGTTGTGGTATTTGTTGTGGGGGTTTGTGGAGATGGTGAAGATGATGATGAAGACGATGAGCCGCTTTTGGTCTGATCATATGGTTTTGTGTTGTTTCTGGCGGCTTGTAGGTAGCTAGTGCCTCGGGTTGGTTTTGGAACCATCTGTGGCAGGTGGGCATGGATCCCATCAGTTGTAGTGGGATAGATGATTGATGCGAAGGTGGTGGCGGCGGCGGTGATGGTGGTTGTGGCTGTGGTGGATGTAGCCATGGTTGTTATAGTAGGTGGGAGGATTGTAGGAGTCACGTTGGTTGCTGTTGGTAGTCAAGAAGTGGTGCAGATTGGTGGCCGTCCTCTTGAAGGCGATGTTAGGTGTCCGTCGAGGTCTGGGCAGGCGAGGTCCGTGGGCAGGCAGGCAGGCGAATTCCAGGAGTGTGCAGCCGGAATCCAGGGGCAGGCAGATGAAGTTCAGTGGCAGCAAGGCAGGCGACGTTCGGCGGCAGGCAGGTAGGCGAAGTCCAGGAGCAGGCAGGAAGGCAAAGTCCAGTGGCAGTAAGGCAGGCGACGTCCGGGGGCAGGAAGGTAGGCGAAATCCAGTGGCAGCAAGGCAGGCGACGTCCGGGGGCAGGCAGGTAGGCGAAGTCCAGGAGCAGGCAGGCAGGCAAAGTCCAGTGGCAGGCAGATGAAGTCCAGTGGCAGCAAGGCAGGTGACGTCCGGGGGCAGGCAGGTAGGCGAAGTCCAGGAGCAGGCAGGCAGGCAAAGTCCAGTGGCAGGCAGATGAAGACCAGTGGCAGCAAGGCAGGTGACGTCCGGGGGCAGGCAGGTAGGCGAAGTTGAGGAGCAGGCAGGCAAGTAAAGTCCAGGGGCAGGCAAGGAGAATCCAAGGGCAGGCAAGCAGGCGGAGTCCGGTGGCAGGCTGGTGTTGTCCAAGGGCTAGATATCGAGCACGATCCAAGTCAATTAGCCAGTTTCTGTAGTCCAAAACGAATGCGAGGTCCATTAGTTGCAGAACTGATGTATACAAGAAGAATCCAAGTTGAGCCACTATGAGGTCGTTGTGACGTGCGATGTCTGGCCTCCGCGCGCCCTTATAAAGCATGGCCTCTCCCCTCCATTCACTCCCTCCCGCGGCTGCCGTCTTGCGCTCGCCGTTGATTGGCTGGCGGAGCGACTGTCCTAGCCATCCCCAGCAAGCCTGAAACATTTCCCGGCGGCGCCCCACTACCTCTCTGATTGCAGGGTGAATGTTTCAGAAGGGACAGAGCCGGCTTCCACGCGTCATTGAGTCAAAGACCCGTGACCCTGTTGACCGTGTTGTTATCCAGCCGTATTTCTATTGCATCTTTGATGACTGACTCCCAGTAGAAAGAACACTTGGCCAGTACCTTTACATTGCCGAAGTCCATATTGTGGCCGTTTTCAATAACTTGCTGAACGACTGCAGATTTATCTATCTGGAGCATGCGGATGTTGCGTTCATGTTCGACCACCCAAGCCTTGATAGTCCGGATCGTCTGACCAATATAATTCTTGCCGCGGGCAGCCGACCGGAGTGGACCCACCTACAGCGAGGAGCAGCAGCAGCGCGACTACAGCCTCGACAAGTGGAATCCCTTGGCTACTGGGGGCGAAGTGGTAGACTATTCCAAAAAAAGCAATCGTCATCTATGTCCACGATCCTCGTCTTCAGTGCTATTGACTTCCAGTAGCCAAAGCTAAGATGATGGAGCGCCGGCTTGGTGCCGTGGCCTGAAGTCGGAGTGGGGGGGGGGGCTCGGTGGCGTCGTGGGCTGACCGCTTCCGCATGGATGCCGGTTTCTGCCTCTGGGTGTACATTAGCGACTCTCTGCGGTGGGGTTGCTCGCGGAAACGCCAAGGTGGGGCGCTAGCGACCCGCGATGGATCGAAAGACATCCACCGCCCTGGCGTGAAAGCTGGTATGCACGGCTCAATCTCCGAATACCGGGAACCGATGCAGTGCACAGCTGCAGCTGTAGCAACCACCGAACTCCGGGAACCGCTACAGTGTGCGGCGCCAGTGAAAGCCCTAGGGTGACGGACCTCGGGCTGGTCTATTTCTCGTGCGTGGTTGCGGGCTAGCCGCTGCGGTGAAGAAGTGAGCTAACCGCCAACGGGTACGCTGGGGGCACTGCTGGGGTATGGCGCTGGGGGAAGTGCGGCGGCGTGTTGGGCTGCGGGCTGCCGGGGCACTCGGCCGCCGGATGACTGCTGCGTCGACCGGCGTAACCAACCACACAGAAGAAGACGGCACCAGGATGAAGATGGCGCGCCGGCTCGGTGCGGCGGCGTGATGCTGGCGGAGCGGGCTGGTGGTGGGACTGGCCGCCTGCTGCTGGGCTGATACCGGTGTGTGCCTCGGTGCGCTGTCTCTGCGGCGGGAACGCTGACAGAAACACCAAGGTGGGGCGCTAGCGGCCTGCGGTGGATTGAATGCCGGCCACCACCCTGGCGTGAAAGCTGGTATGCACTGCACAACGTCCGCATTCAGGGAACCGTGCAGTGCACAGCCACAGCTGTACCAATCAAAAAATACCGGAAACCGTAACAGTGTGTGGCGCCGGCGGAAGCGCTTGGGGTGGCCATCTTGGCAGGCTGATTTCTATTGCGTGGCCGTGGGCAAATCGCTGTGGTGCAGACGCTGGCTAACCGCCAACGGCACGCCGGTGGTGCGCTGTGGCGTGATGCTGGGAGAAGTGCGGCGATATGGGGGCCGGCCGGCCGCCGGTTCGCTCTGCTGGCTGACCGCTGCTGTGTGGAGCGGCAAGCCATGCCGGACGGACGAAGATCACCGCATCCCTGGCATGTACGCCGGCGACAGCGCGGCGGCCAGAACTCAGCGAGCTACCTGCAGCGGGCGCTGCGGACCTGCTGCTGTGCGTGATCTGGCAAACCTGCATGGCGAGGATGTCGGTAGAAGTACTAAGAGGCTGGCTCCATCGGTCCGTCACTGCTGGGATGCCATTGCATAAGCGGAAACCGGCGTACCGCCTGGTGGGGACACTGGAGCTCTGTCGCAGCGAGGACGCTGGAAATATGGGGTTGACAGTGAAATCGCAGCGGCGCCAGCCGGTGAAACCACTTCGACTATGTGGCCGATGGATGCTCCACCTACCCTCGTGGCTGAACAGTCGAGTCGTGGTCGGCGGTCGTCGGTCTTGGCACGCGGATGCCGACGAGCCGTCCTGCCGGGGACCTGGTGACCGCTGGTTGCGGGGACGTCGTGAGTAGCACGCGCTGGAGCTCTGCTTGGGTGAAAGGTCGCAGCCTGACGCCGGGACCCATGCTGCCACAGGGGACTACACTGACGCGGCGGCTGCAAGGACACCGCCGCGCCAGGCACAACAACACGCTATCCACACGGATAGCCACACCGGGAGACGGCATGCCGCCTCCCGGGGTAAGTAACTGCATGACACCCTAACAAATTAACAACACCTCCGACATCATCCTCAACTGTAGTATAGATTCTGTCGCGGCAGCATCTTAGCCAGCCGCCCTTATATCCCACCTTAACTGTCGCAGAGGTTTTTTTCCCGGGGGAAAACCCCTGGCACTTTTTTTCCCTCTGCCCTGTCTCTTCTTTCAAAAGTTTCTGTCCTTCTTATCCGATGGACCGATGTAAACGGGCGGACGCCTGGCCGCATGGAATACATCACAATCCCGTTCCTGTGATCACCTATAGAAATACTAACTTAATGCACGTGCAGAGGCGAACAGTAGATAACAGGAAGGCCGCCATGCTTGGAGGAGCGCGTTTTGGGTGCTCCCCCAATAATAATAATAATAAAAAAGACAGACATCGCCAGTGCAGCTCTGGTTCTCCTTGCACAACATCCAACCTGAAGAAGGTGGCAGAGTCAGCCGCCGAAAGCTCGTTGTCGCATTTCAACAACATACGGCGGAAAACCCATGAAGACTACATTTCTGTCTCAATTTCGTTATTTCTGTGGTTTACTGTAATAAGTTGTTTGATGGAACTACAGTTTCGTTACTATGCTTAACGCACATCGATTCTTTACTTGCAATGATACGGCGTTGTCATTTGAAACTAAACATGTTTTATTACTTTAAATAGTGTAGCTTTTTAAAATTAAGAAAACTGAAATACAGAAAACGTGATATATGTTTGAAGTGTCACGTCACAGAATACAGTGCTCCCATTGTCTGGTGCTGCGAGAGAACGCTTTCTGTGGTAGTTTTGTTAGTTATAGCAGAAAATCCCTTATTTTTCATTTGAATCTAATTTCAGAGCGTCACGGGAATTTGCAGAATTTGTTCTGTCGATGCTCTCCCAGATCGATTGCATCTATAACAAGTTGTGGTATTATCACTATTCTGTTTGTAAAAAAAAAAAAAAAAAAAAAAAAAATGAACTGGCTAGCAACTCCATTTCCAAATTTTTCACACACAAGCACTTTCTCTCTACTTTCAGTCTGAATTTGATGGGTGTCACGACAGTGTCTTAACAATCTTGTAATTGAGGTATAAACCTTGTCACAGTATGTGCAGATATGCATCCTTTCTTCCATCTTCCGTCCTGTGCTGGGGTGGTGGGGAGATTTGCGCACGGCATTGAGTGACGAGTGTCTGTGGGTACTCTCGATGCCGTATACACGTGTCGCCATTGCAACGTCACTTCCGCGTGCAGGAGTAGCGGGGAGATTTGTGCACGGGATCGAGTGTGCCCACAGACGTTCGTGTAATTTGGTTGAATAATACGAACTTCTGGAAGGCAAGATAATCGAAGCGGAACACA
Organism: Vandiemenella viatica; assembly: GCA_031002005.1. Lineage (NCBI taxonomy): Eukaryota > Metazoa > Arthropoda > Insecta > Orthoptera > Morabidae > Vandiemenella > Vandiemenella viatica. Next base: position 57,062,180 of record JARYHS010013630.1, read on the forward strand.
GAACGATTTACAGCCGTCGATATGGATATCGATAGGTATGACAACAGAGACTGCGGCTGCAGATAAACTGGACAGCTGTTGTACGGGCGTCTGTGGGTACACTAGATGCAGTGCACAAATCTCCCCACTACCCCGGCACACGGAAGTGACGTCGCAATGACGATACCTGTATACGGCATCGAGTTTACCAACAGACGCTAGTCACTCGATGCCATACGCACAAATCTCCCCACCATTCCGGCACAGCACGGAAGAAAGTATGCGTATCTGAACATACTGTGAAAAGGGTTTTACCTTAAATTCAGTTTTGTTAAGACACTGTCGTGACATCCATCAAGTTCTGTTTGAAAGTAGAGAGAAAGTCATTGTGTGTGAGAATGGTGGTAATTGGTAAAGGAGTTGCTAGCCAGTTAAACCTTAATTGCAACCAGAGAGAGATCCACAGAAACTCACAATCAACATGTAACCAGTAAGTTTGCAAGACATTTATTCTATATAGAACTAGTATCATCCTTAGAATACATGACTCGAAGGCCCGAGACAACTAACGCGAGTCTTTCTTTACCTGTCACATGTTTACCTTCGCTGGAAGCAGTTTTTCATCCAATCAAATGACAGATAATCGGGTTTTCTGCTGGATAATATTTTTATTTAATTCATCGTACAACGTTTCGGCAGCAACCTCCGCTGCCTTCATCAGGTACTGTGTCATATCGAAGCTCAGACAGAAACTGCCTCACGGTGCGCAGCTCGTTTGTCCTCCCTGAGCCCTTGAGCTCAGAAATTCATTATAGAAGTACTTGCCTTATTGGCATCACCTTCTTCTTTACAAGACTGGATATTGTTTTTTTTTCAGTTGGTATTTTCTTTTATTTTGAGCCAAAGGTTAGACTTCTTTTTTATTTTTTATTATTATCTTTTTTTAAATTTTTATTATTATTATTTTATTTTTATTTTATTTTACGACCAGGAACTTCCATAAGTAGCCTGCTACCGGAGAGAACTTCCCGCTGATCCACCATTGGTCGCCGCTTCAATCGACCACAGACGCGGTGGAACCGGACGATTTTTCCAGAATATACGTGTATATCTGGAAGAAATTCGCGACGACGGACATGAGTGGCATCACGGCACAATCAGGGCCTGTGACTTCATCTCAAACCAAAACGAGGCAACCCGCGAGAGATGGAAGCGCAGACTGGCACTCAACAACCCGGAGGAGAGGTGGTCTTTGGTTGTTAAGATTCACCTCGACGACATCAGTTTCCTATACGACCTGCCAACGAACTACAAGAACCTCATGAAGTGTCTCACAAGACACGAATGCAGCCATCTTGCCAAGAAGAGGATCATCCGTGATAACCCAAGCTGGCCGGAGGAGTGGCCTGAAGCGTTGGTGTTCCCAACACTCTGGGCCCACGACTTTGACCTGGAGCAATACATCGTCAAACTTAAACGACGATTTAACATCATGCCGTACCCGCGAGATGAACCAGCAGCAGACGAGACGGAAGAGGTCGACGAACCCTCACGAACTGACACGCAAGAAGTGGAAGATTGTCTACCGCAGGAAGAAACTCAGCTGACTGAACAAGGACCAGTCGTACCAATCACGGCGGAATACGACGGAAACTACGTCGAGCTGATTGCTGAACTCTACGCGGAAACTTCGGACCTTCTCCTCGCCATCCCACTCAAGGGTGGGCTGAAGTTTCTCCCGCAGCACCCCGACCAACTGCAACGCCTGACCAAGTTTCTTCAGGCGAATGGGATCGTCCACGCTCCTCAACTGCCCAGGAGGCCCTCCAAGTTGGTGGTCCGCGGACTACCATGCGACATCACGGAGGAAGCGGTCGCCTCAGAACTCAGCAGCTGTGGGATTGCCACCCTTGCAGTACATCAGATGCGGCGCTCGGGTACGGACGAGCGCCTCCCTCTGTACACCGTTCAACCAGTCGAACGCGTGCCGAGGGAGAGACGTCCTACGAGGCTACTCGGACACAAGGTCCGGGTAGAACAGAAGAAGAAGCCGCCGCTCGCACTCACTCAGTGCTACCGGTGCAACAATTTCGGGCATTTTGCTCGGGACTGCACCGGGGCGCAGAGATGTTTGCGCTGCGGTGAAAACCACAGAGTGGCCGAGTGCCCACAACCAAGGGCAGCAACAAAGTGCTGCAATTGTGGGGCCACCACACACGCAGCAAGCTGGGGCGGGTGCCCGTCCCGCCTCAACCTCCGCCGGGCCAAGCAAGCGCCCCCCACCTCCACCAGTGAGCAGCATCCACGACGCAGCCAGACGCGGATCGGGTCACATTCGAGGCCCGCAACGGATGCGACCGGGCCAGCTCAGGGAGGAGCCGCCAACGCTAGGCGCACTCGCCGTCCAGCCGCCGAGCAGTGCGGACGGGAGGGTCGCAAAAGGCTGCCACCTACCCGCCAAGACGAGAGCGATGCCAAAATGGCAGCGCTCCTTCAAGCGGTCCAGGCGATACCTGGCCAAGTAGCTGCCGCCATCACGGCAGCCCTTACCAGCACCACTATGGCGAACCAAAGGCCGTAAAGCGAGCTGGTGTACTGCGGCCTCCTCTCCAACTGAAAACGAGAGTCGTCGTGGGCGGAGTGTTGTCGGTGCGGAGTCTTATGGCAAGCACTATACCGACAACAACAAATAAAACCGAGGCTGAAGACCGGAGCAACGGTAAAGCAGCCAGCCTGTCGGGCCTAGCCCGGCGGGCAAATGACAGTGATGATGATGATGATGATGCAGCTGATTCCACTCGAGTGAGAAACCAGCACAGAGCAGCACTCTACTCGGCTACTCACTCACTCACTCGAGCCATGGCAGACACCGCTGCGACGCAGAAAGCCAAGTCGAAAAAGAAGAGGAACAACAAGTTTGCGTTCCCAGGAGAAATCGGCTTCTACGCCGAAGCCTTCTTTCTACCGGCAGGAGCCTCAGAACGCGTTGTTGAAAGCGTCAGGCCTGAAGAGTGGTCGATGAAGCTATGGAGACGACGCCTGGACCGTGGAAACCCTAAGAAATGGAAGTTCCACATCGCTATCCTACTGGATGATCTGCAATTCTGCTGGGAGGTTCCAACCAGTGACTTCGCCACCTTCGAGATGGTTCTCTCAAGTCGAGAACATAGCCATCTTGCAGAGAAGATTCTCCAAGCGGGAGTCGCAGAGTGGCCGGAAGCGCTAGTGTTTCCGACCCCTCTAGCTAGCGACTTTGACTGGGAGAAGTACGCCGACCTCATCAGGGGACGATTCAAAACGTTCTGTTTTGATTCGACGACCGGCCGTAACTTCCTGACCACTCCGATCAGGAGGACACCGCAGAAATCATCAGCCTACGCAGAGGAGGGCCCAGTGCCACTCATCTTTGCCCGCTACAGGAGAAACTACACCGGCATCCTGGCCTATCTGCATCGCCGCACGAAGCTGTCCCTATTCTGTTGGCCTGACCAACAAGGGGTAAAGATACTGCCGGCATACCTCAACGACTTCGAGACAGTAATAGACATCCTACAGAATCGCTCCACCACCCATCACATCATTTTCCACGACGGAGAAGAAGTCAACACCACTGCAGTGGAAAATGAAGCCTCTGAGCAGCAGAATCCAGAGGGCCACAACAACATGCTCCCTGATGGAACGAGTACCAGCGTCGCAACGCCTACCATCGTTGAGAAACCGCCCCCACGCAATGCCACAACGCAGACCATAGCAGCGAAACCGCCCTCACGCAGCCCGGTCCAGTGCTTCAGGTGCCAAAAATTCCGGCATTATGCCAGGGACTGCACTGAACCGGTCAGGTGTGTCCGTTGCGGAGGCGGACATAATCTTGCAGACTGCAAAAAACTCCGGGATGAGCCAGTCTGCTGCAACTGTGGATCCAAGCACGCAGCTTCTTTCCGCGGTTGTGACAAGTGGAAGCAGCAACTTCGCAAGACTCGGCAGCACTGGAGTCCAAGGCTCCATACGCAGCCCGCACCAAGTCGAGAAGTGAGCAAGACACGCACACAGCAGCGGCAGTCGAGTTCTGGATCGCCACAGCAGCATCAAATTCCTCTTCACCATCCAGCAACAAGACAGAAGAAGAAGTCGGAGCCTCAAAAGTTCGACAGAGCACACATCAGCCACTCCTGCACCTGCCAAGTTCCAGGACAGCGAGAAGACCGACTGGATGCCCTCATAGATCTACTCAAGAACCTCGTCAACCACCTAGCTTCAAAGGAAGACTTGCAAAACACGCCGTGGCAGCACTAATGGACGCCACAGCAAAAATTTGGTGTGCCATTTCTGAGATGGCAGATGTGCCGGTATTCTATCCTGTGAAGACAACATCAACTGAAGAAAACATCGATAGCCAACATGAAGACATATCGACAGCGAAGACCTGTTCCTTCAAATGACTTGGAGGCAATGTCCTAGGACAAATACTCCGCAGTACACCAGCTCAAAAAAGAACGAGCTGTGATTAGGCTAAGCGAGGCCGCAGCTGATTGGCAAATGACACCAATGATGATGATGGTGGATCACGTGGCTCCACGGAAGTCACAGCCGTTCTCTACGCCATTGCTTAACAGGAGGCAATAAGTAAAGTTGCTTTTCAAGACTCCACGGCGGCGGTCACCCATCCAAATGCTGACCACACTAAACTTTGCTTAACCAGCAGTAGCATTACGTTCAAACAGTAACTTTGTTATAGGGCATGTTCCACAGTTGTTGTATAAATATTTTTGAATAAAAATCCGTCTTCTAACAACTGTTTTTATTATTAACTTTCATCTACCAGACGCGTTTCGCCCGTCTGGAGTGGGACATCGTCAGTGGCTATAAATAACATAATATTTTGATCATATTTGTGTATGCAAATCTAGTACATTAATTATAAACATATATTCATGCTGTAATATTGTAACATCTGTAGGTTCAGTCTGCTATAATTATTCTATATATTGTTTTCATAGTTCTGTGTTCAAACATAAATTCACTTCTTAATGCTAAATTATCTGTATGGTTACAAGCTTTATGTAACATGAACTCTACTTACTAAAAAATTTGTACATAAAGCTTGTAACCACACAGATAATTTAGTATTAAGAAGTGAATTTATGTTTGAACACAGATATAAGTGATATACGCTATTTTACCCCAAGCAATGCCAACGTACACATGTCCTCTTGCAAATAAGATATTTTACATTGTTTTCAACGTTTGTAACGTCAAACAAATGGCAGTTTTTAAGAACGAAGACTTTCCCGGCGTATGACTGCAATGTAGTCTTCACGGGTGTACCGCCGGATAGTGTTGGGGAAACACAATATTTCGACGGCTGGCTCTGCCGTCTTCTTCAGGTGATGAGACATGTGTAATGGTCGGCTGACCCACAGATCGAAATTCGACTGATCGACACATTTAACAGAGACAGTGGTCTATGTCTCAGTGAGGCATGGAAACCTGCCTTGGCAAATATCCGCAAAGAACGTTGTACTTCCGTCCAGCTGCCGCTTTTTTTTTTTTTTATTATTATTGGGGGAGCACCCAAACCCCGCTCCTCCAAGCATGGCGGCCTTCCTGTTATCTACTGCTCGCCTCTGCACATGCATTAAGTTAGTATTTCTATAGGTGATCACAGGAACGGGATTGTGATGTATTCCATGCGGCCAGGCGTCCGCCCGTTTACATCGGTCCATCGGATAAGAAGGACAGAAACTTTTGAAAGAAGAGACAGGGCAGAGGGAAAAAAGTGCCAGGGGTTTTCCCCCGGGAAAAAAACCTCTGCGACAGTTAAGGTGGGATATAAGGGCGGCTGGCTAAGATGCTGCCGCGACAGAATCTATACTACAGTTGAGGATGATGTCGGAGGTGTTGTTAATTTGTTAGGGTGTCATGCAGTTACTTACCCCGGGAGGCGGCATGCCGTCTCCCGGTGTGGATGTCCGTGTGGATAGCGTGTTGTTGTGCCGGGCGCGGTGTCCTTGCAGCCGCCGCGCCGTAGAGGGCTTCGTATTAGCTCGGGCTGGAAGAAGATCCTTAGCCACGCCCACGGGCAGCCAACCGCCATTTGGTTGCGGGCCTGGCTCATAGTACGCCATCGCCGAGGCCACGCGGACTTCTATATAAGGAAGAGCGGCACCTGAACCATCTCAGTATCTGTGGGTCAGCCAACCATTACACATGTCTCATCACCTGAAGAAGACGGCAGAGCCAGCCGTCGAAATATTGTGTTTCCACAACACTATCCGGCGGTACACCCGTGAAGACTACATTGCAAATAGCAGTTTGATTTCCACCACTGTTTCTAATATTTTAAACTTTAGGTTTTTAATAGTATATGAGCCTTTATAAAAAGAAAAATTCAAGTTTCTTCAGTTCCAATTTCTTTTATGAATGCTTGAAACACAGTTATGTATTAAAAACTACATCACCTTTTATTTACAGGTTTTTTCCCATGACCAATTAAAACAATTGTGGTTTACAATATAGAGTATTTATCATATTTAGAGTTACCTCTTTTTTTCTGTTGTACAAAAATTATAAAATCTCAGAAATAAGTTGTTACAGAAATTATTATATAATAAAGTATAACAAGTACCCTAAGGACAAGCATATTTTGATAAGAAGCTATTTACAGATTTAATTTTTAATTCTGTGATCATTTTTGGTAAATTAATCATCATTTAACATGGCAATTTATTTCAATCTCTGATCGCTTATTTGCGAAAGAAAATTTTACAGAAATTAAGTGCCAGCTTGTGGTCATGGTCATATTTTCCCTTCCGTGCTCTACTCTAAATTCTTTCACCAATATCTTTCAACACCTCATACCTTGTACACTCCCAGTACTCTCTTGAAACCTCTAATGTCTTTCAATGTGTACAGGGCATATACTGGTGATGAGGCATGGAAAGATATTGCAATAGGTATGAAAAGTAGTGCATGGAAGGGAAAAGATGACCATGACCACAAGCTGGCACTCGATTTCAGGCACAATGATGTGGGAAGATTCTCTTTTTTAGGTAAGGGTGTCAGGGATTGGAATTAGTTACCAAGAGAAATGATGAATAATTTACCAAAAACTTTGAAGGAATTTAAAGATAAAATTTGTAGAGGGCAAATGTAGGTGGGTGTAGGATAGGGGGAAGATGGGAGTGTTGGGAAATTGCCACCGGAGCCTGTGCTCCATCGCAATTAAAAAATTAAAAAATAAATTAAATGTGCCCCAATCTAGCTCTATTATGATATCAGTTACTAATTGCACTCTGCAGCAATGTTCACACAAAATAATAAACACAACCATTTAGGCTATATAATAAAGCAATACAAAATGATTAAACAGTATTTAAAATAAATATCAAAACCATCCACTCAAGTTAGTGACTACGCAAAAAGATTCAGGTTCTGAGGGAGTTGTTAACTTTTAAAATTCCTACTTAATAGAGAAACAAATCATTTACTTTTATAATCAATAATAAAATTTTGATTGAGATCACCTGAATAGGACACAATATTAGTACAAAGAACATGTACAAAATTTTCATTCCATAGAGACAAACAAGATTTGTGCCATAATGAGGTTTTGGTTTAGTGAGAGCATTAGGGAGAATGAATCAGAAACGGCATTATCTAACTCGGAGAACAAGCCTAACAACACAATTAGAAATGAACAGATCAAAAAATTTGAAATTCATTGAGAGTACATTACAAAGGAAATAAGAAAGCCGAAAAAACATAAATGGGCTGGTGTAGATAATATTACTACAGATATCTTAAAGATAGCTGGAGTGACATTGTACCTTATCTTGAAATATTATTTAAACTGAGTCTGGATACTTGCTGCCTACCGTAGGACTGGAAATATATGATAGTAGTGCTGGTACATAAAGCAGGGGTGAGAAATAGAGTCAAAAAACTATAGGCCAATCAGTTTGACATCAGTGGTAGGTAAATTAATGGAAAGATTGAAATGCAACCACATCAGAAATATATGTGAGGAACGTAATTGGTTTTCAAGTAGACCACATGATTTTAAGCAAGGATATTCATGCGAATCTCAGTTGGTGGGATATATGTAAGATATTTTAGATAAATGGACACGGGAGACCAAATTGAAAGTGTAGCACTAGATCTGTCGAAGGCGTTTGACAGAGTGAGCCATAAATGGTAGTATATAGGGTAAGAACTATTGGAGTGGATGAGAATGTGATTTGCTGGGTAGTAGAATTTAAAAAAAATTAGAAAACAAAGTTAGCTTAGAAAATGCAGTATCAAAAGAAGTGGAAGTTTAAATGAGAGTTCCACGGTAGTGTATTGGGTTCATTGCTATTCAGTATTCTAATGAATAATTGTGTTGATTAAGAGCCTGGTTATTAGATACCTACACAAATAAAAACTAAAGGTTGAGTATGATTATACGGTGGGGAAGGAATTGCTTGTTGAAGTGTAAATATCTTGGCATTACATTTGATAACAAGCTTAACTGGGCAGGACACATTGGTCAGGTAGTAAGAAAAGGTTTCAAAATTCTGCACTTGTTGGAGAGAGTGATGAGGTGATACATGAGAGAAGTAAAGGAAATGGGTTACAAAATTTTGGTCAGACCGTTGCTTGACTATGGTATTGTAGTATGGAACCCACATTTTGAGCATCAAATACAGGAATTAGAAAGTGTACTAAAAAGAGCTGCTAGATTTGTTTGTGGAAATTACCACAGAGTGCAATCAGTTACAGATATAATAAAAGATCTGGAATGGGATTCATTGCAAGACAGGAGGAGGGTGAAGAGGGTCATGGAAGTGTACAAGTCCTATATTGGTAATGAGTCATGGAAAAATAATGGTGTAAGAACTAAACATAATGCATGGAAGGGAAAAGATGACCATGATAACAAGCTGGCACTCAATTTCAGGCATAAGGGTGTAGGATGATTCTCTTTTTTTTGATAAGGGTGTCAGGGATTGGAATAAGTTACCAAGAGAAATGATGAATAATTTACCAAAAGCTATAAAGATTTTAAAGATAAAATTTGGCGAGGGCAAATGTAGGTGGTGGCAGGGAAGGGGGAAGATGGGTGGTAGGGAAATTGACACCAGAACCTGCACTCCATTACAATTTAATTAAATGGCATTCTAAATAGCTTAATATAACAAAATAAATAATCTTGATATAGTTATTACATAAATTAGGGTAAACATATTAAAAATAAATAAATAAATATATAGCTCTTTCATAAAAATCAACCCTTTCAAAAATAAACCTGTTATTGCATCATAGTAAAAATTGGTTGAGGGCAAAAGTGTGTTGGAGGAGGAAGGGAGAAGGATGGGTGTGTAGGGAGATTGTCATAGGAGTATTCGCTCTATCGCAATTTATCAATTAGTAATTATTAATGATAATAATGTTTTGACATTGTGAGAAAGACAATTATGACAATCTTCAAGAATTTGAACTTTGGGCTTGTAAAAGAGGCAAAAATACCCCATGATAGTAGAGGCTAACAGCAGTCATCAACTGATTCTTATAATATCTATTTAAAAGAATACACTGATCAACAATTCCCTTTGTTGTCCATTTCACAAAATCATATCTATCAATTCCAGTCACTACAGCTGTGCCTGCATTTGTGCATAATATCTTTTGTTCATCACTTTTCCATTTGCGGACAAAGAAGGGCACAGCGATGGTTTGCCAAATCACACACTGTATGGGCATTTAAGCTCAACTATGGTCTTTCCATCCTCAGTAATGCCACCTGGAGTAGCACCAAAGTAATCCCACTCCTTACTTTGGAAGAGTCCACATGATTACACCTGTTGGAAAAGTAAACAGCATTTTTTTAAGTCAGAAGATGACTATATCTATTCACACCACAAGCAACCGTCACGCCAGGAAGTGCCTTCTGTGTTTAGTTTAATTCAAAGTGTGTAGATAGCTTTTGTTTAATCTTTGCTTATTTAACAGCGCCAGTAGACAGTTGGTCTTCAGAAACCGTCACGCCAGGAAGTACTCTCTGTGTTTAGTTTAATTTAAAGTGTGTAGATACCTTTTGTTTAATATTTGCTTATTTAACAGCGCCAGTAGACAGTTGGTCTTCAGCAACCGTCACGCCAGGAAGTGCCTTCTGTGTTTAGTTTAATTTAAAGTGTGTAGATAGCTTTTGTTTAATCTTTGCTTATTTAACAGCGCCAGTAGACAGTTGGTCTTCAGCAACCATCACTCCAGGTAGTGCCTTCTGTGTTTAGTTTAATTTAAAGTGTGTAGATAGCTTTTGTTTAATCTTTGCTTATTTAACAGCGCCAGTAGACAGTTGGTCTTCAGCAACCGTCACGCCAGGAAGTGCCTTCTGTGTTTAGTTTAATTTAAAGTGTGTAGATAGCTTTTGTTTAATCTTTGCTTATTTAACAGCGCCAGTAGACAGTTGGTCTTCAGCAACCGTCACTCCAGGTAGTGCCTTCTGTATTTAGTTTACTTTAAAGTGTGTAGATAGCTTTTGTTTAATCTTTGCTTATTTAACAGCACCAATTGACAGTTGGTCTTCAGCAACCGTCACGCCAGGAAGTGCTCTCTGTGTTTAGTTTACTTTAAAGTGTGTAGATAGCTTTTGTTTAATCTTTGCTTATTTAACAGCGCCAGTAGACAGTTGGTCTTCAGCAACCGTCACGCCAGGAAGTGCCTTCTGTGTTTAGTTTAATTTAAAGTGTGTAGATAGCTTTTGTCCATCTTTGCTTATTTGTTTAACATCGCCAGTCGTCAGTTGATCATTTGTAACCGTTACGCGAGGAAGTCCTTCTTTGTTAATTTAGGTTTTTTTCCCCAGTCGGGTCTATCGGTTGTTTGTAAGTAGTAAACAGTTTATTTGGATCACTCGGTTAGTTCATCTTTCATCTTCTCCGTAGCTTTTGTTTAGAAATATGTGTAGGGACTGTAATTGCTGTGTGCAGGCGCGGGCTGAGGTGGCTGATCTTCGCGCTCAGCTTGCAGCTTTGCTAACGAAAGTTACAAGGCTGGAAGCTGCCGTAGGTGACTGCAGCAGATGTGCTATGGCAGACTCCGCTGAAGCTAGTGCTATCGCAGGTTCTCCTGTTCCCAGCATCGTACCTGTAGTCCAGGCTGAGACCTTGGAGCCTGTGCGGCAGTCACCTGACGGAGTCTGGCGTGTGATTTCCGGGCGTCGACGCCGCATGCGGGGGCAGTTGTGCAAGTCTGAATCCCAGGAGGACATGCTTGTACCACTTTCCAACAGGTTTGATGTATTGTCTGGGTCTGGTTCAGATCCACAATCGTCAAACAGCGAGTTGACAGCCCCCCTGCCCGCAAGGCCTGAGCAACCACAGAAGGGGATTTTGGTGATAGGTAGCTCCAACGTTAGGCATTTTATTGAACCCCTTAGGGGCATGGCGAATAGATCTGAGATGAAGTCCTGTGTACATTCATTGTGTATTCCGGGAGGTCTGATCCAAGATGTGGATCAGGCCATCCCGGCTCCCATTGATCGGACGAGGTGTAGCCAGCTGCGGATTGTAGCTCATGTCGGCACCAACGATGCTTGCCGCCTGGGGTCAGAGACTATCCTCTCTTCCTTCCGGCGGCTTGCTCAAAAGGTGAGCTCTGTGGTTGATGACCGCAAGATTTCGGCTGAGTTAACTATCTGCAGCATTGCCGATAGAACCGACTGTGGACCTCTGGTTCAGAGCCGAGTCGAGGGTCTAAACCAGAGACTGTGGTGTTTCTGCGATAATCATGGATGCAGATTCCTAGAACTTCGCCATGGGGTTGAGTCGTGTAGAGTTCCTTTGGATAGATCAGGAGTGCACTACACACGTGAATCGGCTACACGGGTGGCAGGGGCCGTGTGGAGTGCATTGGAAGATTTTTTAGGATGAGGCAGGAAGACCCGAAACTGGGATCACAGTTACGGGCAGCCCAATCAAATTCGGCACCATATGTTAGGAGAAGCGTAAATCAGTCTCGACCATTAAAAGTACTCGTTATTAACTGTAGAAACTGTGTGTTTGTAATAAGCAGCCTGAGCTTGAAAGCATTATTAGTAGTACAGAAGCTGATATTGTATTAGGTACTGAAAGCTGGTTAAAACCGGATATAAGTTCAGCAGAAATATTTAACGATAGAATGAATGTTTTCCGTAAGGATAGGTTGAACTCCAATGGAGGCGGTGTATTTATAGTTGTTAGTCAACACCTGTCGTGTAGCGAAATAAATATCGATACGGTCTGTGAAATCCTATGGATTAGACTAAAAGTAGCTAGGACAAAATGGTATTAGAGTCTTTCTATCGTCCACCAGCTGCAGATGTATCTATTGCTGAGGCTTTAAGAACTAATGTATGTAATGTAGCTCGTCAATTTCCAGATCATGCAATAATACTAGGAGGTGACTTCAAATTTCCGTATATAGACTGGAATAATTACGTCCACGTTACTAGTGGCCGGGATAAAACATCCTGTGAAATTATTCTTGACCTTTTCTCAGATCTTAATCTTGAGCAGCTCGTCACTGAACCAACGCGGTGCCACAACGATAACGAAAACATTTTAGATATTCTCGTTACGAATAGGCCTAAATTATTCACGGACATTTCGACCACCATGGGAATAGGTGATCATAAAGCTGTAATTGCAACAGTAAAAATTAACAGTCTCGCGTAAAAAGAAAAAAGAAAGGGTCGTTTACAGGTTCGAAAAGGCCCCAAAGGAAAGTTTAAGAACGTTTTTGAGGGATAATTACATTACCTTTATAGAAGGAAGAGGCTCGGTTGAAGAGATGTGGCTTCGATTCATGCATATAGTCAGGGAAGGTATGGACTTACATATACCGAAAAGGACAATCAGGGATGGGAACGATCCCCCGTGGTGTACACGTGAACTTTAACAGTTACTTAAAAAACAAAGGAAGATACATGCACGCTCAAGGATGACGATGTATAGGAGTAATTTACAAAAGTTAGCTGAGACAAGAGAACATGTTAAGAATGCGATGCGCGAGGATTTTAACGACTTTAGATGCAACTCACTTTCTAAGAGTCTTAACGAAAACCCAAAGAAATTTTGGTCGTATGTAAAAAAAGTTAGTGGTAGTGACAATAATATGTCAGTTCTACTACAAGACGGTCGGGAAGTTGATGACAGCCGCGAAAAGGCTACAGTATTTAACACCGAATTTAAAAATTCTTTCACTGACGAAAACATGGAAAACATTCCCGCTTTTGCACGGCGTGTAGACTTTAAGATGGATCCAGTTCAAATTCATATTGTAGGTATCATACAGCAATTAAAGCTCCTGAAGTGGGGGAAGGAGCCGGATCCTGATGGTATTCCAGTAAGATTATTTTCGAAATACGCGGAAGAAATAGAACCATTTCTATCAGATATATTTCGTAAATCTTTAGAAGAAAGAGAAGTACCTTCTGACTGGAAAATAGCGCAGGTGATTCCCGTTTTCAAGAAAGGTGATCGGAGAAATCCTAGGAATTATCGACCCATATCTCTAACATCTGTCTGCAGTAGAATTCTGGAGCATGTCATATGCTCTAACGTTATGAAGTTTCTGGATGAAAACGAGTTACTTACAGCAAACCAACACGGATTTCGTAAGAACCGTTCGTGTGAAACGCAACTGGCTCTATTTTCGCATGACGTAATGAAGGTTATCGATGCAGGATCACAAGTTGATGCGATTTTCTTGGATTTCCAGAAGGCTTTTGACTCTGTACCACATAACCGCCTTTTGGCGAAGATTCGAGCGTACGGTATATCTGATCAGATCTGCGAATGGATACGCGATTTTCTAACTGGTCGGTTGCAGTATGTCGTTGTTGACGGGGAAGCCTCTTTAAAGCTAGATGTTACTTCGGGCGTTCCTCAAGGAAGTGTAATAGGACCACTTCTTTTCTTAATTTTTATAAACGATCTCGGTGACGACGTTAATTGCAGGATGCGATTTTTTGCTGATGATGCACTTATTTATAGGTAAGTGGGGTGCTCTGACGATTGCTTAGAAATACAGCGCTATCTGGATGTTATTTCGGAATGGAGCCGTAAATGGCAGCTTACACTTAACTGTAAAAAGTGCAAGGCAATGCAAATACGTAATAAAAAGACCCCGTTTGCTCACGAGTACAAAGTTAACAATTCAGTTGTTGACACGGTCGATTCCCTGAAGTATCTAGGCGTAACAGTACAAAGCAACATGAAATGGGACTTGCACATAACTTCAGTCGTAGGCAAAGCTAATTCTAAACTACGTTTTATAGGTCGTATTTTGAGAAGGTGCAATGCTCATACAAAGGAAAATGCGTACAAAACACTAGTGCGTCCGCATTTGGAATACTGTTGTGCAATTTGGGATCCGTATCGCAAGGGATTGATTGACACGTTAGAGAAAGTACAGAGGAGAGCCGCTCTATTCGTGACCGCTAGTTACAGTCCTTATGTAAGTGTATCAGAGCTGATACGTGGGTTAGGCTGGGATTGTTTGGCGGACAGACGACGTCGTTTTCGTTTAAATTTGTTGGAGAATATGGGAAAATCTCTAATTTACGAGTGCAACGAAATACTTCTTCCGCCAACCTATTTAGCTCGCAATGACAGGAGAGATAAGATTCGAGAGATAAGATGCCGTACTGATACATTTATGTATTCTTTCTTTCCTCGTTCTGTTCGGGATTGGAATACTCTAAAATAGGATTGGTACTTAGCACCTTCTGCCACCCACAGTAATTGTGAATTGCAGAATATAGATGTAGATGTAGAATATAGCACAAAATAACAGTTTGGCTTAGTGACTGGCCATATGTAATAACAAAATCAACATAAAGACAAAAAAAATCACACCATTACGTTCAACCCCATGAGGCTTCTCATAAGATCTGGCAACTTATTTTTTTTTTCCTCAAAAATCCCCATTTTAGAGATGGATCATTTTTTAGGCTCTTTTTGGTTCAGTTGTTTCCTGGCTGGATCTTCACAGAAATTACCTGTTGCAACAAGTTTACAATGTTTCTAAAATGAGTACATAAAAGTTAGATCAACAATTATGTAAGTAAGAAAACTGCTAAAATATTTATTATTATGACAGTTCATACTTAGTACACTACCTGCTTCCACAGTGCACAGAATTTCATAGACCATTGATCCTGTTATCATTTTTGTCTGTGCTGAATTCCATTCAACACTGTCAGCTTGGTCTCTTTCCAGTGTACAATTTGATGTTTCAGAATCACTGCAGGAGGTGTTATGCCATGAAAGGGCAAGTAATGGGCTTTGTGGATCCATGGCAAGCAGTATACCTTTGAACACTTCTTCTCAAACCACTTTGATTGGCCTTTGATTTCAAACAGCCTACTTGCCTTCAAGATGTGGGCTTTCAAAATTAAAGTCAAACTTATATAATGCACATTTAGGCAAATTACAGTAATTAATACTACAAGCTCAATTTAACAAGCTCTTACCTGTGGGTGGCTAATCTTGGAAACAAGCTCCCTGGATTCCCCACACAAGTGATAATGTTATAAGTTGTAGCTTACTGCAGCAACATGTTTAGATGTTAAAGACCAACCAGGTCTAGCTGGACATGGATGGCACATAGCCTGATAAATTTCTCTGGATTACCTACTGAGTACCATTTTCCCCTATAATCCATATTCTTTGTAGTTGCAGCCGCACACAAAGCTTTAATGAAGATAATCTCATTCAGTACACATCTCATTAAACCCATCTTCGGGAAATTAGTACATTGCCTCCGGACGCACTAACTCAACTTGAAATAATGTTTTATTGATGTTTGGGAGTTGTTCTCTCCTCTGTAACCTGTAGATGCAAAGTAAAATCAGACATTTATAGGTTTTTAAAAATGATTTCAAGCTGTTCAAACATGAGTAGAGAAAGAACGACAAGAAGGCTAAATTCAACGGTACTTTCAAGGTTTAATTCGCTTTGATCTTGTGAATTCTCACCTGTTAACCAGTTCTTGTTTCGTGCACATCTACAGATTACGTGCTTCCTCTTGAAGGAGTAACTCTTTCAGTGTTAAATTCTTATGATTGCACTCCATCACACACAAAAACAAACACATAATGTGTTGGCGCTGCAACTCAATACCATAGAAGTTACACGTATCGTCATTGCCACGCACTTCCGCGTACCGAGGGAGTGGGGAGATTAGCGCACGGCAATGGGTGTACCCACAGACGCTTCAGATTTAGGAGACTCTTCTAGATCAGATGTCAGTCTTGGTTCTTGCGGGAGAAAGGCCTGTTTGATTTGTTCTTCTGAATAGCCATTCTCTCTGAATACCTGTCGTAGGTGTCTAAGTTCTTCTTGCAGGCTATCACTGTCCTAGATGGCTCGCGCATGATGCACCAGTGTTCTCAAGACAGTTTTCCGCCGAGCTGGGTGGTGAAAACTGGTAGCCCCCAAATAGAGGTCCGTTTGGGTAGGTTTCCTACAAAGAATATGTGCCAAAGAACCATCTGGCTTGCGTTTAATAAGTACGTCCATGAACGGATGCGTGACATCTCTCTCAACCTCCATGGTGAACTTTATGTTAGGATGGATAGAATTCGGCTGTTCCAAGAAATCATTGAGAGCCGCAGAGCCGCAGAGCCGTGTCATCCATGTAGCGGAAGAAACATTTCGGTTTTAATGGAGCAGTGTCCAAAGCCCGTTCTTCAAAATCCTCCATATATAAGTTGGCTACCACAGGAGAAAGTGGTGAACCCATAGCCACACCATCTGTTTGCTCATAGTATTGCCCACTGTATTTGAAATATGTAGACGTAAGCACATGCTCTAACAATCCCTTGGTCGAAATGTCGTCTTATAAGTTCTAACGATTCCTTAACAAGCACCTTTTTAAACAGCGAAACTATATCGAAGCTCACCATGAGTTCGGAATCTGACAAGGTCAAACCTTGGATCATTTTTACGAATTCAGCAGAATTCGTGACATGGTGTGTGCAATGGCCCACCAGTGGACTGAGTTGGCGTGTAAGATATTTTGCCAGTTGATACGTGGGAGCACCGATTCCACTGACAATAGGTCTTAAGGGCACGTTCTCCTTGTGGATTTTTGGTAATCCATATAACCTCGGTGGTCTGGCGGTGCGAGGTCGTAGGTTCTTGATGGTCTCTTCAGGTAAACCAGATTTCTTCAGAAGGTCTTTTGTTTTGGTGACCACTTTTGAAGTAGGATTAGCTGCAACCGACTTGTAAGCAGCGTCGTTTAATAAGCTCCTAATTTTTTTATCATATTCTTCTGTAGGAAGTAAAACTGTCCTATTTCCCTTGCCAGCAGGAATGACGACAATGTCTTCATTGCTGCGTAGCAGGCGCAATGCCTGACGCTCTAGCCATATTGGGCTTAGGTGGTTTGGCCTTCTTAAGAATATGACAGGTACGTATTTCTTCCGCTGCATCAGCTGGTAGTTTACGTACAGCTTTTTCCACTGAACAAGCAATGTCCTTGGTGGGCACAGACCTCGGTGCTATCGCGTAATTTAAGCCCCTCGCCAAGACTGAGACCGTGGCATCATCAAGTTTGGCTCCAGTGAGGTTGATTACAGTGCGGTATTCTTTTGACTGGTTGTTGTTCCGCGTTCCAAGAAGGCGATTATACTTGGAGATGTGTTTAGCTTTGGATTTTTACCGTTCCATGCTCTCCTGGATGGAAGTAACTGCGTCAACCCAGTCCCAGGAATAGTCAGTAAATCTGGATGTTAGGTATAGATGGTTTGATAATAAGAACCGAGCATTTCGATCAAACTCAGAACGAATGAAGCGAATCCGCTCTCGCAAGAGCGCCATGTCTGTACGATGTAAAATCCTCTTAACAGCCTTGCTGTTTATGTGGTGGGTTACTCTGACAAATTGAGGCAACACATCGCTGTCCCTACAGCGCAGTAGAAAGACCAGAGTGCTGATAAGTCTGGCCTTCTTTTTGGGCAGCTTCCCAATTGCTTAATTTGATGTAAAATCTCCTCCCCGTATAGGTATCTAATGTGGAAATTAAGTTTTTCCCGGCGTATTACTGAAATAAACTTTTCTCGGGTTTTCTGCCGGATAATATTTTTATGTAAATCATCGTACGAGATATGCTACGCACGGTAAAGGATGACCTGGGCCTTTGAGTCCCGGGAGTATATTCAATTCCATGTGAATGCGGCAAAGTATACATTGGCCAAACCATAAGAACGATCGAGGAACGCCGCATCGAGCACCAACGATATCTACAGTTGCTACGATTTGAAAAATTCGCACTGGCCAAACATGCTGTGGAAAATTTTCATAACATAAATTTTGAAAATACTAAAATTTTGGCTCAAATATCATACTTCTAGGATTCGGCAATCAGAGAAACTCTGGAGATTCTAATAAGTAACAACAACATTAACAGAGATTCCGGCCTTTTCCTGAGCGAAGCATAGTCCAAGATTTGAAATTACAACGTGTTGGACACAACTGTCCGGGAGTACGCCGTCTTGAAGTGTCGACCGATGGGAAGGCTGATCCGCTGCTTCCGGGCCAATCAGGAGATCGGGCACTGTGATTGGTCAGCTTGGTTAATGCCGCTCGTAGAGAAGCTTTTAGCGTGATGCTACTGCTGGTTATGTTTCGTTTAGTTTGGTCAGCACTTGGATGGGTGACCGCCCGAGATGCCGCTGTGGTGTCTTGAAATGCAATTTTTACTTATTGCTGCCTGTTAAGCAATGGCGGCCATCCGGTTCCATCCCGTCTGTGGTCGATTGAAGCGGCGACCAATGGTGGAGCAGCGGGAAGTTCTCTCCGGCAGGAGGCTACTTATGGATGTTCCTGGTCGTCCGTGAGCAGTTACTGTCTGAGCTTCGATATGACACAGTACCTGATGAAGGAGTAGAGGTTGCTGCCGAAGCGTTGTACGATGAATTAAAAAAAATATTATCCGGCAGAAAACCCGAGAATAGTTTGTTCCATTAATACGCCGGGAAAAACTTAATTTCCACAAATGACAGACTATTCAGCCAACGATATTAAAGTTTGAATGGAAAGATATTCGAGCTTAATTAGAACGAGAGAAATCATTTGATACGGCGAGCGTAAACTTTGGATTATTTTTTTAATTCGATTTGCAGTACAATAGTGACTCACATATGCAGGAACCTTTATTTGTTTGCATTTATTTATTTAAAATGTTGAACAGTAAAAGTGTGACCCCCATATGCGAGAGCTTTTATACGTTTGCCTTTACTTATTTTAAGCGCTGAATTGATGACGTATGACGTAGGGTCCGCCATATTGATGCAAAAAGTCAACGTAGGCTCGCCGACTAGATGAGTCACATATTCTAATGGTCTACATAGAACTAAAATCAATCTATAAGTATTTCTGTAACATGCTATACTCTTTCCTCAGATGCACTGGAACCTTTTGTAATCAAAAGGAGCTTTACAAACATGAGCGATTTCTCCATGAAAGTGACAAGGAATGTTCCCAGCCTTCCAAAAAGCGAAATGTGCTATGTTCCATCTGCTCAGAATATTTTATCAGCAACTCAACACTTTTATTGGGGATCATGAAAGGTGCCTCCCCGAAGATTGCGTGTATAAAACGTTATCACAAGCAATCGGGCGATCCCTGGGCAGTGGTATTATTCTGGCCAAACCTTTCACACCAGAAACATCAACGTTCGAGCCCTTATCAGGGCCACAGTCAAAGATTGTATCTATTAACATTGAAGGCATGTCATTAGCCAAAGAAGAATTCCTATAAGATCTATCCAATCAACACAAATGCCACTTTTTATATGTACAGGTGACACATAGAAGTAGTGAAATGCGCCGACCCAAAATAAATGGAATGATCTCAACGGATGAGAGACCTCACTCACCATAAGTGACATCTTCGTCCAAAGTGATGTTCAGATCCTGTCCACGGCCTTCACAGAAGAGAACGACATCGAAGTCCTCACCATTGAGCTTAAAAGCTACACAATCTCATCTTTATATTTACCACCCAGCAGTAAATTCGCTGTCAAACCACCTTTTAATTTCCAAAATCAACTCTCATGGTACTGCTTGGGGTTACGACTTTGACGATGAGAATGGCATTGCAGTAGAAGGATGGTATTTAACTTACTATCGAACATGATCCCAAACTACCAACAATGGGAGATGGAAACATTGGTATAAACCTGATATAATATTCAGTAGTAATCACATCAGCCAACAGATTGTGAAGTCTGTCTGTAGCCAAGTACCAAACACGCAGCACAGACCAACAATGTGCGGAAGTGTTTGCAGCAGTCAAACCCCAGAGAGTTCCCTTCCGCAGAAGGTATAACTTCAAGAAAGCTGACTGGTCCATGTTCACAGAAATGTTGATGCTGCTGTGTCTACTACTGAACCAACACCAGAATAATATGATATATTTAGTGCAAGTGCGAAAAAATGCTCCAAATGATCCATTCCCCGTGACTGCCGATCATCACATTTTCCGGGAATCGCCTCAGATCTAGATTCCCACTTCATGAATTATAAATCATTATTCCAAGATGATCCCTTTGGCGAAAAGACAGTAGAAGCTGGCAATCAACTTATCTCTAAGTGAAGCAAAAAGACACCGCTGCATGAAGACATTAGAAGAGCTGGACCTGAGAAGAAATAGTCACAAGGCATGGAGACTTCTAAAGCGCCTCAATAATGATCCATCAAAGATCATTGGACATTCTAACATCAATGCAAACCAAATTGCACATCAGCTTCTCATGAACGGGAAGGAAATTAAAACAAGTAGACCATCTAAAAACAAAGAGAAACACACAGAATCTGTCAGGAAGAGATAAACAACCTCACCTTGCCCTTTAGTATGTTAGAGCTAGAAAAGGTTATTCACAAGTGCAAGACAGGTAACTCGGCAGGCTTCGATGACATACGAGCAGAACCAATTAAGAACTTCGAATATAAAACCAAAGAATGGGTTCTACAGCTCTTTAACAAATGTATGAGCACATATCAAATTCCGAAGGTGTGGAGGAAGACAAGAGTCATTGCGCTCCTGAAACCTGGAAAAGAAGAGAACCCCAAGATCTTAGATCTATAGCACTCTTGTGTCACCTTTACAAAATATTTGAACGTTTAATTAATCCAGCATGTGATTGATCCTAATCTTATACCACAGAAAGCTGGCTTTCGTCCTGATAAAGGTTGTACTGTGCAACTGCTGAGCCGAACTCAGCTTATCGAGGATGGATTTGAGACCCGTAAGGCCACAGCAGAATATGAAACTATTAACCACCAACTATTCCTTGACTAGGTCTACAATCAAACAAAGGCCAGCAAATTAACCAAGTTCATCGCTACTCTTCTTCAGAACCGTAGGTTTATCGTCGACTTTCAAGGAAAGCGCAGCCAATGGAGGGTACAAAAAAATGGTCTACCTCAAGGTTGTGTACTGGCCCCAATTCTTTTCAACATTTATACAAATTATCAGCCATTACATCCAGCTACCAGGAGCTTCGTGTACGCTGATGACCTTGCCCTACCCTCATAGAGCATAAAGCTTGAAGTTGTAGAAAGAAATTTGTCTGCTGCCCTTGAAGGCCTATCAAGCTATTATAAGGAAAATAAGACCTAACCCTTCAAAAGCTTAAGTGTGGTCCTTTCACCTAAAAATATAGGAAAGCTTAGCGTAAGTTGAAAGTAATGTGGCGAAGTATCGAACTACAGACATGTAACATACCAAAATATTTGGGAGTGACACTCGAAAGAACTCTCATATATAAGAAGCACTGCATGAGTTGCTAAATGAAGATGTCTACAAGAAACAACTTACTGCGCAAACTAGTTGGATCACAATGGGGCAGTCAACCACAAACTATATGTACATCAGCAATGGCACTTTGTTACTATGTTGCAGAATATGCATGCCCAGTTTTGTATTCACTTTTTTTTTTTTTTTTTGTAACTGCTTTACGTCTCATTTTAACATCGAGGTCTTTAGAGACGGGAAAGGATGGGGGGCAAGAATGGGGGCAAGGAATGGGAAGGAATTCGGCCATGGCCTTTTGAAGGAAGCATTTGCCTGGAGTGATTTGGGGAAACCATGGAAAACCCAAATCTGGATGCCCGGACGGGGATTCGAACCGCCGTCCTCCCGAATGCGAGGCGAGAGCGCTAACCGTTACACCGCCCCGCTCGGTTTGGTATTCACATTCTCATACCAAACAGGTGGATGTAGCCCGCAATAACACCTGTACACTACTGACAGGCTGCTTAAAGCCTACCCCAGCTGACAGTCTTTACCAGCTTTCGGGGACTGCATCACCCAGTATCCGGAGAGAAGTAGCTGCGAACAAGGAGAGGGAAAAAGTAGAACGGGAAAGCGATTATCCACTGCACGGCCATACATCACCAGCCCAGAGACTCATGTCCAGGAAAAGCTTCCCGAGAACATCGCGGGAACTAATTGGGCCACCTTAAAAGGCAAAAGTACAGGAAAATGAAGGTCCCTAATATCTCAGGACCACTGACAGTTGCAGAGCGCAAGCAACCTGGTCACGCAGAGGACTTGAACGTCTGGCGGTCCTTAAATCGATTGCGAACACTACTGGGCAGGTCCAAGGAAAATCTATTGAAATGGGGTTATACTGATGCTACCAGTATTAACTGCGAATGTGGTGAGGAATGCTCGAGTGCTCTATGTGCCCATCATCCTGCAACGAAGATGACCTGTTTCGAGCAACACCAAATGCACTTGAGGTTGCGAAGTACTGGGAGGAATGTGTTTAAAGCTGTTAATTTGTACATTATTTTTAACTGTGTATTTGATGTGTATGATTCAATAATAACACTATATCGGCACATAAGAAAGAAGCATAACAAGAAGCCCCAAATTGAAATCAACGTAGACAATTTTGCATGTCCACTGTGTGAGACACTTCATGCTTCATTTGAATTGCTCGACAAACATCTTAAGAATGTGAACAGTGTGACATATGATCATTGTGAGCACAAGTTTTTCGAATCTATGAAGGTATGTATATGTATGACAGTTCAAATGATACTCACAAATTGAAGCCTTCAGTATTATTAATGCTTAAAATAACATGGAATCGTTATTTTCTTTTTTAGATTTTGAACATTGGCAGAGAGAGACGGAAGGAAGCCAGCCTTCATTTTTTACAAACGGAATAGTTACAAAACCACAACTTATTATAGATGTAATCGATCTGGGAAGAGCAGAAGACACAACAGTAAGAAAAGGTTGCATTGGGCACGTTCCCAGAAAACTTTTAAACCTTGGGCAGCAAGAATGGTCCTCAGAAAAATGCAAGGAGGATATGTGGCTGAGTTCCAGGCACTCCAAGTGAATCACGAGCTGTCAGTGAAGTACTTGCGCCTTACAAAGCAGTAAAGGACTGAACTAGCGGGCAATCTGGAACAAAAGAAAAACATGGATTTAATAATTGACGAAATATTTGACAGTATTGAAAATTTATCATCTGTGACAAGGAAGGAAGCAATAATGTAGAAGGATCTCCTCAGTATAATGCAGGAATTTAAGCCTGTTAAATACAAACTAAATTGGAAATATTTATATTAGTTACCAAGAGACTACCATCATATGAATTTCCCTTAATAACTGTGTTTACATGTCTTGCTCCTGTTCAAGAGGGCTGAAAATACGAATTTTCCGAAGAGCATCGATCGAACAAATTCTGCAAATTACCGTGACGCTCTAAATATGCTAGAACAAACAAAACTACGACAGAAAGCATCCTCTCGCAGCACCATACAATGGAAGCACTGTATTCTGTGACGTCACACTTCAGACATATATCACGTTTCCTGTATTTCAATTTTCTTAATATTCATAAAAGCTACACTATTCCACAATATAAAGCATGGTTAACTGCAAATGACAAAGCTGCTTTACAATGCACAACAGTGTTAGAAGTAAAAATATAATTAATTCTATCAAATATCATTGCAAATAAGGAACGGAACCCATGTGTGTTAAACATAATAACGTAATTATCGTAATTCCATCAAACAACTTCTTACAGTAAACCACATAAATAACGAAATTAAGACAGTTATTCACTTTTGTGCTCTTTCTCACAGAATACGAATATCCCATCAATTTTAATTTGTTGAGAAATTCATCTATCCCTTTGACAGAATTACAAAAGCCGCAGGATTGGCCATATTCTCAAAAACTGAAATCTTTCACGTTCACGCATCTAATTCTCAAATACACGTTTCATAATTTTGAAGTCACTTCCGTGTGTCGCGTAGTGGATAGATTTGTTCACTGCTTAGAGTGTACCCACAGACGTTCATGAATTCTTACTGTGAAGTATGATTAGGGATATATCAGAGAAGTGATAGAATTGGGCTACAAAATTTTGGTTAGACAATTGTTTGAATGAGTTGATATTGTATGGACAATGATATGATATCAAATACAGGAGTTGGAATGCAATCAATTCCGGGGCAGCTAGATTTGTTTCTGGAAATTACCGCAGAACACAGTCACCAAGAAACATGATAACAGAAATGATTTGGAAGTCACTGGAAAACAGTAGGAGAAAGCCGATAATGTAAAGGCTTATGTTGTTCATCAGGCTTGGTAGAATATTGGTTGACCAATTAGGAGAATCAAGTTAATGTTTTGCTTGAATTGAGTTTAATTACTATGCAATGCATGCACTGGTGGTAGTAACATTAGCTGTCTTTTTATCCGTTTTTGTTATTAGTACCTGGGTGACCGATCTTCACTCGGCATATTTCGATTTCTGTTCAGTATGCAAGATTTCATCAAAATCATTAGAGACGTTTGTGAGAAATTAATTTTATCGGGGACTGCACCATCTTCGGAACCGACGCGAAATTGGTAGTAACCTCTTGAAATTTGATTTAATTGCTTCGTCATTATGTCCTCTTTACATTTGGGATTTTGCTTTGCGGACAACTTGCCAGAAATTTAATTAAAATGCCGAAATATGACAACGACGCACAGCCGTT
Organism: Vandiemenella viatica; assembly: GCA_031002005.1. NCBI lineage: Eukaryota > Metazoa > Arthropoda > Insecta > Orthoptera > Morabidae > Vandiemenella > Vandiemenella viatica. The sequence continues at coordinate 57,087,204 of JARYHS010013630.1, forward strand.
AGATGCTGTCAGCGTTGAAAAATCAGTGATGTTTTCTTGTCGTTTCAGCTTTTTTTCCGTTGGAAAAAGTCGCATATAATTGACAAATAGACAATATTTATCCGAGTTGTAATTCGGTGATGCTCGCCATCTTATACAGATACGAGCTTTCAGAGATAATCGATTGCTTCCATTGTAAAGGCTCGGTCAAACAGAGCGCGGGCAGCGGGCGCGGGCACGGTGAGGGCTGCCCGCCGCGGTCTGGCGAGGTCAAACACAGCGCGGGCTACACGAGGCGATCTAGTATAGTGAACAAGCGTCGCGCGGAACGATCTCAAGATTTTTTGTGCGTGTTTTTTACTTTTTTTATTTCTTTCCTTGAATTTACCTCAGATGTTTAGTTTATATACTTCTAGTTCTGACGAGGTAGTTACTAGAATAGCCAGAGAATGGAAATCACAGCTGATATTCTTGGTATAATTAGATTTAGCAACACAACAAAAGTAGACAAAATTTAACGTCCAATGTTTGTGCCAGCTATGACTGCACATGAATCCCTTTGTTGGATGTGTTTACAGAATACATGTGGAACTACGATGACAAAAGTGCGCTTGGATATGTTCAGAAATATCCGTGAAAGAGCTGCTCGAACTTTTTCGTAATTTTCGGTCAAAGTTAACCTGCAAAGTATCCCCACTTCACGGTATGACAAAAGTGCCAGAAAGTAATAATAATTTGTAAGTAAATAGATTTCAAAAATCAGTAATGATTATATTGACAATGTATTACAAATGATGTGTGAAATAAAATGCATTCAAATAAATAAATTGTAACGAAAATGGAACTTACAGGTTATATTCAGATATCCCGCAATCTCTATCCAAGCTTCAATTTTCTTGTTGTTGTTTTTGTAGTCTGGGTGTCGAGAGTCAAATAAATATTCTTTTTCCCGCACTAAATTAATTAATTTCTCAATTTCTACATTCGTCATCTTGAGGTTACCGCGCGAACTTTTGTTTAAACAGCTGTTTCGATGGCCGCCATATTGCCGTGACCGCGCGGTCTCTGTATTCAATCACAACCTGTCCGCTGCCCGCGCTGCCCGCGGCTGGACCGCCAGCTTTGCCCGCCTTCTGTTTGACAGGGTTGATGCCATACCATGTGATACAGTGCCCGCTGCGTGCAGACTGCCCGGCCCGCGCCCGCTGCCCGCGCTCTGTTTGACCGAGCCTTAAACAAATACGCTATTTCAGATGGATGCCGCAAAACGCGAAATTGAATAAAATTTTTCTCTTGGTCCAGGCTGCATTTCAACCTAACCACGATATCTATGACGAAACGAAACTCTTTAGGTTGATATGATCCCTGTACCAATAATTTTTTTTTTTTTTTGCAGTGCTGATAACATGTCGCAGTTGCTCAGCCTCATATTTCGGCATTTTTAATTAAATTTCTAGCGACTTTTCCGCAAAGCAAGAGCGCAAAATGTGAAGAGAATATGTCGACGAAGCAATTTAACCAAACTTCAAAAGGTTACTATTAATTTCGCCGAGGTTCCGAAAGTGGTGCAGCCCCCATTTTATCTATTTTCAAGAGTTGCTCATATAATAGTATTAGATTGGATAGAAGGAAACATAATATATGTTATTTCTATAAGGTAATTTTTTGTCACGAGCCTTTACCTTCCTTCATGCTTAACCGAAATCAATGAATGAGCTGTCATTTGGAAGCTTATGGTCTCCACTTTGGTCACATCATATTTTAAGAAAGGAAGTTTTCGGAAGTCAACCCTTAAAGGGCAAAAATGTTAATTTTTCTAAAATGCTGTTTTCTGTGTTACAAGTCACTTATCTCCCTGGATATCTATCTGAAATCGTTTAATGAAGTATCATTTTAAAGATTAAGATCCCTGCTTTAGTAACGTCATATACTAAGACAGAAATTTTTCGGAATTCGACCCTTGAAGGGCAAAAGTATCATTATTTTTGCAATGCGTTTGTGTGTCTTCCTTCATATCTAACCGAAATAGATAAATGAGGTATCATATTAAAGACTAAGATCTCCGCCGTAATAACATTATATTTTAAGAAAGGAATTTTTCAAAATTCGACCCTTAAAGGGCAAAAATGTCAATTTTTCTAAAACCCTTTTTTTGTGTCTCAAGCCATTTATCTCCATGGTTATCTAACCATAATAGATAAATGAAGTAGGATTATGAGGAGTAATGTCTCAGCTTTGTGACATCATATTTTAAGAAAGAATGTTTTTGGAATTCAAACCTTAAAGGGAAAAAGTATTAATTTTTCTACAACGGATTTTTGTATCACGAGCTATTTATCTCCCTTGATATCTAACCGATATAGATAAATGAGGTATCATATTAAAGACTAAGGTCTCCGCCATGGTCAAATTATATTTTAAGAAAGGAATTTTTCCGAATTCGACCCTTAAAGGGCATAAATATCAGTATTTCTAAAATACTTTTATTGTGTCTCGAGTCACTTATCTTCCTTGATAATTAAACAAAATTGATAAACGAGGCATCATTTTACAGATTTTTGTCTTCGTAAGGTCTTCGGTTCCGTTAAAACACATTTTAAGAAAGAATTTTTTCAAAATTCTACCCTTGGAGGGCAAAAGTATTAATATTTCTACAACGTATTTTTCTGTCGCGAGCTATTTATTTCCCTTGATAGCTAACCGAAATTTATAAATGTGGTATCGTTTTAAATATTAAATTATCCGCTTTGGTCACATCATATTTTACGAAAAACTTTCTCCAAATTCAATCCTTAAGAGGCAAAAATATCATCATTTCTAAAACTTTTTTTAACCCGACTTGATAATTAACCGAAATCGGCAAATGAAGTATCATTTTAAAGATCAAGGTAGCTTCTTTGGTAATGCCGTATTATAAAAGGAATTTTTTGGAATTCGCCCCTGAGAGACAAAATTATCAATATTATTTCTATAGCGTGTTTTTTTTTTTAATTACAAACGATTTTTGTTCTTCGATACCTAGCCGAAATCGATAAATATCATATTGTTTTAAAGATTGTGGTCTCCAGTAAGGTAAAATTATAAATTAAGAAAGATTTTTTTTTGAATTTCGTGCTTAAGGTGGTAGCGCGTATGACAGTTCAGAGCCAAATCCCTAGATTGCAGCAGCAGATTTCACAGAGATGTCAATAAACTTTTTTTTATTCAATAAATAGCTTTTCGGATATTTTTTTTTTCTGTTGCGGAAACACTTTCTTTTTGAAATTCAATTCCAAAGTAAGCATTTTATTCGCACAGCAACAAATATCACAGAGATGTTGCGTGCATTTTGTTCAGGTTGGTTGTATTCTGTTAACGTCAGTGGCAGTTTGTCGTAAATAAAGAGTGTTTTAAATTTCTCTAACTGTTTCGTAATATGTTGTAAGTATTTTGATGGGTACTTATTACGCTATATATACATATATTTGCTACAAAAATTCGGTTCTACTTTTCATTATATTACGAGCATTCAACCTCACTATTCATCGCATTTTATTCGCGAAATTTTCACATGGGTCGTCTAGTATTAAGCAATTCTATCAGATCTAGGATGGCCAGTTCCTTTTCTCTGGGACCTACAATTTAACGTAGAATCCCAAGCACAGAACGCCGTACATAGGTTAAATACATATCTTAACAATTCTTGCTCCCACCGGAATTTGAACCCGGGATCGAAGCCAGAATTTTTTAAGAGCTAGTGCAGTAACCACCTTTCCCCCCCCCCTCCCCCCCACAAATTACATTTGAGCTGCCAGACCACTCCATATTTGTTATACAGTCAATATATTTCCTTCCTACTTACATCATAAGTGCAGTCGGTTAAATAAATATCGTGAATAATCGTTAGGATTTTCTTCAATTGAATCTTCACTGGGCGAAGTTCGAGTAACTTGGTTGAGACGATTATCTTTTATGTTTTCTTGAGATGATTACATAATAACTGCTAATATTATTTTCAAAGAAGTTTTTGTCATGTAAAATATAACTTCTGACAAAACCAAATTTTAAATATCTTCTTTTTAGATGTTTTACAATTCAACACGCAGTGGTAATATTCCCGCGGGTCAGCTAGCATACAAGAAATGTTCGGTTAAATATATGAGTTCCTTGAAACCAAAGAGTAAAATATTAGTAGGCTTCCTATTACCTGAAGTATCTATGAGATGGCGTTTTCGAGCCGTTTTGGAGGTACCAAGAGCTAATTTTTGTAAAATTCTGTTTTTGCAGGCAGGAACACTATTTAGATAATCTTAAAAATCCAAACCTTATCTAAATATGAAATTTCATCCAAATCGTTAGGGCCGTTCCCGAGATCCAATATATATACAAGAATTGCTCGTTTAAAGATATAAAATTATCTCCATTTGTTTATTTTTTATACTTGGTTGGCCACTTAGCTCAGGCATCTAAGTACGCCCAGGACGACCGGTGTTTGGTCTCTGACGAGGGCGAAGATTTTTCCCTCTCAGCCTTCTATCAAATAAGTACCGTGGAGGAAAATTCGCGGGAAGGTATAGAAAAAGGGTCGTACCATGTCGCCGACCACGGCACGTCCACTCTAGTGCCTACAGTCAGGAAATATGAATGCAGAGTTCTACCTATGGGAATACGGCTTGAAAGCTGTGAAAACCTATTGTCTTTACCTTTACGTTTTTGAGTGTAAATCTCCAACCTTCTGGTTTTGCCATTTACGAATTTTTATTCTTTCTCTTTAAGCCATTAGGAAGCAATTCTTTCCCAAACCAACTTGAGTGTAAATCTCCAACTTTCTGGTTTTGCCATTTACGAATTTTTATTCTTTCTCTTTAAGCCATTAGGAAGCAATTCTTTCCCAAACCAACAATTGTTAGTTTTCTATCTGTGTACCTAAAAAGCTGACTCCTCCTGGCACTTATCTTATTTCCATACTCACCCACATAATTAGATATTCCATCCCGGTGACGTTGCAGCTGTTCATAGTCTTTTTTCCGTTTTGAATGTATTTATTATATTTTGCTGTCTGCAAAAAACCGAACTTCTAACTGGATACCTGTACTATAGGAGTAGTTCATGTAAGGGAATGGATGGCCATGAGCACAGGTTGACAGTAACAGGGCCGGCGTTTCGTGTTAGGCCCGGGTGGGTAGTTAGACACGAAAAGAGGGGGGGGGGGGCGGGTAGTTCCCTGAAAAATGTTACCTAAAATAATGATAGTGATAACTATTGAATCTAATTCTTAAGGGAAATTTATAGGAGAAAAACTAGAAAATGAATTTAAAAATTCATCATATAATTTATTCATTAATATATTTAATAATTATATTTTAGCTATGTACGAAACATTGTTATTTTTTTAAATTTACTATTAATCAGTATCAATTGCGCAATGCAAAAACTGTAATGTGCTTCTCGCATTTGAGAGGACGCGGGTTCGAATCCCCGTCCGGGCATCCAGATTTGGATTTTCCATGGTTTCCCCAAATCACTCCAGGCGAATGCCGGGATGCTTCCTTAAAAAAAAAAGCCATTGCCGTATTCCTTCCCGTTCCTTTTCCCCAGTCCCATCCCGCCTCTAATGACCTTAGCCGTCGACGTAATGTAATGCGCTTTGCTTCTTTGGAAATGAAACGATTCATTAATTTTTAGAAATCAAGTTCTTCAGTAAGGTTGCTACATACATGTAAAATAGCAATGTTATTTAATAGATCTTACAACATTGTCGATCTTATGTAACTCTTGAGTCGGCGTAAGACCGAAAAACTTCGTTCATTTGAACAGGACGACCCAAGAATTGTGATGAGTAGTTGAACGAAGCGTACAAACTCTGGTATGAGTCCTCTAGTCCATCTGTACTGCTGCAAAAAAATCTACAACCTCTTAAATTTTTGCCTCCTCATCCTGCCTTTTCAAAAGTTGCAAAAACATGTCTCTATCACTGAGCAATCTTTCTTGGTCAAAATCATGATTGTAGAAATTTATAATTTTTGCTACATTTGTGAGCTGTCCCAAAGCGAATCGCTCTAACGATTTGAAGAAGTGGGTGGAAACGTTGTCGAATCGACTCTTTAACTGGTCCTAAAAATAAGATTTGCGGAGAAAATCTTGAGGTGTTTCGAATCGGAGATTTTCACTCTTATCTTGATCGAAATTTTGCGTTGATGTGGGATTTGAGGTTCGTTGGTTTCAAAGTTAGTACCTGACTGCACACTTTCCCGTAAAATTTCTCCGAATTTTGACTCTCGAGCACAGTAAAAAACATCAGTGATTGCTTCTATCTTCGCATACGATTCAATAACAGATAGATTAGATTTCTGTAGATCTGCATTCAAAATTTCCACACGATCAAAAATTTCTATCATTGTTAAATATAAAACACACGCAAATGATTCCATGCCGGAGTAAAATCCAGAAGCCTTAGCAGCGACAGCGTTGTCTCCTTCTCTGTTTACAGAATGTTCGTACAAAAATTGAAGAATAAATATGTTTATACAAAAAAACCAAAAGAATTGATTTAAACTTATAGTTTTTTTATAAATACCTTGTCGGATAATAGGCTGCAAGAGAAGGCAAATCATCATTAGTTTGTTTTTGTATTCCAATTTGTAGTTTCTTAAATTGTCGAAGCCGTTTCGGAGAGTCTCGCACGACGTTATGAAATCTTTTACTGTTCCAATAAATTTTCTCGTTATTATAATTTTCTCAATTCCATCTTGTACTACAAGACTGAGGTTATGAGCATTACAGTGCACAAATAATTTTCGAGGTTCTTCTTTGCGTATTCGTGACTGTAACCCCGTTATTTTTCCAGAAACGTTAGAAGCCCCATCGTAGCACTGACCCCTGAGTAGTGATAGTTCTCACTTGTGCATGGCGAAAATGTTAGTGACCAAAACAAATAAGGCTTATTAAGTTGAGGCCATGGATTGTCTATCGCCCAGTTTTTAAAAATAAATGGTACTGGAGAACTACTCGAAGTAGTTTCTAGGGGAAAAAGTGAATTCATACGAGGGGCAGTCAAAAACTTCCAGGAATTTCATTGTAACTCTTTATTAACCAGAGATAAGTACACATTTACCTAATCTCCTTCAAAGAAGGCTCCTTCTGAACACACACACTTGCTACACCGCTCCTGCCATTGCTGGAAACAACGATGAAAATCATGTTTGGTATCTTCCAAAGTTCAGCTGTCGCTTTGGTTTTGATGTCTTCTACGTTGGCAAAACGGTTACCTTTGAGGCCTATTTTCATCTTGGGAAAGAGCCAGAAATCCGATGGCGCTAAATCCGGTGAGTAGGGAGGCTGGTGGAGGACTGGAATGTTCTATTCTGCAAGCCATGTCTGCACAACAATCGATGTTTGGGAGGGAGCATTGTCATGGTGCAGTAACCATCCTCCTTTCCATTTGCCCGGACGCCATCGGATTCTTGTGTTAGGTCAAGTGACAAACACATTAGCGGAAAATGGATACCACGAAAAAAAAAATCGTAAATAAGGAAAAACGAAAGTAACACTGCTACGTTTGTTTATTAGTCCATGCGCATTATTACGATTTCAAGAATTAATTCAGTCAAAGATATTTTTACTAAATAATTGGTAAAAAAAAAAAAACCTTGTAAATTCATTTAAAAAACAAACCCAACAGTTTTTATCCAACTTCTATATTTAAATGTGGAAACTGTACAGAAAAAGAAACGAAATTAATTAGCTTTGAGTAATGGCAATTAATGCAATCGCTTATTTATATAGTCCTGTAATCTTATGTATTTCATTATATTGCTGCTATACTATGTCGTTGTGGAACAAAGCCATGGGGCCGGTGCAGCTACAGCTCATAACACGGGGTGGTATATCTATACACAGAAGATGACAGCATTACACTATACAAACTCGTATACGAGGCGCGTCCAGAAAGTAAGTTCCGTTTGGTAATAAAATGAAATTGTACACAGATACAGAAGAAATTTTTATTGCACAAAATTCTACAACTCTTAAACTAAATTTTGCAGGCATTTGTCATAGCGTGGCACCAGGTTTTGTATACCTTCTTCATAGAAATCTGCCGCCTGTGTCTTCAACCAGTTGGAAACAGTTTTTTTCAGCTCGTCGTCATTGGTGAAGTGATCACCGGCAAGGAAAGACTTGAGATGTAAGAACAGATGAAAGTCTTGCCAGTTCTTCTGTAACCAAAGGTGGACGCCCACTTCGTTCTTCATCGTGCACATCACTACGCCCGCCATTGAACTGTCGGACCCATCTTCTCACCATCGAATCACTCATCGCATTTGGTCCGTAAACATCGCAAATTTGCCGATAAATTTCACTTGGTTTCACTTTCCTCGCATTCAGAAACCAAATCACAGACCTGATTTCACAGACGGCGGGATTTTCAATCAACGCCGACATTTCAAACAAGCACAACAAAGCGTACGTAACTGACAGCGATCTCCAAATTGCGGACGTTCTTACCCTTGATACACATCGTTTACAGCACAAGTGCGGAACAGCAATCGCAGCGCTGCAGCGGAGATAAATTGAAACGGAACTTACTTTCTGGACGCGCCTCGTATATAGATATAATACCATGTGTTACCACTTGTAAGTGTGGCTGAAACTTTTGCGTGTTATGGGTCTATTGGCCCTTGCGCATAACTACACAAACAAGTGTAAGTAGTGTAATATAATATATGTGTGTGTGCGCGCGTGCTAGCGTACCCAACGTACTTTCTTACTGGTAATGTAACAGAGTTCTGCTTTTGCTTCCTCAAGTCCCGATGTTCCACAAGATTTGGGACTTCAGCTTCTGTTTCCGCTTCTGCACATTTTGTAGCGAAACCAAAAAGTAAATCAGATTAAATAGAACTGGTGTCACTGGGTACTGCGGTGCTGTTTGAGCTAACTTCGTATGAGTGAGCGCCGACAATAGGTCGGAGTGGTGACTGGTGACGTATCGGTGAGGGTTCCTTTTTTATAATTATCACACGCATCGTGTAGTGTACTTTTAAAGGAGTCCCCTAACGATCAACTTGGTTTCCAACTTTGATGCCGTGTTGAAGTCAATGTTGAACGTCTATAAGTAGGTTGATGGTTGACATGTTGAGATCCGGTTAGAACTGGGATCAAAAACTTTCGTATTTGGTGGGCGACCTTTTTGTAGTGTCTGTGGGGAAGTTTACAACACAGTTTTCAGCATCAGTCGTTTAACTTCGAACTGTTCTGTCAATGTTATTGTTTTCGATTACTGTACGTTTTCGTTTATTTGCAATACTAGACTACTGTTTGAGGTCAAATATTGTTTCTCGATTATGGCAAGAATACCAAACATTTTAATCTGGGTGAATTTTTTGATGCGCTAAGAGAATTGCCCAAGTTTTTGAACGTCAAAGTTCCAAGGATCGCAACAAAAAGAAGAATGCGTGAAAAAAATTCATTGTTCTTTTCCAAAAATTGGGCTAAATACGAATGTTGATAGTTTTAAGAAAAGAATCAGAAATATTAGAACTGGCTACCGGAGACAATTGAAAAACATAGAACTGAGCTAAAGGTTTGGTGCCGGAGCTAAAGAGTGAACATGGCATGTTACTTCCACTCACTTTTCGCTACGTTAACAGGTGATTAAAATTTCTAATAAAACTTTGTTCATAACACTACAAGTCGCTTTATTCCAAGAATTTGTGGCGATATAGCGGTGAAAAATTTTAAATCCTCGACGCTCTGACCACTAGCTAAAAGTATGGGGGTTGCGAAAGACCATGCGTTCACAGCAATAAAATCCTCATGTTGGTATCCTTTTAAATAAACTTTCGCAATTTGTCCTACAATTCATAATAGGTTTTATTGGCCAGTCAGGTTTAGTGACGTGTATCTCCCTCACTAAAAATTTAACGGAGAAATCTGTGCAGTTTTGATACCATTCCTCTGAGAGCAGCAGGATCACCTCATCTTCACACAACTCTCTTAAAACCAAAAACTGCAATGCTCAGTCACTCATTTATCACAAACTACGCTCTATTATAGCCAAAATGTTTAAATCCGCAATACAAAATAATAGAGAGTGGCAAGAGAAAACATCCAGCAAATAAACCTGATGACACGGACGGCGGACGTGATGTTTATATGTTCAACTTGGTTGGCAATAAAGTTCACTACAAAGTTGGCAATCAAGTTGGTCGCTGTGAGCCTCTTAGGTATATGTTTTATTATATGATAGTAGCGTGTCTCAAAATGAAACCAAAACTAAGTTATATTTAGATATTTGTGTACAAAAACTGAATCTGGGGCAAAATGTACATTAGGTAAAAAATAATGTTCTATGAAAGAACGTACCACCATTGCTTTAAAAAGCAATATGAAATCCATCCATCCAGAAGAATTTAAATCGTTTGAAAAATTAAATGTAGATCTTAAGTTACATGAAAAAAAAATTACCAATATCACTCTAGTCAAGTAGTAAAAGTAAACAGGACTGCCATTAAAAGTTGATCCTCATAAGTGATGGCAAATGAACGATCACAAATATTCTATGTTGTTTCCATTAGTCCCCAGGTTTTTGTAAGCCCTGCCTAGCAGTGTCTTACGAAAAATTGTTCAGCGAAAGAAGGTTTAATTTGTGTGTATGGGGGGAGGGGGGGGGGAAGGAAAAATTAAAAATGAGAAAAGGCTGCTAAGCGTTTGTTTTTTTTTTAAATAAATAGCTTTCGAATATTAATTATAGTAATTAGAAAACTACTACTTCAAAGTCAGTTACTGTTGGATTTGATTATTAGAAAAACATTATTCCACTTATATCTCATATTATTCCACTTGTCATTTTTATTAAATAGAAATAACTAGACACTAAATCATATTTTCATACAACTTAGGCTTCTGTTTCCGCTTCCATAATGTCGCTTCCGTTACATCTCTAGTACATACACGTGAATATTCATTACATGAGCACGTATTTATGTATAGAGTGAAGAACAAGAATAAGAATTTTACTCTTACTTACTCTCACGATTTTGACTGTCAACTGACTGAACAAGGCCATCTTTTAAGGTTCCAGTGGATCATTCGTCTAAGGGCGATGCAAATTTATCCTCCCTTTCTGCTGTCTTCTAGCATTATCTAGACTCAATTCGTTTCTCCTGTTCAGCCTCACTACGAATTTATCTATTTGATATTTTTTTTTTTTTTTTTTTGGGGGGGGGGGGGGAACTAGCCGAAACGCCTTCGAAATACACCAATGCAGCTTTCACACACGACTGCTTTGGACGTACACTATTTTCTTGCGTTCACTCACAAGATTGTTTGCTCAATAGGCGACACCTGGGGTGGCGGTCTCAATTGAAGGGATTTAGCGCGTCGCTAATGGTGTTGTGGGCACACAGGCTATTATACAGGGTGGGGCATTTAATATGTTTTCTGGAAATATTTCGGAAAGAAAGCATTTTAACAAACAATACCCTATATAAAAAATAATCGTACAGTAGGGGGCTACAATTATGTGATATTGGTTTTTTCACAGGTGGCGCTGTTGTCGTTTCAACAAGGTCAACTTAATTCTTTTAAATGGGAACCCCTACTTTTTTTTTTTTTTTTTTTTTTTTTTTTTTTTTTTTGAAGATTCCGATTCCTCATGAAAAAATAAAAATAGTTTGCTTAACTCACTTTTCTGTTAGCCTCACAGATGGCGCTGTAATCGCGAAAAATGAATATTCACGTTTTTTGTGTATAATTTTAATTATTGTTTAAATAATTACATGTAATTTTCATTCTGTAAACATGGAAGGTAATTTTAAAGGATAATGATGAAATTGATTTTTTAAATGCTTTTTCTTACTTATTTGCAGCCATGTCTACAGCAGGTGCTCAAAAAGGTGACCATTTACTTCCAGACATTTTCTGACCCTTTGCAGAAATGATGCCTGAACAGCTCGAAGTGTGTCAGAAAATGTCTGGATGTAAATGGTCACCTTTTTGAGCACCTGCTGTAGACATGGCTGCAAATAAGTAAGAAAAAGCATTTATAAAATCAATTTCGTCATTATCCTTTAAAATTACCTTCCATGTTTACAGAATGAAAATTACATGCAATTATTTAAACAATAATTAAAATTATACACAAAAAACGCGAATATTCATTTTTCGCGATTACAGCGCCATCTGTGAGGCTAACAGAAAAGTGAGTTAAGCAAACTATTTTTATTTTTTCATGAGGAATCGGAATCTTCAAAAAAAAAATAGGGGTTCCCATTTAAAAGAATTAAGTTGACCTTGTTGTAACGACAACAGCGCCACCTGTGAAAAAACCAATATAACATAATTGTAGCCCCCTACTGTACGATTATTTTTTATATAGGTTATTGTTTGTTAAAATGCTTTCTTTCAGAAATATTTCCAGAAAACATATTAAATGCCCCACCCTGTATATGCATTTTGAAGAATGAAACTAACATGCTTAGCTGCTGTGCTCTCTATTTCTTACTTTCTCTCAATTCTTTCGCCTATGAACTCGCAACCCGAGTGGGTACTGCTACCCACCATACCCACATTATCCGCCGGCCCTGGACAGTAAGTTTCATTCACAAAGGAGTGGGAAAATTATAATAGGGACTGGAATAAATTCCTAAGGGAAGCGATGAATACATTACCAAGTGATTCCTAAAAAAACGCTGAAAGTATTTAAAGTTACTATTCTTAAAGAGCAATAATAGATGGGTGGAGGAAATTACACTCAAAGGATATAATATAATAAAAAATAATAATAATAAGTGATAAGTTGGTTAATTAGTATCTTTGGTAGTTTCTGTTTCTTTGTTACCAAAGACATTACTTGATTTTAAAATGAAATGTGTATTGTTCTGTCTCTGATGTTGTTGTTATTTTTTCTTGAAGGCATATATTCAACCGGTGTTGATAAAAGTTGATTGGTTGAGTTGTCAGTACTGTGTGGAGTCAATTACTATATTGGATTAATATTCATTTACTACACCATGCAGCCTACAAGTGATGATATTCTACGTTTAAAGGAGCCTGTTACAGAGCCTAGAATTACACATGGTAAGAAACTAATCGAACAGTGTCTGGTATTAATGCTGAACCCAGGTTTTATTTTTTGAAGCAGTATGTGACTCAGAGAATAAATGGTAACAAAAAATTAATGGTGAATATATTTCGGGTCTATTGGAGATCGCGATTCCGCTACAACAACATTAAATAATATCGTTGTAATACTGCTGTAGTCAGCCGCAGGACGTGTTATTTACCAAGCAGTAATTCCGTTGTAATACAGCCTGGACTGTTATTTTCAACCAGAAATTAGGTTATAATACAGCCTGGACCAGCATTAAACCGTTAAATGTACTTCGGAAATAATTTCTAGCGGAGCCTTGCGTTTGACCACTGCAGTATGGTTTAATTCTAGATGGGGATACCGCTGCCTCGCGACTGTTAACGTGACGTCACGTTCACGTACAGTCATCTGCGTAAAATACGTGTTATTACTTGTCGAAGTTAACAGCAGATAATGCCAACTCATTGCGGAATCGCGATCTCCAGTAATCCCTGTATTTCAGTGTACCAGTGACCAAGAAAAAAAGGAAAGTTTAATTACAAAAAGGCACTGCAGAAAGTGACAGGAAGGAATTGTGCTATTCGTTTCAAATTTGTCATACATGTTCCTGAGGACATACCTATTGAGAAAAAAGGTACATGAAAGAAAAAGAAACTTATTTTAAACTAGATGCCCCATGAATGTTACAGCGTTAACAGTACATTCCCGACCGCATTATTCACACCTAAAATGGTGTTTATGTTCTACAGTAACGAATTTTTGTCAAACGTAATTGTAAGTGATTGTTTTAGGCTGTAACTGGTGTGGTAGTTAGGTTGTAATACAATATGGAACATAATGAAAAATCATGTAGACTCTAATATAATCAATGGGACTCATAAAGGAATTGTCCTTATCGTCTGAAAATTGTCCCAGTGATTGCGTTATTACCTTTATTTGTATTGATAACTTAATCTCCATTGTTTTTTGGCTGTAATATACTGTAGTGATGGTTAGGTTGTAATATAACCTGGACCAGAGTGAAAAAAGATGTACTCTGATCCGGAAAGTATGCGCGAGAAGTAGTACACTTCGTTTCATTACACACTGTTAGTTGTGATAGTATAAAAGTACATACAGAATTTTGCCACTGCATTACATTTGTTATAACACCAGAGCAATATGAATCAGATTACATCACAAATAGTTGCCAGCAATTTTAAATTTGTTGGTTTAAAATACTATTGTTGCGTGAGCAATATGTTTGGCAATGGCAGGTGTCTGTAGTGTTAATTCTGTACCACATCGTATGGTATCGCACGGGGGGGCTCAAGCCCCTCCCTCCCCCAAAAGTATCTGGGGTCCACCCCCGACATTGTAATTTTAAGACTTTTTTTTTTAGCTCTACAGATTCGAGGCTCGAGGAGGCTATATGAAGACTACCTCATGGCCGACTCAAGGGCCCCCCCCCCCAAAAATCCACTGAAGGCAAGCCCTCTTAACCAAAATTCACTCAGGCCAAGCCCCCCCCCCCCAAACCAAAATCCGCTCAAGGCCCCCCCCCCCCCCAAAACCATAATCCTGGATCCGCCCCTGGTATCGCATCCAAGGTTTGTTTCTTTTTTAACTTCATGTACACTTTCTCTCAAAAGCTATGTCCTCAGGAATGAATCTGACAATTATCAAGGGAATCGCACATTTTCTTCTTTTCATGTTCATATTTTTACCATCATCCAGAATTGAAAGGTCTTCCAGAAAAATGTTTGATATGGGGAATGCGAACAGTAGAGAATAATTTATTTTTTTTAAAAAAAATTTAATTTAATTTAATAATCGGCTAATGCAGCAAAATTTTATATGATGGGGCAGAAATGCTTATTGCTGGTCAGAAAATAAAGATAAATAAATTACCTGTATACATGTGTGAATTATATTTCTCTTAGAGCTATAAAATACACACATACTGAACAATCTTCTCACAAAAAGAAAACTGTCATAACTTTAAGGCTTAAGTGAATGGTAGCTGTATTTAAGTATTCGTACAATTTCTGGAAAGAATAGGTATTACTTATGTGCTACTTACAAAGAAATATCCACATATTATTGTGTCCGAGACATGTGCATTATTGTAATACGTCAACAATATGATTGCCGTTTAATGTAACAGTATGTCTGCTGTCAATGGATATCTGCTTAGCGATAATTGCTGTTAAGATTGTGCAGCATGTATATATTTTACAGCTGTAAGAGTGACATATATTAAACAGTATTGTCCACTGAAAATGTCTGACAATTTTCTGACCAGAATAACAATTCCTTTTTGAGTCCTAGTGATAATGGCACCATCCAAAAGAGATTATAAATAATGACATTCAAAATGTAGGTTAGTACATGACAGTTCTTGTGCTTTAAAGAAATATTGTTTCCGTTTAATGTATATTATCTTGTTTAAATGGTGATTATTCGTGGACTAATAGCACAAACATAGTACTTCGCAAAAGTTTTGAAATACTCGGTCTGCATAGCATACCATGAAGAAATCAGATGCCACATCAAAATGGGGTCCACGGTTGGCATAACATATACAGAGATATGGCTGCTACTGTTCTCTGAGCATTACCGTGTAATGTACATTTTGCGTGCCATTATTTTAATGCTCAGCTCTATTGTTCACTTAATGTTGAATAACGCAACTTAAGCAATTGAGGAAACAGTCTAACATTAGTTTCTTTATGAGCTGATGATACCGTTGCTCTATGGAACTTCAGCCAGATACATTGCTGAGTGCTTTTATGTGATAGACTTACTATTTTTCAAGGAGTCATTATAGTGGAGATTGTGTTCATGTTCTATATGTACATCCATACTCTGCAATTCACAAACCGAGTGTGGTGAGTGAGCGGTTAATGCTCTGGCTTCGGATTCGGGAGGACCCCGGTTCGAATCCCCGTCCGAACATCCAGATTTGGGTTTTTCATAGTTTTCCCAAATCACTCCAGGCGAATGCCAGGATGCTTCCTTCAAAAGGCCATGGCTGAATTCCTTCCCGTTCCTAGTCCCCAGTCCCATCCCGCCTCTAATGACGTCGCCGAGGTGTAAAGCCATAAGTAGAAAAAAAAAGAGCTAAGCACCAATCCTCATTCTCTGCATTCCAATCCCAAATGGCAAGAGGAAAGAAAGAATACATAAAAGCATTAGTACATCTTATTTCTCTAATCTTATCCCTCCCATCATTATGACCTAAAAGGTTGGTGGAAAAAGTGTTCCAATGCACTCATAAGTCATAGAAAATGCTTTGATAAGAGGTATAGCAAACAGTCACGAATCGAGCTCTAATGCATCAATTAATCCCTTGCATTATGGACCCCAAACTCCACATCAGTAATCCAAATGTGGGCGCACTACAGCTTGGTACACTATTTCCTTTGTATGAGCGTTAAATTGTAATCTAGAATTACCTCTACCTATGACGGAAGTCAAGTGCAAGTCCTATTTCATGTTGCTTTGTACTATTACACCAGGTACTTCAGGGAATCAACTGTGTCAACAACTGAATTGTTTACTTTGTACTCGTGATCAAATTAATTCTTTTTGTTATTCACGCTGCCTTCCACTTTTTGCAGATAAGTGTAAGCTGCCATTTATGACATTATTCCTAAATAACATCTAGATTGCACTGAATTTCTAAGATAATCTCTATTGATAACTGCATCATCAGCAAACAGTCACAGCCAGTAATTAACGTTGTTACTGAGGGCGTTTATAAAAATTAGGAAAAGAAGTGGCCCGAAGTAACATCTAGATTAGAAGAGGCTTTCTCATTGACAATTAGAAAGTCACGTATCCATTCACAAATCTGATCCGATATACCATATTCTCGAATCTTCATTTCGGTTGTGTGGTACAGAGTCAAAAGCTTTCTGAAAATCCAAGAAAATTGCGTCAACTTGTATACCTGCATCGTAAACTTTCATTATGTCATGAGAAAATAGGGTCAATTAGGTTTCGCGTGATCTGTTTCTCTGAAATCCATGTTGGTACGGTATGTATATACCACGGGAGATCATTCCCTTTCCTGATTGTCCATATCAGAATATGTAAATCCATACCTACCCTGACATATATATATAATGTATTGATGCCACAGCTCTTCAACGGTGCCTCTTGCTACTATGAACGTAAGGTAATTGTTCCTCAAATACTTTCTAAAACACTCCTTTCCCTCTTTTTGAATCTGTAAACAATCCTTTCATTTTCCTTTTTGTGCGCAGTTGTTAATTTACTGTAGCAATTACAGTTTTATGATCACATATTCCCGTGGTGGTAGAAATAATCCCTGTGAATAATTCAGGCCAATTTGTGGCGAGAATATCTAAAATGTTTTCGTTACCATTGTGGCACCACACTGGTTAAGTGATGAGCTGCTCAAGATTATGATCTGAGAAAAGGTCCAGAATGATTTCGCGTGCTGCTTTATACCTGCCACCAGTAGTGTGAATGTAATTGTTCAAGTGAATATATAACAAGTTGAAGTTGCCTCCTAGTATTATTGTACGATCTGGAAATTCATTATTTACATTATTTACACTCTTCATTAAGGCCCTGGTAATACTTTCACCTGTATCTGGTAGACGATTGAAGGAGCCTGTCACAAGTTTTGTCCTAACTACATTGAGCTTAATCTATAAGATTTCGCAGACCATATCAACATCTATTTCGCTACATGGGAGGTACTTACTAACAGCTATGAATACACCACCTCCATGGGACTGCAACCTATACTTACAGAAAATGTTCATGCTGCTACTAAAGATTTCTGCAGAATTTATATCCAGTTTTAACCCACTTTCTGTGCCTATTACGATATCAGCTTCTGTACTGTGGATAATGTTTTCAAGTTTATGCTGTTTGTTACAAACACTTCTACAGTCTACGAGAACTTATGATGGTTGAGATTCTTTTAAGTCACTCCTGACATGCAGTGTTGCATTTATTTGGGTTGCCTGTCAATGTATTTCCTGTTGCAGGTCATCTTCCCTCAGCTTAAAAAACCTCCCAATGCTCTCCACATGGCCCCTACCATCCCTGTAGCTGATTCATGCATTTATTGCACACCTGATCTATTCTCTACATGCCTCAACCCCAGGGTGATGATTGAGGAATCCACAGCCAGGACTATATCCACCATTCACCTTTTTCATTAAAATATAAATGTGTGATTGAGCTCATGCTCATTTGAGTATTTTGTGTTGCTGCTACCCTCCTCCCTTAAAATTTTGTCAGTGATGGATGTAGTGTATCTTTCCTATGCATATAAACTATAACAAGTGATATGCACAAGAAAGAATAAAAAAGTAGTGAAAGTAGGTACGAAAATTGTGGGATGCAATTTTAGATTAAGACCAGGTAGGTCTCTGGTTCCTGTTGTGTACTAGTAGGACGGTTCTCATCAACAAAGCATATAGAAATTGCTGTTAACATGAGGAACTCCCTGCAGGGGCCTGGTGCGGGTTTGGTGAACCCGTGGTACTCAAGCTGCAAACTTGTGCAAGTTTTCCACATCTTATGTATATATATATATATATATATATATATATATATGGAATCTTGTGAGATGGCATAAATTTCCACTTGTGATCCCCGTCGGCAGCATAAACTTTTTGCCTGTGGCCATTCATCCTGCAGGACAGTTGTTGAGTGCTGAGATCAATGTAGGAAGCCGTGCAATGGTGACTGGCAAGTTGGTAAATGAAGTGAGTCATAGTGCAGGTGGTGTGTCCAATACTAGGAAAGGATTCTTCTACTATAGGATTGGAATAGGTGCATGCTGTGTGTTTTGCAGTGGGAGGAGAAAGATTGTGAGGAAAAATCTTGAGTGGTGGGATGTAATGGTAGCTGGGTGTGCTTCCAGCCTTATACTTGTTGTTAACTCGCACAAGTCCCCGTTACTCCACCATAGGCTTCAGAAAGCACTCTTCTGTACCTGATTATTACTTGAAGACTTAACAGAGATGATAGGAATAATTTAGACCGTTGAAGGAACATACTGGTATACTGCTGAGCACTGGGTAAGATTTTTCACAGATTTGATAGTTAATAATGGTCACCACCTCGGATTCGAGAAATTCATTAGAATTACTAAAGCAAATGTTTGTCACTAGAAGGTTACTACTAAAGAATGTTCACCCAAGTTCAGAAGATCACGCTTAAACAGTTTATTACAAAAACACAAATGCCCAGTTCTGCATTAAATGAAAGTTTAGATATTGAATCTTGTCTTGAAGATGGCAGGTTTGTAGTTAGAAAACCCGGTGCCCTAAATAGCACATATTGATCTGATCAGGTTACCGTACAAATTCGACTGTCTTTGCGGCTCACATTACTTCTAGGTCCAATTAAGAGAAAACGCCCGCGACCCGGCAAACATTCAACATGGTCAACGTGCGGATCCACTGCCGCACAACTGACACGTTGTCCTTTTTTGGGACAATTGGAAAATACTGATACTACTATATGGCTGCCTCTATTCTTGTTCATCTTGCAGCCAACTGTTATTATTTTTTGTCGTCACATGATCTAACCAACCAATCATGTAGTATTTAACATCTCGTACACCAGTGATTACTTCTTGGTGTATGTAGCTTGTTCACTATACTCTGTTTAACCCTGAAGTTCACTGTTCTGTCTTGCCAACTAACATACCTTTTTCTGGCTCGACTCCTGTACCAAAACAGTTCACCAAATCTACACTCTTAACACTCGCGTTACGAGATCCATGCAGAAGTCTAGGAGAGTCAGAAGATAAACTGTTTGTGGACCAAGACGATGTTCATATTGGGATTGCTAAAGCAAGTGTAGGGGGCAGTAGGTAGGATTTTGAGAAGGCAGACATGCTGAAATGTGTCCCGTCCACTATCCATCACTACCGATTCCAGTACTATCACAGAGAAATCCTTTCCTATTATTATTGGACATGCCATCTCCACTACCACTTTCCTAATTTACCATTTTTATCTGTCTTCACTGCATTGCTTCTTCTTACATTGGTCTCGCCACTCAATTGTCCCAGAGGATGAATGGCCACAGGCAAAAAGTTTATACTGCCAACACAGGCAATCCAGTGGCCATCCATGCCACTTCACAGGATTCCAATAATCTTAACACCTGTTTTACGGTTAGAGCAGATACCTCTTAACACTTTGGAACTGTGCAAATGAGAAATAGCCAATCAAGACGAACTATACACCAGAGATACTCCTGGCTCAACCTACGCTAAGACCCTCAATTCTATCACCCACAATTTAACAAATTTACAGTCAATTTGCAAAATATTTTTAAATATATTTTATTATTTTTATATCTTTCTAATTTTACTTATTAAACATTTGGATAAGAGAACAACATGTGAGCCCATATATGAATAAAAAAAGAGCTTTGAAAATTTAGAGCCCATAGTCCTTCTTCAACAATAGGGTAAGGTATGTTCCTCCCTTGTAACATATATATATATATATATATAGGGTGTTGCAAAAAGGTACGGCTAAACTTTCAGGAAACATTCCTCACACACAAACAAAGAAAATATGTTATGTGGACATGTGTCCGGAAACGCTTACTTTCCATGTTAGAGCTCATTTTATTACTTCTCTTCAAATCACATTAAACATGGAATGGAAACACACAGCAACAGAACGTACCAGCGTGACTTCAAACACTTTGTTACAGGAAATGTTCAAAATGTCCTCCGTTAGCGAGGATACATGCATACACCCTCCGTCGCATGCAATCCCTGATGCGCTGATGCAGCCCTGGAGAATGGCGTATTGTATCACAGCTGTCCACAATACGAGCACGAAGAGTCTCTACATTTGGTACCGGGGTTGCGTAGACAAGGGCTTTCAAATGCCCCCATAAATGGAAGTCAAGAGGGTTGAGATCAGGAGAGCGTGGGGGCCATGGAATTGGTCTGCCTTTACCAATCTAAAATGAGCTCTAACATGGAAAGTAACATATTTTCTTTGTTTGTGTGTGAGGAATGCTTCCTGAAAGGTTGGCCGTACCTTTTTGTAACACCCTGTATATAAATTACTTTACCTCAACTGATTGTCACAAAGATCATTCTATCCCACAATAATCGTTGGTCAACTTTCTTTTCCAACCAACGGTGCAATCTCCACCCTTCCTTCTTGTTTCATCTTTGTTTAATTTATGTGGTTAATCTATGTAAATAGTAATAATTTTTTTTATACGTTTGTTTATTTTAGGTTGACTTATACAACTAGGCGACCTGCCCAGATCTACTCACAGATGTTCATAATTCTCTCTTATTTTAATCCTATTGAATAACAGTACATGCTCAAAAAACAAATTTGTTACTTACTGTAAACTACAAATGCATTCAATCATCACTCCTGTTCTTCACCCAGAATAAACTTCCTAAAATCATATTACTGACTCACAAACCATCTCCTTTTCTCACAGGCATTTTTGATGTGGTTGCATCTCAACATTTCCAGAAATTTACCTACCACTATTGTCAAACTAATTGGCTCATAATTTTTAACTATAACAACTACTACAACTGATATTACAATGGCACTTATCTAGTCTTCTGCTAAGTTGCAAGTCTCCAGGCTCAGTCTAAATAATATTTTTAGATATAATACAATGATGTATCAACCTATCTTTAATCGATAGTAACACTACCATATCCTCTGAACTTTATGAGAGCCTAATATACACACAGGCACTCTTTCTGATTGACTATTCTGCTCATTTCTAGATAAGATCTGCCTGTCAGCTTCCTAACTCAGCCATAAAAATTTCTATATGCATCATCCAGTGTTTCCTCTCTAGCCATCATATATATTACTTCTGATGTGAGATCGAAGGCTTTCACGGCGTATCGATGAAATGTAGTCTTCATGGGTTTTCCGCCGTATGTTGTTGAAATGCGACAATGAGCTTTCGGCGGCTGGCTCCGCCGCCATCTTCAGGTTGGATGTTCTCCCTGCACAACATCCAACCTGAAGATGGCGGCGGAGTCAGCCGCCGAAAGCTCGTTGTCGCATTTCAACAACATACGGCGGAAAACCCTGTGAAGACTACATTATATTATTTCTATAAGGTGTTTTTTTGTCACAAGCCATTATCTCCATTCATACTTAACCGAAATCAATGAATGTGGTGTAATTTTAAAGTTGATGGCCTCCACTTTGGTCACATCACATTTTAAGAAAGAATTTTTCTGAATTCGATCCTTAAATGGCAAAAATGTCAATACTTCCAAAATACTTTTTTTTTGTTACAAGTCATTTATCTAACTGGATACCTGTCTGAAACCATTTAATGAAGTATCATTTTAAAGATTAAGAAATCCACTTTGGTGGCATCATATATTAAGACAGGAATTTTTCAGAATTCGACCCTTAAAGGGCAGAAGTATCAATATTTTTGCAAAGCGTTTTTGTGTCTGAACTATTTATCTCCCTTGATATCTAACTGATATGGATAAATGAGGTATCATATTAAATATTAAGGTCTCTGTCATGGTTGCATTATATTTTAAGAAAGGATTTTTGTTTTGATTATGTAGTTTGACCCTAAAGGACAAATATGTCTAAAGGCGTTTTTTTTACGTCTCGAGCCATTTATCTCCCTAGATATCTAACCAAAATCGTTAAATTAAATAGGATTATGAAGAGTAATGTTTAAATGAGTTATCATTCTAAAAATTAAGGTTTCTGCTGTGGTCACATCATATTTTAAGCAAGGGATTTTGCTCTTAAAGGGCAAAAAAATATCAGAATTTCTAAAATGCGTTTATGTCTTTAACCATTTATCTCCCTGGATACCAAAATCAATAAATGAAGTAGGAGTATGAAGAGTTATGTTTTCATTATGGTGACATCATATATCAAGAAAGAATTTTTTTTTGGAATTCAACCCTTAAAGGGAAAAAGTACTAATTGCTCTTCAATGCATTTTTGTTATGAGCCATATATCTCCGTTAATATATAACCGAAATAAATAAATGAGGTATCATTCTAAAGATTGAGATCTCCACTGTGGTCACATCATGTTTTAAGAACAGATTTTTTTTTCTGAATTTAACCCTCAAAGGTAAAAAATATTGGTCTTTCTAAAATGTGTTTTTTGTGTCTCGAGCCATTTATGTCCCTTGATAATTAAACAAAATTGATAAACGAGCTATCATTTTAAAAACTGAGTGCTTCGTAAGGTCTTCCATTTCATTACACCATATTATAACACAGGAATTTTTCAAAATTCTACTCTTAAAGGGCAAAAGTACTAATATTTTTACAACGCATTTTTCTGTCATGAGCCATTTATCTCCCTTGATACCTAATCGAAAATGATTAATGAGGTATCATTTTAAATATTCAAGTATCCGCTTTAGTCATGTCATATTTTAAGAAAGAACTTTCTCCAAATCCAACCCTTTAAGGAACAAAAATATCATCATTTCTAAAACTCCTTTTTTGTACCTTGCTTGATGCTTAGTGAGAACTCTATTGTGGGACAACTAAAGTTCCCAGAAAGTGCAAATATACACTATTCAAAACTTATTACATCCCCATACTGACACTGGAAACATGTACCCTGTCCAGAAGAGACAATAGTAGAGCTCAAGCCTCTGAAATGAAGTTTTTGCATACCATGCACAAAAGGACAAAGTGAGGAATGAAATCAATCGTGCAGAGGCCAGTATAAACATTAGTGTGGCAAAATCCTTACAGCGTTCTTGTCAGAGGTGGTATGGACATGCCCAAAGGACGGAGGGAGAAAGAAGAGCAAAGACCTACTGTAATATGAACATACAAGGTAAAGATGTGTGGGTAGGCCCAAAAAGGAATGGGTATCAAGACGGATATAGAAGACGTAGGGCTTGATTAGAAGACTGTTAATGAACAACTGTTCTCGGACAGGAAGAAGTGGAGAGTGCTCGTGATCAGCACCCTGGAGACTGGAGCTGGAGAATGATGGTGACGACGATTGATGTCTAACCGAAATTTACAAATGAGGTATCATTTTAAAGACCAAGGTCTGCGCTTGGTCACGCCATATTTTATAAAAGGAATTTTTTTTTTTTTTTTTTTTTGGTAATTGGACCCTTAAAGGTCAAAAGTATCCATATTATTTCTACAACTTATTTTTTTTTTTTTTTTTTGTTATGAGCCATTTATCTCCTTCGATAACTAACCAAAATCGATAAAAGACACATCGTGTTAAAGATTAAGGTCTCCAGTTAGGTAAAATCATAAATTAAAAAGAATTTTTGAATTTAATGTTTAAAGAGGACACGCTGTAACAGCCCTCAAACCTAAACTTAAATGGAATTGTATTTTATGAATCATTTTTAGTAAGCTAGAGTTTGTTTGAATATGATCTTGTATGTTTGTTTTTGCAATTTACTGTAAATCAAGGTAAATAGACTTTGTTTTGTGAAAAGAAATTATGTAAATACCATTTAATATGTTTGTAATTGTAGGTATTAAGACAAGTTACGATGTCTAAAGGACAATTTACTACAGTTTAAAATGATTTCTGTGAATGATTTTGTGTTTAAATATCTTTAATTTCCATGTCTGACCATTTTGTAATGATTGTAAATGATTATGTGTTAATTCTGATTGTTTTTTAATATATTTCAATTGTTTAAGTATTGTTAATGTTCGAGAAATGTCTGTCGGAATCCTTCGATGTAGCATATATAAAGCTACCATCCGAGACAGAGAGAGTTTTTACAGACTCGATTTATGCCGGCCAAGGACTGTGTTAGTAGAAGTGTTGTCTGCAATTGCTGGATTGTATTTATGCATGTAACCAATATCTTTGACGTTGTGCTTATAAAAATAAAAACAAGTTTAAACTGAACTGTATGGTGGACTGGTTATTTATCATATTAATTAAACTACTAGCAGTTACCAGCGACTTCATCCACATTGAAGAGTGTTGTAATATAAGATTTTCTTGAGAGGTCTGGTTGCTCAGTGGTTAGGGCGTCAAACTGGAGATGGAAAAGTCCCCAGCTTGAATCCCAGTCTCGGCGAGGATTTTCTAAGGTCCTTAGCTCGACCTTCACCTCTGGCATAGGTTGTTGTGTGATGTGAATTACGGCAGAATGCTCACTTAGTTCTGATTCCGTGTTGAACTGTGAGTCCTCTATGTCCGGTAGGATTACTGGTTTACGTTAAGAGGCTATGAAAGGGGCTGATTGCGGAGACGCAAAGAAGCCTTGTCACCAGGTCATTACGACCATAAAATTTATTTTAGAGCTATTTTTATTAGTAATAGTTGTAATAAATGTTGC
The DNA here is from genome assembly GCA_031002005.1 of Vandiemenella viatica. Lineage (NCBI taxonomy): Eukaryota > Metazoa > Arthropoda > Insecta > Orthoptera > Morabidae > Vandiemenella > Vandiemenella viatica. The sequence continues at coordinate 57,112,565 of JARYHS010013630.1, forward strand.
AATAAAATAACAAAAATTTATTTATGTTCCACAACTACTTCACTGAATTTTTAAAACAATAAAAATATTCTGTTTGTTATGAGTATTTTCAGTTTAATATATCCGTATATACAATATTGGGGATTTGTCTCCTAGGTTTTGGTTATTTTCTTAGCCCTAGTTTTCTTACATTTCTTTGAAATATTTGAATTTCGTTTACCCAGCATCTCTTAAAATTACTAATTTCATCTTGCGAATAAAAATGAATATAGTTTTAACTAATGGAAGCTCGAAACGTCAAAATATTAGCAATACATTGATGAAATCGACTAAATATAAACAACAAAAAATACTAACATTCAAACAGCAAGAACGTTCATTTCATTTAAAAAAATTGCAATACTAAAAATGAATATTTTGATTTGCATAGAATATCTGAAAAAAATCTTTTAAAAAAATATAACTTAACTCTTTGAATATTGATTTTGTTTTGAGGATATATTGGTTCCATCAACAGAAATTTAGATATTGTAGTATGTATAGTAGTAATTGATCCTTTTATCCATAATGATCAGTGGTATTGTGGCAATGGTTTCTCTATCTGTGGAGACAGTTGAATTGCCTGTAGACCAGTTTACTATAGTTCATTCGTTTGGAGCCATTAATTCTGCACTAAAATATAAATTTCAGTGTTAAAATAGTAATTGATTCTTTCTTCATAATTGGTTTCTCAATCTGCCAACAGAATTGAATGTCTGCCGGCAAATTACCACTCCACCTGTCTGCCACTCCACTATCTGAATAAAACATTTATAAATTTCAAAAATCGGTCAACGCCACGTGTTCTGCTAAATCATCCACGCATATTATAAATCTTTTACAATATCGGAACAAAGGAACACATGACATCACTAAAATAGCGCTCTTGAAATAACTAATAATGTTTCATTCTGGCCCAGGCTGCATTTCAGCCAAGTCACAAACTCGGCTAATATTACCGCTAGAAAATCAAAGCTTCTATCAGTTGCGCATTAATACATTCACTATGGGGCCTCTTGCATGTTAGTGACGTTATGAATGGCGAAATAAACTTGACTCATTATTTCAGATCGCGATACTAAACGAACCCAAATAATGACGTTGGCAATGTGTAAATTAAATACTGAATTCGTCTAAAACTACATTCATCTGTATGAAGTATGTCATCAGCATCATGACAGTTATTGGAGTAACGTAATTAAAAAAATTATAATAAAATGCTTGTAACTTACAGTGTACAACGAAAAGTCCATAATTCTCTACAACTCTAAGACAACTTTCGTTAATATTGCTGGTCAAGTTAACATCTCGATAAAGTGACTGTTACTGCTCGTGATTTAGTAAGGTGTATAATTGCATTCAATATAGTTTGATTTTGTAGCGGCAATATTAACAGAGATAGTGGTTTGGTTGAAATGATGCCTGGACCAGATTGATTTTTGTTACAGCATAAGGCAGAAGGAACTTGGTTATTATTAGTAATAAGTTAGCAGCTTTCATATGCTTCTTGTAAATTGTGTATTGTGTTGTAAACGACTTCCACTGTTACTTCATGAAACAATAAGTTTCTACATTAGCCCATTGAATATATTCGTTTTAAGTGTAGCATTCGATAGATATTTGCAGAATATTGAACAGTAAGTAAAAAGCAGTTTCGTGAATCATAGTCTCTATTATTTGTACAAAAATTCTGAACAAAAAATAAAAAGGGTTAGTTAAGTTTTAAATTTCGGCAAAAATAATTTGTAATACAGAGACTGTAGGTTCAAGTTTACGTCACGATACACATCAATAACTTAAGATAAAATTATTGTGATTGTGGCTTTGATTTTGTAGCGACAATTTTAACGGAGATTGTGGTTAGATTGAAATTCTGCCTGGACCAGAATGAAAACAAAACCTTCTGTTCACAGCAAAAGGCAAGAGGAATTTAGTTATCAGTTATTTACGTAAGAAACTTTAATAAGCACTACGTCACGGTGTGACGTGATGTATCGCGATGTAAACTACTCCCCAAAAAAGAAACAGGAAATAAATTAAACTGAGATAGAACTACGAAATTTTGCACTTTTAGTCAACTGACTTTCGTGATGGTATACTCATAGCATTATACGTTTTTTAAATTATGGTGTATTATTTGATATGTCATACTATTTTATGTACGCAAATGAAAACATCTCTTTGCGAACTTGACAACAGTACCTACCTTTTTTTAAATTTAAGGTTAAATACAGATTTATATTTCCTGCTTCCAAACTATTATTTGTCGAGTGCGTCGGTTTTATGGCTTTTAAACTAAACACAAACTTGCATATGTAATAAGATTTTTGCTTTTATTTCTGAAAAGTAGTGTTTGCGATTTACGTAAAAAGCAAAGAGTAAATGTGGCATGGCTATCTACGAAGTAGGAAACTCTTTGTTGTTTCCGAATTGATGTTAATGGCAATTTCTAAAAGAACTATGCGTTTTTGTGGGATAAAATCTATCCTATGTCACTTCGCACATAATTAACTGACTTCATGCCAAATTTCACTTAAATATGTTGATTTATTAAGGCGTTATTGATTCCAGAAGTACATCCAAACACACATCCGAACTTTCTCGTTTTCACATTTATAGATATATAGATTTAACAAATAGCGCATATGAGACAGTTCAGAGCCAAGTCCCTAGATTGCAGCAGCAGATATCACAGAAATGTTAATAAGCTGGTTTTTTATACAGTAAGCAGCTTTTCGGATATTTTCTGCTGTTATGGAAACATTTTTGTTTTGCCATACAATTCCAAATTAAACATTTTACTCTCACAGCAACACATATCAGAGAGATGTTGATATGCTGTGTGCATTTTTGTTCAGGTTGGTTGTATTCTGTTAAGGTCAGTGACAGTTTGTCATACATACAGAGTGTTTTAAATTTTCCTAACTATTTCGTAATATGTTGTAAGTAGTTTGATGTGTACCAACGTATTATACTAAACAAAAAAAAATTGCTACAAAAGTGCGGTTCTACTTTTCATTATATTGCAAGCATTCAACCTCACTATTCGGTGTATTTTATTCACGAAATTTTCACACGGGTCATCTAGTACTGTCTTATAATAATATTTAATTAAATTGCGATGGAGCCTATGCTCCAGTGGCAATTTCCCTAAACACCCATCTTCTCCCTTTTCTACACCCATCTACATTTGTCCTCTACAAAATTTAATTTTAAATTCTTTCAACATTTTTGGCAAATTGTTCATCATTTCTCTTGGTAACTTATTCCAATCCCTGACACCCTTACCTAAAAAGAAGGGATCTTCCTACACCCTGAAATCGAATGCCAGCTTATGGTCATGGTCATCTTTTCCCTTCCATGCATTATTTTCAATTTTTACTTCAATATCTTTCCATGTCTCATCACCACTAGTACACTCCCATGACGCTCTTCACCTTCCTCCTGTCTTTCAGTGAGTCCCATTCCAGCTCTTTTATCGTATCTGTTACTGACAGGAATTCTTCACGGGTCTTCACCCTCTCCAACTCCTGTATTTGATACTGAAAATGTGTGTCTCATACTACACTACCGTATTCAAGCAATGGTCTGACAAAAGTTCTGTAACCAAATTCCTTTACTTCTCTAGTACAGAATTTTGAAACCTTTTCCTATACTACCTGTCCAATATGTTCTGCCCAGTTAAGCTTGTTATCAAATGTAATGCCAAGATATTTACATTTCAAGTCTTCAACAAGCAGTTCTTTCCCCACCTTATAATCATAATCAACCTTTAGATTTTTATTTGTGTATCCAATAAGCTAACTCTTCTTTGCATTTATCTTCATCCCTTGTTTACCAACCCAACTAGATATCCTGTCCAGATCACCCTGCAACTGTTTACAATCCTCTGCCTTTTTGATGGTTACATATTTGGCTGCCCCCTTGGCTTCTGTTGATTACTTTGTAGTTGCTACAGTGATTCTCTTCTGCCTTACTATTTACTTACTGTGTTCTGTTCTTACCAACTCTTTAATTTTCTAACCTCCATGTTATAGACAGGTTCAGTGCATTTTATTTTGTTTCGGGGAAAACATTTCTACCCCATTCTTATTATCTGACTGAACTGTTCCTTTTTCCTATTTACCATGCTGATGTTCACACAAACATTTTACTTTTTCAAACAAATTACTGTTATCAGTTTAGTAAAATATTAAAAGATATATTTTTTTCAGATTAGTTGGTTTGACTAAAGGAGATTGTTTTTTTTTTTAATGTATTTTAAGTGGTGTAAGCATAACTCTTTTTTGTGGCATCATGTTTATTTTACTTTCTAGCTGAGACTGAAAGTATGGAGGATGATTTTGGTGGCAGCAGCTTTTCTGAAAGAAGCAGTGACAATGAAGAAAAACTAAGCAGTGCTATTTTAAATTCTAATCCTGGTTGGGCTGATGCAATGGCGAAGATATTGAAAACAAGCAAACCAAAACGAAAGAAATGCATCATTCTTTCAAAAGCAAAAAAGTTGCAAGATATTACAAAAAAGGAGAAGTTTGATGCTGCACTTGAAGTCAAAAGTAATGTAAAAGAGGGGAAGAATCATACTGAAGACATCACTCAAGAAACTGAAGCAGTGGTGCATCATAAGAAACCGAAGGTAAGAGTTAAATTGGAATGGATTGTAGATCAGTAATACACTGATATATAGGTCAATATCCACTGATATTGTTTTCTACTAGGTTTGGATACTTTGGGCTAGAACATAGGTTCCCAGACTATTTTGTGCTATAGACCCCTTACTGAATTATTCTATTGCAGCAGAATTTTCTCAAACTTTGAAATATAAAATGTGTTTTTTGTAGTTGATGTAGTGAGTTCTACTCACTTTGATAGGGCTTTTTTGTATAGTGAAAACAATTACTTATTCAGACCTTTATTCAAAATCTTATTTTCATGTTCATTTTTAAAAAAAGACTATGGACCCACATTGAAAATCAACTCCTAGAATTCCTCCATTCCCTTAACAATGGCAATTCAATTAATTTCACCTGCCCACCAAGCGTGGTGGGTGAACAGTTAACGTTCTGGCCTTGCATTCGGAAAGGACGCAGGTTCGAATCCCCGTCCGGGCATCCAAATTTGGGTTTTCCATGGTTTCCCCAAATCACTCCAGGCGAATGCCGGGATGCTTCCTTCAAAAAAGGCCATGGCCGAATTCCTTCCCGTTCCTTGTCCCCAGTCCCATCCTGCCTCTAATGACATTAGCCGTCGACGAGGCGTAAAGCCATAATTAAAAAAAATATTTCACCTGGACCTACTCCAGTACACACATCATGTCCCTTGAGGTAGACATTATGCTCAGGCAGGGTACCCTTCACACCTCTGTCCACATCAAACCAACTAATCTACAGCAATATCTACATTTCGACAGCTGGAAACCCATTCCACACCAAATGTTCCCTTCCCTACAATCTTGCTATCCGCGGCAAACGTATCTGTTCTGATTCCCAGTACTCCCAGAACCTATTCCAAGACCTTATTTCCCACTCCTACCCAGCAGACCTTGTACATAAACAAATAACGCTTGCAATCACCCACCCTCCACGTAACCACTCCCGCCCAGCACCTCTAGAATCCAACCAAAGCCCTTTTGTCATCCAGTTCTCTCCTGGCCTGAAATCCAGCAGTCGAAACCTACAACAGGGGCATGACTTCCTTCGCTCCTTTCCAGAAATGCACTCTCTCTTGCCAAAAATTCTGCCAACTGTCCCCCGTACTCGTTTCAGCAGACCACCTAACCTCAAAATATCTTGGTCCACAAATGCCCTCCATCTGACTCTCCTAAAACACCTTATTGATCTTTACTGTGCAATAGACCTCACTGCAAAACCTGCAACATGCATCCTTCCACAACTATATATTGCAACCCTGTCACAAGGGAAACCTTCCCCATCACTGTACATGCCACCAGCTAACTTGCCGCCATTGCGCAAGTTCCTATATAAGCCTGACTACACAACTACTTTCCACCAGAATGAATGGCCACAGATAAACAGTCCACACCCTCTATTTATATGTGCCAATACCTGAATATGCCAACTAACACAATTCCAACAACTTCAATGAATGTTTCACCGTGAGAGCAATCAGAGTTTTCCCCGAAACCACCGCCACCTCAGAGCTTCGGAGATGGGAACTTGCATTAGAAAATATCCTAGATACCAGACACCCACCTGGCCTCAACCACCGATAAAATTCCTTTCTTTGACGATTCGCTCATTAGATTCTTGTTTTTGTTTCTACATTCTGTACCCTTTTGTTATATTACCTTCTGTGATATACATATTTAGGCCTATATATAACATCTTGGTCCCACCGCCATATCAGTCATGTAGGAATATTCTGCGTGTGCACACAGTGGCGTAGCTAGGTCAACAAGGGCCCTGGTGCAAAAAATTTGTTTTGGGCCCTCAGGCCAGATGGGTGACCTTTTTTTTCTTTGTGTTGCTGGTAAGGGCCCCCTGAGCACTGAGAGGGCCCTTAGTGAGGGGCTTTCTGTGTCTCAGGGGCTCCCTTAGACGACTGTAGAGGTAAAAAAAAAGGTTGCCAGTTTGCCATGAAGGCTCATGGGCATAGCTACGCCCCTGTGTGCACACCTCCCGAACCACATGACTCATTCTCTTTAACATGAAGAAGGTTTAAGACCGAAATATTGTGTATATTTTTTGTGTTCGTGATATATGTTCTTCTCCTGTCACTGCCTTCAACTTTGGTGAGTGATGAGTCATTTTCCCTTTCCTTGTAATTTTAAAAAGACTAAAGCACAATAAAATGTGAATATTTTGGTGTAATAAACAAATAATGACTTCTTATAAGATCAAAAGTAAATTGTGTAAATTGATCAACCTTAGTTATAAAATTAATATTTGACATAAAGCAAATGAATATTTGGATTTAGTCATAGTACATATTGGGATTCTATGTCACAATTCATTGTCACAAAGCTGCTTCTGTGTTGCCCCGATTTAATGTCATGATGTTGTCTCCATTCTACTCCGATACTGTACCACGACAAAGAGTCGTTTCCACACTGCCAGAGGCATCTAGATTCAGTTTCAACTTAATTTTCTTTGTGTGCAGATGTCCGAGGATTCCATATTTGCAGGGACTTTAGAAGCATTTCTTTTGATCATTAAAAAACAGAGCAGAAGGAAAGAAAGATCCTGGTAGTTGTTTAAGGACAGAAATTTTTATGCCCATAATCTACTGGTAACACTCGAACTTCAAGATAAATTCACTTCAGAAATTTTGTGAGGCTGGCTATATCTGATTTCGAATACCTTTTGGGAATGGTTAGGTTCTGTATTTCTAAATGAGAGACTATCAGCAGACAACCCATTTCTTCTGATATCAAGCTTGCTGTCAAACTACAATTCCTTACAAATGTGGATTCCTACAAAAGTCTAATGTTAAAGTACAGGTAAAATACAGCCAGAAGAAAAAAAAAAAAATGGTAACATCCATAATTTCCTGAGAAGTTTGTAAAATACGATTGCATGGAATAATTACATTCTATAGTAGAAACCTGACTGTCAGAATTGAGCATAGAAGCTATGTTCTGAAGTGCAGTTATTGTCAGAATGTGATAGATGAGCTAGATTTCATGAGTTTGTGGTATTTTGTTAAGGGAGAAGAAATTTCTGTTGCGGTTGCTGAACTGAAGGAGTCTGACATACTGAATACCTTTAATTTTTAATCTACAATGATTTCTGGTTTTAACTGTTTTTACTCCTTATGGCATTAATCCCCACTGACTTCAAGGCCATTAGAAGTGAGGAAGGAATGTGGCCATTGCTTTTTGAAGTAAAATCATGGAATTCAGCTGGAGTGATTTCGGGAAACCATGGAAAATGGAAATCTTGGTTGCTGGACAGGGATTCAAACCCGCAACATCCAAAATGCCAACATAATGTTGCCACTAACCAACCATGCTTGATGGTCTATTGTTATTTGTCGGGTCTGGAACCAGTTCACAATGAATCTGCAGTTAAAATCACCAATAATATTTAAACTATCCTCGTGATTCTGTTAGAAGCAGCAGGAAAAGCATAGCTTCACACCAAAAACAGTAACATTTTTATGGCCAATTTCCCTCTTTCTTCTCTAAAACTGGCCTTCATCTTCCCTTCAAAACTGTTCCTTTAATGTATGATTTTTCTATTTTGGCATTAAAACTTTAAAGTTTTTAGCTAGATCCTTAATACAATTTGCTTTCCTACTGTGTTTTTATAACCAAAACGATGAAACATCCCAAAAAATAATGAGTGGCCTGCAGATTGTCGCATTTCGAAGATTGCGTTTCATGTCGTATTTCTTGTGTTCGGTCGTATTTTTACTTTATTAAACTTTTTTTTAAATAATAAGTAAACTTGTCTGACAATTAATTAACATTTATTAAAGTTCAATCATATGCTTTTAACTCCGAAGATTGCAGGTTCTTTTATCAATAACTTCTCGTTCCAACTCGTGTCTATGCTCTCGCTCTAGCTCACGTTGATAGCCAACTGTTACCATAGCAACCTCTTACTGACAGAGAGTAATCTATAAAACCTTGTTCTTCGTTATGCCACAACCCCTCCCAAGTTTACCATATATTTAAAAGTAAAAAATTATGGTAAACTTTATATGAGGTTGGACGTAAGAACTTTGCATTCTTCGGGATCTTTTTTACAGTGAATGATCACAATTTGCATTCTTATAACTAATAGCACACAGAACAAAACAAAATCCCAATGTCCTGTCGCGGGAGTTAGTGCAGCTTGTTTCTCGATCATTTGCAAAGCACTGACACCATTCTCCGGCGAAGGAAAGTCTGTAACATGCAACAACTTTGCATTACCCATCTTATCAGCAAAATTAATTATTAATAAAAACTATTCACTAATCTTCAAAAATGTAAAACATAGATCAATCTCATGAATTATTCAAGTACATGGAACAAAAGTATTTACAATATTTAATTGCCTAATTATTATGCATCATTATTTTTCTTGACCTTTACATAATTTTTTATAATACATGCAAATTATTTTCATTTTATGTCATATCTTTATCATCATTTCCCAATAACATTTCTACCTATACCACTACAACACCGCATGAATGGAATATTGATTTGTGAGAAAGTAGGTACCTGGACCTAAACAGTTAATCATGTTAAGACTTTTCCATTTTTATTTTTTTTTTTCACTACATATTCCACCGCTCATTTACTGAGTGGTAGCTGTTTGAAAGGTTTAAGACCAATAACATTATATCTTCCTTTAGCTGTCATGGCCTCCGCCTGTTTACCAAGCATACCATTCAAATAATTTAATAATTCTATTACCTGCCCTTGGTACATTATATTCTTCATAAGACCGATCCTTTTGAACCATTTTACTGTTGTATAACCGGCAACATTATTTAAATCACATATTTGGTCCCTGGACCAGTACAATCCACCCACGCTAATACGACTGGGACACCATTGTTTCTTGCTAATCTAGCATCACCATCACAACTTCATTTTTATTTTATTTCTTCAATACATTACATTATATTCTCCCCATAAGTAATAACTTTTCTCCACTCTACTTCATCTTGAATATATTCACATCTAGGCTATGAGAGATACCAACAGAGTCATTTACAGGTTCTACCTAGACCTCAGCTATGTCTGTGTTAACCAAATCCCGAACCTTTCGGTATCATTTAAAGGCAATGCCTAGATAGTGGCCATATTTACAGGAACTGAGTCTTGACTGTGCTATTGTACCCTCTCTATATGATATTTTACTTTTTAATTCATTACACATTTATTCTATCATAGTAACACCTCGTTTCTTCTCCACTCATTCTATTCATTCTAATGCTCCGGTATACCTTACAAACTATATATTTACTAAAAGAAAGTCTTAATAGACAATAAACTTTTATGTAATGGTATGCTGTGGTAACAGCCGAAGACTGCACATCTAATCGAGATCATCAATATTGGTAAGTGACAGCTTCCACTTAATGGTTATAAACTTTTACTATCATTACAGTTGAATTGTGCGCAGCCACAACAATCAGTACTATTTACAAGTGTTTTGTGGCACTGAATAATAATAATATGCTAACTATAACTTAATAATAATAGGAAATTCCAATATGATGGAGTTTATCTTTACACACCTGTGCCTTGCACTAGTGTTAAATCTTTTCATTCATCTTAAACTAAGTGATCATTTTCTGAGTTGTAGATTCAATGTCCTGATTGAATTTGTACACAGGATGAGGCAGTAAGCATAGCTTACCCCTCTACAAAAAAGAAAACCTTTTTTTCTATATTTCCAGTTCACCTTTTCCCAGTTATTCATACAAAGCAACTTCCTGTTTACAATTAATCTTACTTTGCCAGAACAGTAACATGGCAAACCAACTTCAAAAATATGTAAAGAACTCTGAAAATGTTCAACACCATTATTCTGTAACTGCTTTGATTCATAATCACAAACATAATTCTCCCCAACAATGGAAAGAATGTCACAGTTTACATCCTTCAAAATCATCAAACTACCTAATCCATCTACCTTCATTAAAGTCTCTTCCATCTCTTTTTACCTGATCAAAGTCACCTGTTCCTTTAATGTCTCTGATATCAAACATTTTTATAGACTTACAACCCTTTTTTACTGATTCATCTGTCTTCGTGTAAGTTTCCACCTGGTTACTTTCATGCTTAGACTCATGTTTTAAGTGAAACCCTTCTTTAACAATTTGTCTATCCTTTACCTGATTTACAACACCATTAATTGTAACATCATTCATCTCATATTTTTCCTTAACTAACTCTTCTTCTCTCAAGTCATCACTTGGATTATTGTGGAAAACACTTTGGGCAGATACTATTCTATTTTCGTGGGTAGGTCCATTTTTTACTATTGCCTCTGTCCGGACCACAACTTCGGCATTGTCTAATTTTTTGGATTTTCTGGACTCCCTTCTTGGCTGGCACATGGGTTAGGTGTGTTCTCATTTCTGTCTACATTCATTTGAGGTTTAAAATGTTTTCCTGCAAAATCACCTCTTCTGTTTCGGTTGATATAACTTACATAAGCTTTACCTCTACCCGAAAAAAATTGTTGACCTCTTGAATTAGACTGTGAGTCAGAATGATGGTTGTTGTTACTTAAATCTTCCTGTCTATTGTATCTGTTATTCGCTAGTGTTTTGCGGTCATTAAATTGGTGGTTATTTGGATAGTCTCCTTGGTTATGAGTGTAGTATGAGTTATTTTTGTTATAATCCCTGTGTTGTCTGTAGTTATTGTTATTATAATTATCGTTCGTAGAACTTTTATAATATTGTCCATTGTCAAGCCTATATAATAACTGTTCAGCATCTTCAATGCTCCTGACATTCTGGGTCGTAAAAATGTCTTGTATTTTACCAGGCATCCTACCTACAATGTCTCTTACTATCTCTTCTTCGGGGAGTGGATCTGTAAAGAAATTATTCTTTGCTGCCTCTCCAGCAAAAAAATCTAAATATGAATCTCGCCCTTCCTGAAATCTTCTTCCCTTGCACAGTTCTCTTTTCTCATGGTACTGCCTCTCCTGGGACCAGAAATAATTTAGAAAATTGGATTTCAATTCATCATAAGTATTGCATCTTTGGATTTGTCGCTCTCCCCATACTTGAGCTCTACCTCGGAGATGTTGATAAATACAATTTATTTTCTCTGTGTCATTATAATTCTCAAAAGTCCTGTAGGATTCAAAACTTTTTATAAAAGTAACAGGGTGGATGGACCCATCGTCCCAGAATTTTGTAATTGCAACTTTATCACTGGAAGTAAAGGTTATTGTGTTCAGGTTACCCCAAGGGTTTGAGGTTTGTGCCTCTTTACCTTTTGTCTGTATCTCTGATAGCTTCATGTCATGGAACTGTAACTTTTGGTGAATGGTGTTTACTTCAGTTTGCATAGTACTGAGTTTGTCTACTACTGAATCAAAGTGCTGAACCAAAGAGGTGCTATCCTGCTTTTGTTGTGTAACCTCTTTACAAGTTTCATGATGTTGTATACTTAATGCCTGGAGGTCTGTTACTATAGTCTCTACCTGACCCCTCATTCTCGTATTATTCTGTTCAATTGCCCAGATTTTCTCTTCTGAACTCTTCACCTTAAATGTCAACTCCTCAATGGCTAAATCAGTGTTGTCAGTTTGTGTCTTGATAATGTCAATTTTGTCATTCAATTCACCTATATATTTTTCACAAATCTTTTTGTTAGATGCAACCTCCTTTGTAATGCTGTCAAGTTGATTGCTAACAGTTTGGAACTGCAAACTGAAATTATTGCATAAGCCCTCATGAGATTTAGTAAAGTGTTCCGACAACTCTCTTTTCTGTTCAACCAGTGCATTTTGAAATTGTTCAGACTGTCCAACCAGTGCCTTTTGAGATTGTAAAAACAAACTGAACATAAACTGTTTTAAGTCTGAAATCGTGTCTGAAGGTAGTTGAGTGTTTTTGTTAGTACCACTCAGTGTCTGTGGTTCATCATTAGTGATGCCTTCTATAAGTGTTGTCATATTTGAGTGCTTGGGAGAAACCATTTCGGGGTCATCAAGTGTTGTCCGTTCAGTTACTTCTAAGGGAATGTGATCTAGTAAGTTTTCCGTGGCAGATAGTCCTATATTAGAAAAAGTAGCTTCACAATCGGACAGAGTAACATTGTTAAAACTCCTGTCATTAATCGGGGACTCAGTCTCAGGAAACCCATAGAAATCCTCCGACGTATCAGTAGTGGATGTAGTTCTATCGTTAGAGGAAGTCAATGGCCTTTCTTCACTACAACCAACAGGTTCTTGCATAATATTAAAATATTTTATTTTTTTCTAAAAAAAAAAAAAAAATCCCGATTGGGAACAGAAAGTTCCAAAAAAACAATCAAACTGTTCTTACGACAAATTAATATTATATAAAGATTCAGTCAAAATTGGACCAAAGTCGGCAACTTTTCAATTCGTAAAAATTATTCATCAATCTACCTATATCTTCAAGAAATTGTTTGTTAACATAAATAGCTGGAAAGCTTGCGAAATTTATGCAATGTGTACATGTTCTACTTTACGCAAATTAAAATCAAGTACACTTGAAATTACTAAAATCTAACTTTACAGGTAACGTCGTGTTCTTCGTGAAATTAATTTGCAAGTTAAAAGGTCAAGAAAATAATTTACACTCCGTAAGGTTATGAACAGTGAATTATTTGAAAATTTAAAGTGTATGGTAGACTATTACACTTTAGTACTCTTTAGAAAAATCACTTAGCTGTATATACGAGTGGTTCAGTCGCTGTAGCCGTTCAAAACACCTCCATATGCGACGCAGCAAATACCAGCACAGATGGAATATATCCAAGATCAGCTGTTCCCGACTGCGATATTTTTTCTTAATAGTTCCTGATCGTCCGCTGGAGGATCTTTTCTCGATGAATTTTTGTTGTCGAATTGTAACTTAGTTGTTGTTTTGTATCAACTGCACGATCGCCATGTCGCATTTCGAAGATTGCGTTTCGTGTCGTATTTCTTGTGTTCGGTCGTATTTTTACTTTATTAAACTTTTATTTAAATAATAAGTAAACTTGTCTGACAATTAATTAACATTTATTAAAGTTCAATCATATGCTTTTAACTCCGAAGATTGCAGGTTCTTTTATCAATAACTTCTCGTTCCAACTCGTGTCTATGCTCTCGCTCTAGCTCACGTTGATAGCCAACTGTTACCATAGCAACCTCTTACTGACAGAGAGTAATCTATAAACCCTTGTTCTTCGTTCTGCCACAAGATTTTCTATTAGTTGACCTCTGTGGTGCACAAAAGACTTATGAAATTTTAATGAATTAAATTAAAGAAGAGAGCAAAACAGCACGTGAACTAATTACGCACAACTCGGACCACTATTTCATGCACATAGTTTGAAAGTTTCCAAGGAACTGAATCAGACACTGCAAGTTAGGATATGTGCTATGAGCATGTGCTGCTTAAAAATGCATCCGAGAATCCCATTTTTAATGGGATGCAAATATTCTGTCTGCTCTGCGGCACCTGAGATACAGTATTCAATTTCTCAGACACGCGTGAGGTGGGATCTTTTGTTGTGACGAAGTGCTTCAGCCACATAGTCATTCCACACTTGACCCTCCACCTCTTCCCCAGAACCATCCCCTCCAAATTTTTGAGGATTTCCTTTACAACAGTTTGGCTTCTCCCACTTTCCTTAAATCTTTAGCTAACACCGGTAATCTTAGCCCAGCTGAAACCCGTGCCAGAAAACAACTTTCCAGCAATCCGTCTGCTATCAGACACCAACACTTACTGCCACCTATCAGAAGATCCAACTCTTGCTGTCAACAAAACAATATAAGAATATATACAGGTTAGTGGACCTCTCCAAGGTCTCACCCCACAATCCATTTCGCTTCTTACTCTCCAAAATCCACGTTCATCCACCCTTTTTTCTCTTGCCCAAAATCCATAAACCTGGCAACCCAGGACGCCCTATCATAGCAGCTTACAGATTGCCAACAGAGCGCATCTCTGCCTTGGTTGACCAGTACCTACAGCCCATAGTTAATCAGCTCCCTTCTCATATAAAGGACACCCAACACATTCTCTTCCGGCTTTCTACCATACCCATCCCTCTTCATTTCAACTTAATACTTATTACCATTGACGTCACGTCCTGGTACACAAGCATTCCACACTGGCATGGCCTCAGGGCCATGGAACATTTTCTGGACCAGCGCCCTCCCAACAGCCTTCCTCATCAGATTAGCCCACCTTATCCTTAATAGCAACTACTTCTCCTTCGAAGGCAACATCTATCACCAAACCTGCAGAACTGCCATGGACACCCACATGGTCCCCCTCTTATGCTAATCTGTTCATGGGCCATCTGGAGCAGACATTTCTGGAGGAAGACCTTCTCAAACCCCTCATTTGTCTTTGTTTCATTGATTACATATTTATGATTTGGATGCATGCTAAATTTCCTGAACCATCTCAATAACTTTAGCATGCTGAAATTCTCTTGATCCTACTCCCACACCCAGGCCACATTCTTGGATGTGAATTTGTCCCTATCTAATGGCTATCTCAACTCTTCAGTCCACATCAAACCAACCATTTTTACAGTTGCCACCCGTACCATACCAAACGTTCTCTCCCATACAGTCTTGGCATTCTAGGTAGTCACATATGCTTCAACCAACTGTCTCTCATGGATTATTCGAACAGTATTTCAGAAGCATTAATATCTCGCAACTACTCTCCAGCTTGAACAAACAGCTTTCACGTGCAGCATCACAACTGAATCAGCCTATCAATCATCCCAAACCCACAAAAATCAACCACAATCCAGTCTTGGTCACACAGTACTACCCAGGCCTCGAATCCATCAACAGAATCCTCCGACAGGGCTATGATTTCTTACAAACATGCCCTGAAAAGAGATCAATTCTTCCTAAAATCCTCCTTGCCCCTTCCTAGAACTTGTTTCAGCTGACCTCCTAACCTCAGCGGACTTCTAGTTCACAAACACAGTCTTCCTCTAACTAAGTCAGCCCCAAGGTTCTTTCCCATGTAATAGACCACGCTGCAAGATGTGCAACATACACCATGCTTCCACCACTTTCACCAACCCTGTCACAGGGGAAAGCTTCCCTGTCATAGGACACACCACTTGTGAAACCACCCACGTAATTTACTAGTTAACATGCAACCACTGCCTGGCTTCATATATAGGTTTGACCACTAATGCACTCTCCATAAGAATGAATGGCCACCGACAGACTGTGTTCACACAGAACCCAAAGCACCCAGTTGATGCCCATGCCATAACCCACGACTTGAATAATTTAAACTCTTGTTTCACAGTCCGTGCTATCACAGTTCTCCCTAATAGCAGCAGTTTCTCTGAACTCAGAAGGTGGGAACTTGCCTACGAGTAAAAACTTGGCACAAAGCAACCACCTGGTCTAAATTTGAGATAATACCCGGTCATTATTATTATTATTATTACATATGTTTAACCTTCTTTAATCCTCTCTTTCCCATTACCTATATTGAACCACCACTAACCTAAGGTGATGTTTACTTAATTAAAAATTTTATTTTATTGTTATTATTATTTAAATTTGTATATGTATATATATATAGGAATCAAATTAGGATAGGGAAATGAGCCACCACTTACCTTTAGATGATGGATGTGGGGCGCGAACACACATAAAAGACACAAACAATAAAGAAATTTTCGGGAAAAAAACTCTTTGTCAAGAAGAGAACATTATGAGAGGTGGGTGCAGCTGAGTTTGCCTCACAGCTGTGAGGCAATCTCGAGCTGCACCCACCTCCCATAATGTTCTCTTGTTGACGAAGGGTTTTTTTCCCGAAAATTTCTTTATTGTTTATGTCTTTTATGTCTGTTTGCGCCCCACATCCATCATCTAAAGGTAAGTGGTGGCTCATTTCACTATCCTAATTTGATTCCTTTCCGCTACTTAGCGTCTTTTTTTCATTGTTATTATATATATATATGGATTGTTCGGTGTTAAAGCTGTGATAAAATTCGAAAACTGTTTAATTTATTGTCATGTGTGATTGTATATGGTCTACAGAATAATGGGTTTTGATTTCAGAATGCATTTTAATTAAGAAATAATATTAATATTTTTAGTTGGTCTGTGAAGGAATTAATATTTGCAAATAATAATAAAGGAATTATTTATGACTGAGTTGTTAATATTTAAATTTTGACATTCTGTCATTGAGTTCTTCTGTGGTGATCCCTTGATTGTGTCATGGAATTGTAATATTTTGATGGCTGGCTCTGGCATCTTCTTTCCTGAATTTAATCTTATCACCTGTTAGGAGCTTATTGAATATGTGTATCCCTGAAAATCAGACCCCTTTTTAACAATTGACAGTGACTTGTAATCCTTGCGAAGATCATTTTTTGCTTCTAGTGCCATGGTGGTTTTTTTTCTATTATTTGTTTCAAATAGAGTATAATTTGTGATTACAAAGGATGTAAATGTGTATATATACTCGGTTACCAATGTTAACGTACCTAACTTCTTGGAACAGCTTGTGTAAAAACTGGTTTTACTGGTGATAATATAATGATATATTGATAGTCACTATACACTTATATTCTGACCCACCTAAGGTGAGGTTTCAGACTTCATATATTCTTATTTGTTCATGCGGTTGCCAAGATTGAATGGTAGTCATACTTGCAAGTAATTTTTAATCCTCAGCATACTATAAACTTTTACTACTTTACATGGTACTGTAACACTGAACACATACACAGTCAATTGATACTTAAGTACACTTTTATTCAAACAGTTTTTAAATGAGCACACATACGCTGACCACCAACCTAAAATGATATGCAATAGTATGTATCCGAGATTGCAGGTTGTCACATTACAGTAGGCTTGCCTCTTCAGTGCTTAACTTATTTTAATTATATTTATTCTATGAGTATCGGTGACTTACGAGTCGGACAGTTGAGGAGCGGTCAGAGAGAGAGTGTAGTGGAGTTGTGCAGAGAACGTCGTGTGTATTGTTCCTCTGGTTTTGTGAAAGTGATGGAAAGAATTGTTTTTACACTCTGAAGAACCTGCATCTTCGGATCGTTTGTCACTAGTAATTTGCTTGTGTGTGTTATTGTTATTTTTTTCCATTGGTGGCCGGGTGCATTTGTGCAGCACAGAACTCAGAATAAATCTTTGGTCTACATACTCGAAGTGATTCCTTGAAGAAACTTATAGTTATATTTGTTCTGGATTTGTACCCTAGCCAGCCGATGGTGGCGGCCGATTATTATAACGAAGTCTGATGGACCTTATCTTAGGTGGTAAAAAAAACTAATTATAAAGGGGACTAATTAGCAAGTCGGAAGGAACTGCTGTGATCATCCCGACACACTATTTCAATCTGTTCTCCGACATGTCGACCGTAAATACAGGACTTGTGAGAATAATAGACGGTTAAAGTGATTATAAAGGCCGTCTAAATCACAAAAAGAGTTTTAAGTGCGTGGCATAAGACTAAACAGTTGAACAACTGTTAAGAATTGCGAAGCGGATTCTACCAAAGAATTACTCGGCGAACAGCAAGCTTGTGCAAAGACGGTAGCGCAAGAGAGTCAACACAGATAACCAGAGATGATTACTTCAGCAGTGGATACAGCGATGCAGTACCTGTGAATAGCGCAACGCAGATAGCAGAACAAAAAATCGTGGATCAGCGTTGCAGAAAATAGCGGCAGGAGTTGAGAAGACATCTAACAGGCAACATTATACTATTAAACAACCGGGAAATATTTTTTAAATATAATAATTTTGACTAAAAGAATAGCAGATTAACGGGATTTTGTTTCAAAGATCTGTACCATCGGTTGTTATTTACCGGAGCTTCTGGAAAATTTATAGCCTAATAGTAAGAGTTTATACTCGCGGAAAATTTTATTTCGCTCTCCCATAACATTTTATTTTGTACAGAAATTTCAAATTTCAGTTCTACTTACGAATGAAGTTTTTTTCCTTTCTGGAAAAATAAAATAAAATAGATTGCAATTATTTACATTTTTCAAAGACATTAATTGCGGGAGGAACACGCGAAAACTTTTACGTTAACAAGTATAACTTTTTCTGTGCATGATATTTTCAGGTGGCAGTACCATTGAGCGACGAGACAGTATAGTCTGCATATGTGGTTCGACACCAACAGTCAGCAGTAGTAAATAAAAGTATAATTACTGTATTATCTACATGTGTTTTATTCACAGCAGCAGATTGGAGAAGTGAAATTAACTGTTTTAAGAGCCAGTCTACGTTGTTTTTTTTTTTCTCTTTGGAGCAAATCTGTTTTTGGTTGTGGAATATATACTGCGTTGTTTTGTTTCATTTGACGAGTTATCACGGCGTTGTTGTGAGTTGATTTGAAACTGAAAAGATATATCTTTGACCGTTTTATCTAAGTTTGGGGAATAGGTAGCCTATTGCTAGAGCAACGTATTAATCTAATAGCGTCATTCAAGTTTGGTTTAGTTTTAAACTTTATATATGAAAACCATGGAATTTGCTATGGAAGTAGTAGCAGAGCAGAGTGATGAGGTACCCGTACCAGCAATGTTGGTGAAGTTTATGGAAGAGATGAGAAAAAACTTTCAAGAACTTAAGGTCGGTCAAGCTGAAAACAGCAATGCTCTTAAAGCTGAAATTGCTGAAAACAGCAATGCTCTTAAAGCTGAAATTGGAGCAAAAAGTGAAGCTCTTCGCTCTCAAATCACGGCTGATTTTGATGATAGACTCTTGCAAATAAGGGGCGAATTAGTGCAATTACGACAAGACTGTTTCGTGAGGAATGAAGAAACGAAGACACTTTTTGATCAGTTTAGGCAGGAGATAGTGGCAGAAACGGAACAAACACAACAGAGGATGGAGTTTGTGGAGAACAAGATAGGATACCAAGACATTAAGTTCAAAGCTATGGAAAAGGATCTTAAACTGTGTGAAGAGCAGGTGGAAGGTATTAATGAAGAAGTAAAACTCCATTCAGATAAGATCAACCATTTGGCTGACCATGTGGAAAAGGTCAAATTAGCTACCAATTTCGAGTTAGAAAACAAAATACACAACGAGGTTCCACTTCTAATTAGACAAGAGGTGGAAGGAAATTTGAGGAGGCAAATACCGAGTATTATTAAGGAAGAGGTAAATAAATATCAAGGGAATTTTACAGGTCTATCCTTTCCGGGATTTTTGGGAGAGGAAAAGAAGGAATTTGAGAATTTTGATGATTCTGGAAGATTACACCCGGTAGACTTTTTAGAAGATTTTGAGTTCGACCCATCTTTTCAGATGGCAGAAGATAGCAAGAAAATAAAATTAGTCCATGGCCATATGAAGGGGAGAGCCAGGCTGTGGGGTGACAGATTTTCTAAAGAGTTCAAAACTTATAGTCTTTTCAAGGAAGAGTTTTTGAAGCACTTCTGGTCGGTGGAGAGGCAAGTGGCTGTGAAATCAGATTTGATGCATGGACAGTCTTATGCTCCCGGAAGGGAGACGCAACAGGATTTTTTTATGAAGTCCCTGGCGAGATGTCAACATCTCGACAGACCGTACAGTGAAGCCGAATATGTTGAAATAATTATGGCTAGGTTGCCTGAGCCAACTCAACTTATTTTTGCGAGCCATCGCATCGACAATGTAACTGAAGCCATTGCTATGTTAGGACGGCTTGACTCTCAAGAGAAAAGAATGAGACAGAAGAGACCTCAGGAGAGAGGTGGAAGTAATGGTTTTCGAGGAAGAGAAGGAGGAGACTATAACAGTTATCAAGAAAGAGGACGTAACAATGAACAAGGACATTGGCGAGGGAGACGAGACAATCGCGAGTATGGTAGAGGCTTTGGCAACCATCAGAATGATCAAGGAGCACACAGAAGCAGGAGCAGAGAGCGGGACCAGCGAACGAATAATGGAACCCATGACCAAGGGGGAAAATACGAAAACAAATCGAAAGGGCCAAGTGACCCACCGAAGGGTAAACAAGAGAGGGGAAACTGTTAGCTGCCACTGTTTTGGTCCGACCAGGGGCAGTAAAAACAGTTGGACCACCTATAAAGCGAGGAGGAAGAGATGAAGTAAACTCACCACTTATAACTAGAGGCAAAAGAGTGACCACAGAGAAAGGAGCGGAGTTTGTTGTACATTCGGAGGAAATGATAAAGGAGGACGGTAGAATTGTGCCATGTATCTCAGGTTCTATGTTTGTTCGAGGAAAGGGAGTTGAATTATGCCAGTTCGCCAGGGTTGGAGACCTATGGAAGTACTGCAAAGACACGGAAGACTCAATAATGAAGATTGAGGAATGTGAGAATCATGAAGATGAGGAAAATGACCTCACCTATTTGAATATGTTGAAGATGAGCGGAAACCTTAACACTGGTGGAAAATTATCAGGACAGGAAACAGACCTAACGGAAAGAGAGGCACTTTCTGATAGGGAGAAAGATGAACCGCTGGAGCTTGTACAAGAATGTGAACAGAGATTATATACCTTTGGCGATAAAGGGATGATACAGATAGCAAACGGGGAGGAGATTCCTACTATAGGGTGTGAGCAAGGGTTCATGAAAAATGGGGAAGATGGACCCATCCAAACGAGGGTATTACCGTGCGGAGAGGTATCTGAAATGAAAGAATTGGCGGAGAGCGAAGAAAAGACTGAAAGTTGGAACAGTGAAGAGGAAGAGTTTGGTGAGTCCTTAGGGGAATATGAGCGGGTCTGTAAATTTGTGAATGAACCAATCAAACAAATCATCACATCAGACGATTTTGGTGAAGAAGATGGAGAAATTATGGAAATTGAGGTGGAAGGGGTAATTTCGACTAACTTCAAAAAGCTAATTATAGAAAAAACCACCCTTAGGAGGAACGAGGAAAACATTAACTCCGGGGTGTGGGAACTACTCACTCAAGAGGAACGTGAGGGATCACTAAGGCGAAGGAGGAAAATGTGTCTTGTGGATGTTTCAATGTAAATTCGTTATATGTTAACAACCCTAGGGATGATCTGTTACTGGAAGATAATCAATTACGACAAAGAGTTCACAAGGTACCGACAGTGGAGATTGAAGTGAATGGAATGTGCGTTGAGGCATTGATTGACACCGGAGCAGAAGTGTCATGCATCTCGGAGAGAGTGGTTGAAAAGATATCGAGTGTTAAGGAATTACCGTATTGGCCAATAAATTGGATAATGATTATGTCGGCAACTGGGAAAGGGAATAAGAAGGTACGAAAACAAGTACTGGTGGAAGGAAAAATAGAAGGAATTACAGTGGAGATTTTTATGTATGTTGTGCCGGAACTGAACGTGGGGTGCATCCTAGGAGTGGACTGGATTGGGGAGGCCGGAGTGTCCTTGTACTATGGAAGAGGATATATGGAGTTTTCAGTAAAAGGAGAAAGGGTGCAAGTCGGCATAAGGACCAGTACTTATGAGAATTCAAAAGAGAATCAGGGGTTAAGAATAGCCTTCGCTGAAGTGGAAGAAGTCGTAGAGGAAGAACAAAAGTCCTACGAAGACGATTATCAGGGGTATGAACAGGCAGGAGGAAGTTGTGGCAAATGTCCACAAGAAATCTTGGATGAGTTTTCGGAGGTTTTCTCCAAAAAGCCGGGGCTTGTGAAGGGATATAGTTGCCGGTTCAAGGTCAGAGAAGATAAACCATTTGCAGTAAAGCCTTATCCCATACCGTTGGCGAAAAGAGTCAAGGTGAAAGAAGAATTGGACCGTATGGAGGAATGGGGAATAATTGAGCGGTCACAAAGTGACTATGTTAATCCTCTCGTGGTGGTAACCAAATCAGATGGAGCTATTAGGCTAGTTTTGGACGCGCGAGAATTAAACAAGATCTTACTAACTGAGAGGGATCATCCACAACCCGTAGATGACCTGCTTCAGAAATTCCATGGTGCCCGATTCCTCACGTCATTAGACTTAACTTCGTCGTATTGGCAAGTGCCGATTCACGAAGATTCCCGGAAGTACACGGCATTTAGATTTGAAGGCCGATGTTACCAGTTCAGAGTATTACCCTTTGGGTTGAATAATGCAGTGGCCAACTTCATTAGGGCATTGGACCAAATATTGGGAAAGGAGTCGTTAGAGAAAATACAAGTCTATGTTGATGATATTATCATTGCCACCAGTACTATCGAGCAGCATTGGAATGTGCTGAGACAAGTCCTAACAGCCTTAAAGGATGGAGGCATGACTATAAAGTTGAAAAAATGCGTGTTTCTGAGAACAAAACTAAAATTTTTGGGACACGTTATCACCCTGAGGGAATTTCGATAGATGAATCCAAACTTGAGCCCATCAGGAGTTTTCCCAGACCAACTAACAAAACCCAATTAAAGAGTTTCCTGGGGTTGTGCGGATACTACAGAAAGTTTGTGCCTGATCAACAACTTAACAGCATACATCTGCGAAGGCTAGAGAAAAAAAATTCACAATGGTTATGGACGGAAGAGTGTGAAGAGGATTTCCAAGGAATCAAGGATGCTCTACTGCAGGGGATAGTTTTATCACACCCAAACTGGGAGCTAGACTTGTGCCTCACGACAGACAGCTCGGGCTACGGTTTAGGGGCCGTGATCTTTCAGGAAGAGGAAGTTGACGGGCAAGTAATTCACAAGACAATAGCGTTTGCAAGTAGAATGTTAAATAATCATGAACTCAGATACTGCGTTACGGAGAAAGAAGCTTTGGCGATTGTATGGATTTTTCAAAAGTTTAGACATTTGTTCCTGGGAAGAAAAGTGACTATCTTTACCGACCATAAGGCTCTATCATTTTTAATGAATTGCAGATTGGTCCATGGAAGATTGACTAGGTGGGCACTGTTACTTCAGGAATTTGAGTTTACTATAAGATACATACCAGGGAAGGAGAACATAGTCGCAGATTGCCTGTCGAGATTACCTGTGGGGTTACCCGAACGGGGAATTAACAACATGGATGCTCGGGAAGTGCATTTGAATTTCTTGTCAAAAGTAGAACATGAAGGGCAAATAGTAAACTGGTTGAATAATATGGAAGCCGAACAAGATAGGGATGAAGTGATGAGGGCAGTAAGAAGCAGTATAGAGGAGTAGACTATCAAGGAAAACTAAGTAAATATTATTGTATATATAAAGGTGTGATATTCTTCAGGAAGGTTGAAGATACTAAGGAATGGAGGCTTTGGATACCGGAACATTGTGTAGATAAATGGATTTGGCACCATCATTACAGCTATGGCCATTATGGAGCTAACAAGTGTTACTTAATCATAAGGGAACACTGTTATTTTGAAAACATGGCGAGGAGGATAGCTAAAATTTTGGCAACCTGTGAAATTTGTCAGAAGGTTAAGGTTGATAATGTACAAAGGTTGGGAAGGATGAAGAGTATACTACCCTCTGAACCTAGAGAATTAGTATGTATAGACTTGTATGGACCCCTACCTATGTCCAGAGGGGGGGTGACTCAAATATTAGTGGTTTTGGATGTGTTCACCAAGTATGTTAAGTTGTATCCTCTGAAGAAGGCCTCTACTAAAGCAATACTAAGTAGGATTGTTGGAGACTATATTGTGGAGCTAGGGAAGCCTAAGAAGATAATATCCGACAATGGTTCACAATTTGCGAGCAAAGTGTGGGTTGATACAATGGAGAGTAAGGGAATTGAAGTCCTACGGACGTCGTATTTCCATCCTCAAGGTAATGTGGTTGAGAGAATTATGGCAGAGATCGGGAGATGGTTCAGGACATATTGCCACCACAACCATAAAAGTTGGGCGAGAGATGTCAACAGGTTGGAGGAAGTATTGAATGCTATTCCTCACAGTTCCACAGGAATGACGCCTTTCGAGCTGATGTTTAACCAGCCAGTGAAGAGATTAGTTACTCAAATTGTTGAATTCCCAGAGGAACAGGAAGGAGATTACAAAGAGAAATTAGAGAAAGCGAGGAAAACTCTTGAGAAGAAGGCAAAAGAGAGGCAAGTCAGACATGATAGGAAGAAGAAATTTACCTCCTATAAGGAAGGAGATTTGGTACTAATACAAACGCATTATAAGTCATCGTTTCTAAACAGTGAAATAAAGAAGTTCAAGATTTTATATGAAGGGCCCTATAGGGTGAAAGAAGTACCGAGAGAAAATGCGTATACGGTGGAATATCCAAAGAGTAAAAAATTAAAGGGTACATACAATGTCATATCTCTTAAGCCTTTTAAATTAGCAGATTAGTTCTTAGAAGGGTAATAAGTAATTGTACCTAAGTTTTTTTTGGAGGGTTTGCCCTGTAGTGCTTAAGGGTAGTCCCTACCCCGAACACCCAGTAACCACCTCAAGGATATGTCGAAAGATGGACGTCTTTGTGTGTTAATAACAGAACTATAAATATGTTCTTTAGTATTTGGTGTAGTCTTAAGTCGATTTTCTTGGAAGGGGTAGTAAGTGATTAGACCTAAGCGCAATTTTAGAAGGCTAGGTTGACAAACCTTCAGGTCATTGACCCCATTTTTCACCGAGCATCTCCAAAGAAAGGAAATGTTACCTTATCATGGGAAGCTCTGGTAATAATAATCTGGTGTTTCACTGACAAAGATGTATCCTGGATAGAGAGTGATGTACTATCCACAGAGAAAAAAATAACTATGACTGATGTATTGGTGTTAATGTTCATGTGCGTTTGAGTGAGGAACAGACGTTTAACCTCAAGAGATTATTATTTGTAATTTTGTGCTTTCTTTCCAGGGAGATACAATTGTATGTGAAGATATAATTGTATGTGAATGAAATTTTGTGAATATGTTTGTAATTTTGTTCGGTAGGGACCGGCCACCAATACTCTTGTATAGTAATTTAATTCATGGTGTTCTTGTATAATGTAGGGATTTTTTTGTGTAACTACCTACTAAAAAACTAACCTAAAATATGTCCCAGGTTCAAATGTCTTGCCTGCGGCTTCACATTAGAACTGTGACATGGAAGGGGTTGTCACATTACAGTAGGCTTGCCCCTTCAGTGCTTAACTTATTTTAATTATATTTATTCTATGAGTATCGGTGACTTACGAGTCGGACAGTTGAGGAGCGGTCAGAGAGAGAGTGTAGTGGAGTTGTGCAGAGAACGTCGTGTGTATCGTTCCTCTGGTTTTGTGAAAGTGATGGAAAGAATTGTTTTTACACTCTGAAGAACCTGCATCTTTGGATCGTTTGTCACTAGTAATTTGCTTGTGTGTGTTATTGTTATTTTTTTCCATTGGTGGCCGGGTGCATTTGTGCAGCACAGAACTCAGAATAAATCTTTGGTCTACATACTCGAAGTGATTCCTTGAAGAAACTTATAGTTATATTTGTTCTGGATTTGTACCCTAGCCAGCCGATGGTGGCGGCCGATAATTAATTATAACGAAGTCTGATGGACCTTATCTTAGGTGGTAAAAAAAAACTAATTATAAAGGGGACTAATTAGCAAGTCGGAAGGAACTGCTGTGATCATCCCGACACACTATTTCAATCTGTTCTCCGACAAGGTCCTTCGTGAAAAGTTCAATCACTAGACGTTTAGTCAGTCGTTAGTATGGTTAATGTCCAAACAATAATCACTTTTTATCTAACACTTATTACACACTCTCCAATGGTGTGTTTAATGCAGCTTTATAATACTTGGCCTGTCTGAACGTTGCGGGAACGAAGGCCAAAATTTCTGTCCTGGCGCGGCAGCGCGATTTACTTATCCATTTTGACCTGGGAGAACTTCACTGCACCAGACTTATCCGACATTGTAGTCCCAGCACAACACACACATGCGACTTCCATTCAGCAACTGCTAGCCTCTTACAGAGAGTTTAGTACAACAATGTACCTTTCGATAGGTATCGATTATCGATATTTTAAATAGATGCACTTTAACAGGCCGTTAGCTTATAGCATTGTAATGTCACAAGCTCTCTGCGTGAAGTTCTACTGCTAACCCCACACATAATTCTTATTATTCGCCTTTGGGCCCTAAATATTTTTCTATGAGTGTAATTGCCCTAAAATATTATTGCATATGGGATTAAAGACTGAAAATATGCCAAATAAACAAGTTTTTTCATACAGAGACTACCTATTGCTGAAATTTTACAAATTGCAACTGTGGCTGCATCCAGTGGCTTCAGTAAGTCATGCACCCTCCAATTTAAGTTATGATCAATATTCAAACCTAGAAATTCCACATTCTACATCTTGAATGGACTGAACTGCAAATCGTATGTCTATGTTTAATAGTAATCTGGTGATGTACTGAATTCCATACTGAGTTTTATGAAAATTTAAGGTCAAGACATTACCTGTTAGGCATTTATTAATGAGGTCAAAGATATAATTTGAAATATGTTTGATTGATGAATTTAGAGAATTTTTAATTCCTATGGTGTCTTCTGCTAATTTGAGTTTTTTGTTGTAACACTGGATAAAATATTTATAAGTATTAAAAACAATAGTGCCCCCAATATAGAACCCTGAGGTACTCTGTATCTGATAAATTCCCTCTCAGAAAACAGTGAAACACCTGACAGCATTAAAATGTTCCTGTTCTATTCAGGAGGTAGAAATTCAGTCATTTTATATCAATGCCATGTACACCATAATATTTTAATTTTTGTACCAGAATTTCGTAATCAATACAGTAAAATGCCTTTGACAAGGGTCAGAAAATTCCTATAAGCATTAGTTTTTCATCTATTCTTTCTAAAATATTGTCAGTGAATACAAATATAGCTTGACCTGGTGAATAGCCCTTTTGAAAACCAATTGTGATTTAATTAGAATGTTTTTATTTTTTAGGTTTGGTTAACTCTGTTGTATATTGCTTTCTCAAATTTTTTGGAGTAGGCTGTTAGTAATGAAATAGGACTAATTAGAAACAACTGACTTATCCACATTTTTATAGAGTGGTTTAACTACAGCATTCTTAAGCGTTTCTGGAAAGGTGCCCCCAAGAAAAGAGATATTAAACAGTTAGCTTAGAATATTACTTAATTGTGTGTAGCACAGTTTGATTAATCTGCTGGAAACCCCATCAATCCACTTGAGTATTTGCTCTTAAGAGACATGATAACTTTTCTTCTGGAGTAGCTAAATTTATACGTATGTCAAATTTTTCTTGGAAACCTGTATTGACAAAATCCATACTGTGTGCCACTGAGCTGCTAGTAGTCAACAACAGACAAAAAATATTTATTAAATTTATCAGCAAGTGGAAAATGGGTTCTACTGAATTTTGTTTAGTATAAATGTCTTTACTAATCTGATTTTCATTTTTTTACAATGTCCCATATTGTTTAAGTTTGTTATCATGGCTCTTACGTTTTTAGTACATACTTTTAGATTATTTAATAACCTTTTTCAGTATTTTACAGAACCGCTAATGTGTTTTAACATTAGCATTGTAAGGCAATATATAACTTTCAGAAATGTGTGATGTTTGTAACGAACGCGTCTTGTGACCGCTAGTTACATTAATAAACTATAGGTTTATTATTTAAAATGTGGAATATTTTAGTGGGCGTTTGGGCGCAGTGTACATTGTACAAGTGTGGAGCGGCAGATCTGAGGAATGCCAGCAGGCCGGTTCCTAGAATTAGCGAGGGGAGAATAGTGAGTGCCTAATGGAGGGGAGATTTGTGCTTGCCAGGTAGACAAACAGGGTGATCGGCGAGAGTTTTCTGTTTTGCATGTGGCACGACGAACGAGGGAAGGAAGTTTCGATGCCGGCCGGCCAGCACATTCGGACGATGTGAGGTGGACTGTCTATTCGTGAGTGGGACTGTTGCTGCTGCCTGGATCCGGACACCCGCTATTTTGTTTGAGCAGATGAGCTCAGGCAAAGGACGACATCTGAGGAACTGTGCTACACTGGTCCATAGCAGAGAAGACCGTCATCCAATGTGTGGTGGCAGACATGTACATTCGGTAATTATACATCGCCAATGAAGGACACTGTGCTAGCTAGACTTTCAAGTTCATAGTATTGCCCAGCTACGACCCTGCAGATAAGAACTCTCATAGCCCGGAGCAAACATCTCTTTCAGAAGTGAAGTCAAAATGTTGACTTCGTTTACTGTTTAAATTTTGTGTATTTTATATAAAATACCCTGGCGCCCACAAAAGGACAACTAATTAATTTTAACGAATTTTGTTATGTATGTCATGTGATTAATTGAAATAAAACCATTTGTGATTTCTCGTATAAAGTATTCAAGCAAGTTCTGCCTTTCATGATAATAAAAATAAAAATAATAAAATTAATTATAATTTTAAATCACGTAATGAGGTCAGAACGTTACATGTTCTAATGCCCACATTTATGCATGTTTTTTCCTTTTCAAGAAGTACGACAGATTTTTATGGGGAACTTAGGACAATGCAACCAAAAATATTGTATTTTTTATCATACCTTGTGCACTGTAAATGTGTTTTCGGTTTGTGGTATTAAGGCAATTTCTAAAATAACTAATTGATTCATCATTTTTTACTTGCCGAGCCTTAAAAACTTGAGCTAGTTCCTATTAAAGTGTGCATAGTTAATAACTGGGCATCATGGTCTCAAAGTCTTTTATTAGATAGCTTGCTTGTGTTACTGAATTTTGAAGTATGTAGGAAAACATTATGTATTGCTGAGTAACTCTTATTCTAATGGGAAAATTAGCTACCTGATTCAGAGTATATGCCCTGACTAATAATTCCAGCATAACTTTATAGGGTTAGGTATTTAAAAAATCTATATTAAAATCACCATACAAGAATGTGTTAACTACTTTTCTTTTTAAAAATGTTAATAAGAGTTCAAGTTAGCTCAGAATATAGAGCAAATTTATCAGAGGATGCTCTTTATACAGTTATTACAAAATTTTCATTATTGAAATAGTGACAACTCCTCCTTTCTCCAAGCTCTACAGTAGTAGTGTTCAGACAGGCAGACAACATCAATTCTATTGAAAGCATTCAATTCATTCATGTGAACCAGCTTCAATTTCACTCGTCTGGCGCCTGTAGATGCTATTGGTAGGTGTGGTTATACTAGACATGGCCTACATCTCAATAGCAAAGGAAAGGGGGCTCTTTGAGATTTGCTGCCGGACTTTTAATTGGAGCCACCGTTATTCATGAATGGATTCCTGTAGTTAATGGTGTTGGGGCATCTGCAGTTTTACATCACTGTCAAATTTTAGGCAGAGAGTTCACCACTTTGTTCAATAGGCAGAAAGTATTAACAGAAGATAATTTAGGCAGTAATGAGTTCTCAAAATTAAAAATTGTATTAATATACTACATCAGAGGGTTATTGAATAAAGTGGTGAATTGCTAGTTCACATGATTGAATTGAATGCTTTCAATAGAATTGATGTTGTCTGCCTGTCTGAACACCATATACTGACAGGAATAGACATATCAAATACAACAGACTTTAATTTAGCTTGATAACCAAACATTTTTCATAAGTTTGAGCAGAATGAAGTTGGTAATTTCCTCTTGAATGTTGCGTGCTCCATATTCAAAAGAATTCAAATCTCAGTTATTTATGCTGGCAGAACTATTTGCCATATCTAAAGGTTAGCTAATAGGAAGAGAAAATTTATTGCTTCACACCTTATGCCTAGAGTGTTCCATTCTGAAGAAGCTCTTTTCTCCACTATCATCAACTCCCATTCTTCAAACAGAAAATACATTTAATTTTCCATTTTTTATTTTTATTGTTTTCCTCCCGATTCCCATTTTTTCTGGTTTTTCTGTCATTAGTTTTGATAGTAGGTTCCAAATTTGCCCCCTTCCTTTTTCCCTCTGTATGTCTTCTGGCAGTAGATTTGTCATGTCTAGACAATGGAAATAATTAACTTTTTGTTAAAAATTGTGGCTATTTAGATACTTCTTATGAAAAATTGTTGTTTTCTTACCGTCAGTGGCGGCTCTAGACGTAGTGACACTGTGACATGTCACCACCTCTAATCAAGAATAAATAGATTAAAAAATAAATGCAGTGGAAGAAATTTTTTTATTATAAATGCGGCATTCTCTCCTCTATGATAACTTATGACAGCTAGTGAAAGTATTGAGCTCCATCTGTTGGCCACATCAGTGAACTCTTTCATTGTCGTGGAGACAAATCTTAGTTGGCACAGATCGCGCATGCGCTCTAGCGTTTTCGTGTAAATATTCAAGGTCGGGGGTCCGCTTTGTTAATGGGGAATGGAGACAACTTCGTTCTGTCACACGCTGCAGCTCAATAAAGTTAGTAATACTGCCGGCAGAGTGCAGCAGCTGCCATTTTTGTAGCATTCAACTAAATACCCACTGGAACAGTGCTTCTCAACCTGTGGTTCGCTGATTGCTGGTGGTCCGCGAACATAGTTCAGCAGTTCCACAGGCAGAATATCATAAACTTTGATACCATATCCGTACTGTATAAGGCTGTATACCCAACTTTTTTTAAAGCCTTGAATATTGAAATGACCGGGCAAAAATGTGGCATTTCCAGGATAGAACAGTACTGTTTCTACAACAGTCTATTCATTTCCATATGGCATCTAGAGATGAAGTAAATGACGGTTTACTAAGGGTTTTAAGTGGGTATGAGGAACCGCGGTAGGTGATAAGATTGGTAACGCGAGTGGTGAAGGAAATAAAAATAAAAGGCGTACGGTCTAGCGTCTTTTATTTTGGTTTATGCATGTAGGCCGGTGGTATAGTGTAGCGTCCAGCCTGTAGTAACATTATTATTTATCTGGTTAGTAACATTATTGTTTGTCTCGTTTGGTCTGATTAACAGGTAATTAGCTTTTAATAGTTCACATCCAGTTTTATATCTGCGTTTCCATAGGATTCAAAACGTGGTTTTAGAATTATTATGTTATAATGGTACATGTCCGAGATTTTAATAATTATGGAACATAAAATTAGGCCAAGGGTGGAAGACATTAAAGACAGTGGAAAAATTGCGGAGGTAACTGGCGACGGAGGAAGGAAACTCAGAAGAGGAAACTGAAGTTGCGTAATCGTCGTTCATAGTCGGCTGAAACGAAAGAAAAAAAAAAATTAGGCCTGTGTGAGTTAGAGGCCCACATAATTATTTTTGAAAATTTACTGGTCCTCGGTTTGAAAAAGGTTTGGATTCACTGCCATAGAAGCTTTGTCAACGCGAGCAAGCAATATTGTTTTTGTCTTAGATTCTCTGATGGCGAATTACATAAATTAATGAATTCACGTAGCAAGAAACGATTCTGAAGCGAAATGTGTTGCACTGTCTGTCGTCGTGGTCATCGAAGACAGTGCCGGATAAGAAAGTATGGGGCCCTAGGCACTCTCAAAAATTTTGATTCCCTCTGTTTTTAAAAATAATTATCTGTATTTTGTAAGTACAAAGAAAAGGTTTTGTAGTTGACTAATAGAATTTGTCATATTTATTTATTCAGTTAACAAACGAATTTTACGATATATCATATTTTGAAAATTACTTTTATTTATCGTACACTGCAATGAAACAAAAAAATTAATTTCCATGCTTTTCATAATACTTTGATTGTTTTATTCTGGGTGATTTTATTTTTTATTATTTTTATTTAGTGAAAAAAGTGAACTTTTAGAGGCCTTCAAAAATCAGGGGCTCCAGGCTACTGCCTAGTCCTGTCTTTTGGGTAATCCAGCACTGCTTGTAGATCCAACTTGTCGGTTTTTGGCTAATCACTAAATGTTTACCGTTTGGTCAATTTAAAAAAAATTTCATTGATTAATTTCAAAATCATTTCTTTAATCTGGCAGTAACTGCAGGTAATGAGACTTTCACAAGTTACAAATCTTTATATTGCGAGATTCTTACTATGAGCTGTTTTTCCAGGCACCTTTCACTTCAATGATGGTCAGTAAACCGTCGAAACATTCAGTCATTCTGTGGCAAGGCACGAAGGTCACCCCCGCATGGATTTTGGGAACCTTTTTCTTCTCTCTCTCTACTGTTCTCAAAAGGGCGGCAATCTGGAATAATGAGATTTCTGTCGGTGAACCCCTCCTCGTCCAAGTCAAGCTCCAAGCCCCACAAAACCAAAATCCTGGATCCGCCACTGGAAACATTTTATTGTTGTCACTACCTGAGAAAATCAATTCGGCCGCCACTGCTTACCGTTGGATAATAGTATGTTCTATATAAAGGAAAATATTTTAACATAATTCTGTTAAGGTAAGAGAGAGAATGTGTCTTTTACTGCTGACTTTATTGGCTGTAAAACACACACACATTACATAACACAAGTAAATATTTTCAGTCAAGATCTTTCAATAGAATGGAAGCTGTTACTACAAAACACTGAAAATTTTTCAAAGGGGGAAGTTAACTAATAAGTGAGATCCTCTCCTTATTTTTAATAATAATAATAATAATCGAGTAACCATGTTTTGGGTACTGACACAACCATTGCCCAATGAGAGACCAGAATAATAAGAAAGCTGGAGTATCAAGTTTGGAGGAAATGCCATCCTAAGCTTACTCCTGAGTTTACAACCTTCATCTAAATGTGGTCAGTTGTAATAGTATTATCAGCATAAAAAATGCTATGTAAGTGACTCTTTATAAATAGCTACTTTATCTATCCTAATGAAATATATATTAAAACATGATTGGATAATAAATCTACATTTAAAAAATGTAAACTACTGGAAATTGGGTCACTGGTTCTTGAGTTGTAAGCATACTAACAGAAACAGACAGAGACCACTTTATAATATGTAAATGTACATTTAAATCATCAACACAGTCATTCATTATAATAATGAACAGCAATGATCCCAATACATTACCCTGCAACAGTTTTACCTCTTTCGATACTGTATTTTCTGATATTACTCTTTGCTTCCTAGCTTCTAAGAATTCCTCCACTCAGCATGTCACTTTTACATCCACCTCCATGGTTTTTAACATATCTATGTCCACTTAATGGCT
This sequence comes from Vandiemenella viatica, assembly GCA_031002005.1. NCBI lineage: Eukaryota > Metazoa > Arthropoda > Insecta > Orthoptera > Morabidae > Vandiemenella > Vandiemenella viatica. The sequence goes on from JARYHS010013630.1 coordinate 57,146,205, forward strand.
TGTTTTTCTTTTTCAAATGCCTTGGAGAGATCTAGTACAACATTATCAACTTTGCCACCCTTATCCATTCCATTTGAAATATCTTTTACATAGGTCACTCACTTGAATATCCTCTCCTAAACTCTGGTGACTAATTTATACGAGGGTGAGTCAAATGAAAACCTTAAATTTGTAATAAAAAAATCGTGCCGTTATCCTGTAAGTTGGTAAGCTTACTACAAGCAGCGTGCAGAATGGCCTGTAAGTGGCAGCATAGTGCAGGTGCGCAAATACCATCACAGTATCAGTATAAAGATGGCTGCCCCACTTGAGACTTGCACCAGGGAAGAACAGCATTCTGTTATCCGGTTTTTGAGTAGTGAAGGTGTGAAACCTATTGAAATTCATCGAAGAATGAAGATTCAGTACAGTGATGCATGTTTGTCACAGCAGCAAGTCTATGAATGGAGTAGGAAGTTCGAAAATGGTATGGAAGATGCTCCTCTTCCAGGTCAGGCACAACGAGTTGTGACTCCACAGAACACTGCTGCAGTTCCATAGTGATGGAAAACCACCGAGTGACACTGAATGACATTGCAGCATGTTTAAAGATTAGTCATGGTTCAGCACAACACATTGTGCATGATATGCTCCAGTTTCACAAAGTGTCTGCAAGATGGGTGCCACGGCAGCTGACTCCTGAAATGAGAGAACATGTTGATGCTTGTGAAGAACTTCTTCAGCGCTTTGAACGAGAAGTTGATGGCTTCCTTGCAAGAATCGTTACTGGGGACGAAACCTGGGTTCACTTCCACCAACCGGAAACGAAGAGAGCGCGCAAGGAATGGCGCCATTCCTCATCACCAAAACCAAAAAAGTTTTGAACAGAACCATCAGAAGGGAAGGTTATGCTGACACTCTTTTGGGATGAAAAAGGTGTCATTTTGGAGCATTACATGCCTAGAGGGACCACTATCACCAGTGCATCATACACAGATCTCCTAAAACATCATCTTCGGCCTGCAATCAAATCAAAGCGACGTGTCATCAGGTGTCCTTTTGCAACATGACAATGCAAGGCCCCACCCTGCCCGTACAACTGTTGCAACAATCACAGACCTGCATTTTGAGTGTTTTCCTCATCCACCATACTCACCAAACCTAGCCCCAAGTGATTTCCATATGTTTGGACCACTCAAAGAAGCAATGGGAGGAAAGAAGTTCCGTTCTGATGAAGAGGTACGCCACACGGTGCATAAGTGGTTGCGCAGACTACCAAAAGAATTTTTTTCTAAAGGAATTTATGCTCTTCGTAAGCACTGGAGGACTTGCATTGAGCGTGGGGGTGATTATGTTGAAAAGTGATACAACTTTGTACCACTTCTGCACAATAAATAATATTTTTTAAAAAATATTTAAGGTTTTCATTTGACTCACCCTCGTAATTCACTTTCATTCCCCACAGATATTTCTGATCAATTTAATAAAAATTTCTTCGCTAACTAGGGACAAACTAATCTGCTTATAATTTTCAACCCTACTGTATGTACCAACACTGCTATAACACTTTTGCAGTTCTCAGGTAGGGAGCAAGTCTCCAGAGTCCCTCTAAATAATGTTTCAAAGCATGATACAGTGGAATATCCTCCCATATTTAATATGTCTGTAGTAATACTGGCCCGTACATGCTTTTTCAGCTTACATAATTACCCCATAATATCTTAACGATTTATTTTTGATTTCCTAGACTGCCCATTTCCACTTCTGTGGTGAAGTTCCTCCTCTGATTTTCCCGCCTCCCATTCCTGAATGATACTAGGTTTTTTTTTTTTTGGTGTCCTTGACTGGTGTGACGCATCTTTCATATCTTCCTATTTCATCATCTCGGCGTATCCCTTACAAACTCATATCCTCAATTATCTGCTTCATTTATTCTAATCTATCTTCCTCTACAGTTCTTACCTTTGACTGTTACCTCCACTAACAAATTAACCAGTACTGCATGTCTTAACATATGATCCAACAGTCTGTCTCTTCTTTCATCACCCATCATTTCTAAAACATGTTCATTTCATACTTTATCTGTCCACTTAATTTTCAGCATCCTCCTGTAGCACAACATTTTAAATGCTCCAACTCTCCTTCTTTCTGGTAGTCTGAAAGTCTATTCTTCACTTCCATATAGAGATCTGCTGCATACAAGTTCTTTCTTAGACCTAAATCAATATTTGAAACTAAAAAGATTTCTCTTTTCACTAGTGCTATTCTCCTTTTATTGATATCATTCCTGCTTCAGCCATCAGTTGTAATTTTACTTCCTAATTAACAGAATTCACTTACTTCTCCTGTAGCATCTGATCCTATTTTTATATTTAATTTACTGTTACTGCTATCATCTCTGCTACATTTCATCACTTTTGTCTTGCTTTGGTTTATATTTGGTAAAAACTCTTCCTTTGGTATATTGTTCATGCCATTCAGTAACTTCTCAAGATTCTCAGTCTGTTCTACTAACAAGACAATGCCATCAACAAACTGTAACATACTGATTTTCTTCTTGTTGAACTCTTATGTTACATTCAAATTTTTCTTTTATTTCCTTTATTGCTACATCCACATACATGTTGAATATAAATGGGGATAGAGTAGAATCTTGTGCCTTGCCCTTTTTATCTGATGCAAGTCTCTCACGATTCTTTTTTTGATTGTAGGAACTTGATTCTTATGTAGATGAATAGTACATGGGAAGAAAGTTGAGGGTCCAAACAGATAAGTTTTGAGAAAAATGAACTTTCAAAACACTCTCCTTGCATTACATTTAGAAACCGTGTTTGTTCCAGATAATTATTTATTGTAACATTTAATATGCTACATTTATTTAAGGATAATTGTTATCTAAAATATATTTTAATCTTTAAAAATTGTTTTAATACTACAATATCATAAATAATGCAAGAAAGATGGAGGTCCATGAATCAATGGTGAGGCAGTTTTTGAAATCATTTTTGGCACTTTTCTGAAGAAAACCTCTTCATACGCTGAAGGTCCTTGTTTTCTGTAAAGTCCAGGCTTGCCAGTGTAGGAAGATGAAAACAGCCATCTGGCAGAAATGGTTGTTTCCTTTTAGGTTGAATGATGATACTTTCATTATTTTTACCGTTGTATATTTGCCAGTGAAGCATCATGATTTGGTAGTGAGTTACGATTTTAAGCTCTTTCACTAATCTGGTATTAAAGGGACAGTTTTTAACATATACAGAGGAAGGAAAAGTTATCCAAGACTTAAAAATACCTCGGTTTTAATCAATTTTCACAAGATACAACTTAAATGGGCTGGACATGCATTGAGTGTTTTCAAGTACCTCATTTCACTCATGACAAAGTTTGACAAAAAAATTAGGGACAAGATCTTAATTATCTCTAATCTCTTTGAAAAATGCACTGTATGAAGAAGCATTCAAAATCCAGTGCTAGTTTTATTCTGACCCCAATAGGAATTGTTAGTTTTTGCATTGGGTGTGATAGGATTAAAAATAAAATTTCACAGCATAGAACAGACATCTCCCTTTTCATCCACAAACTTTATCATAGGTGTATAAAAGTAGGGGCACTGCACCCCTTTCTCCACCTACTCATGACAGTGATTCAGTAGGCTGGAGTGTGCACACACCTCTCTTTACCAAATGGCCCAGTACTACGTACATGAATAAGATTTTTAAACTAAAATATTGTAAAGTGTTTTGGTGTCTGGACATCCTGCCTTCATCTGTGGTAAGTGATGGGGTGATTTTCGTTATTTTAATTTCCCAATGGCACTTTCATTTTCACTGACTAATGGCACTATCAATTTCATCACTATATAACAGCACGATATAGTAAAATGCGAGTGACTAAAGAAACATCAGTTCTTGACAGACAGCTGTGAACTATGACATATGTGCAGCCAATGTACTTTCACTATTCTTTCTTGCATGCATTTTCTGGCACCCTCATCTTTCGTGCCTAAACCATTTATTTTTCAATGCTTGATGTATCAGGTTAGTCTTCTTTACTGCGATTTTAGCTATGACCGCTATATTCTATAAGACCTGCAGATTTAAAAAATACTCTCAACAAAATTTTTGTGAAAAATGAACCATCATCATTCTCGCCCTGCGTACTACATATTATAAAGCATTCTATCTCGATATTTTAGAACTGACAATTTTAAAGTTTCTAACATCTTGTTACACCTAACATTATAAAAAGCTTTTTCTAAATCAACAAATGCCATAAAAGTATCATTATTTTATTTTATTTTGGATGGGACCTTCAAATATTAATCCTGCGTCCAGAATTGCTTCTTTTCTACTGTGTTTTTTCCTAAATCTAAACTGATATCTCTTCTGTTTTCCTTTGTAATCTTTCTGTGTATTATCTTAGACTTATAGTGTGATAATTTTCACATTGTCAGCTTGTGGTTTCTTTGGAAGTGTGAAGATGATACTTTTATTAAAATCAATTGGAATCTCTCCTGTTTGATAACTGCTTCATATCAGTTTGAATAATCTTTGGATTCCTTCTTCTCCCACGGATTTCAGAAGCTCTGCAGGAATCTCATCAATTTCAAATGCCTTATTTGATTTCACATCTTTCAAAACTGTAATAAATTCTGTCCTTGAAACAGTATCTCCTAAGCCATCATCTACCTACCAGTTTCATTAAACCAGCCACTTAATATCTATGCCATATGCATGGTATCTTCTTTCCTATCCTGATCCATAATTGTCTGAATAACTTTTCTTCCTCTCAATTTTCTGACTTTGTTTATTTTCTATTTGCAGTCACATAATAATTATCTTGATAGGTCACATAATGCTGGAGACGTTTGCTCCCACTCATAGCATTTCTGGAAGTGGTTTCATTTCCAGTTGGTTCACTACAGCTTTCTGAATGATGTTCACATTGCCAGAACGGTGTCCTTTGAAGTGACTTTTCAACTTTGAAAGGCGGAAAATGTTGCACAGGACAACAGGGGAGTAGGCTGGCTGAGGTACAATAAAAATGCCTGTTACATAAAAAAAGGCATGACAGTGTGCTGTGTGCCAGTGTCCATTTTAATGATGAGATGTCCAACTTCCAGCAATGCTTTTGTCTTGCTCAGAGAATTTTTGCCTCGGAGACATTCATGGTAGAACTGGTGACTGGCAGCTGGTCTCAGAAATCGGACTCCATAAGACCTCTTACTTTTTTTTTGGATTTTATGCAGTTTTTGTGCAGAGCCTTTCAGATTGGGGTTCATCTTAAACAATTTCGTGGTCCTCTAAAAAAGCTTTGTAGGATCTGAAAACTTGAGCTCTCAATTAAATATTCTCTTCATAATTTTGTGATATGTTTGTTGCATTTTCACCAAGTTTGACTCAATTTTTGATCATGTAATTCTGCTCTAATTAAATTTATTTTCCTGACCCACTACAAAAATATGCTATGTGAAATTGCATAATCGAAATGGTTTAGTGATGATACGGCACTGAAAGAACAGATGTTTATATAAAAGAGATCAGTGGTGGAAGGCACAGCAATGCACTGCGATGCATTCTCATTACTTTTTGATCATATTTTACAGCCACAAAAATTTCTAGATACATATTCAGTGGTCTACCATCAAATAAACACATCTTTTCTCTCCATTCTTTGCTGGTACTAATTTCTTGCTTAATTGTTTCAGTTCTTTTCTATCTAGCTTTTTTCTAACTATATTGAGTTCTCTTCTGGTCAAACTCATAAGCCTCCTCATTTCTTTATTACATTCGTTTCAATGTTTTCTTTCTTTCTTTTTTTTTTTTTTAGGTAGAGACATAAACATTGGTGCCCATATTAGTATTTGCTCTCCTCACCATCATCCCACATACTGAACCATTCCCCGAATTCTCTATTTAATTGTAAAATATATATTTTTTTATATAGTTGTACGTGCAAGCACATATGGTATTGGCAACTGGTTTACTGTACCTTCTTATTTCCAGGACCTGTTTGGTTATAATTTATTACTTCTGAAAATTGAGACCCCACAAAATTATCATCGGTTTTTATTAGGAAGATAGGCAGCATATTTGTCCCCTTGTGCTCTGCTCCAACATTTAGGTACTTTGAAATCTCTGCTCCATTGTGTTATTGATCTTTTTTCTTTACTGTCCACTCTTGGTAAATTAGTAAGCAGACGACACCCTATTTTTTTCTATCCTATTTCCACAAAAATCTTCCTCCAGTAACTCATGACTATGATCTATAAACACAATTGATCTGTAGTAGTGATGTGCCGGATATCCGTATCCGTATCCGCGGATATCCGAGGGGGAAAAAAGATCCATATCCGTTACTTTTTTAGCGGATCTTTAACGGATCTTTTGTAAAGAATTTCACTAAGCAGGTAGGTCTGTATAAAAGTTTAAAGATATCTAGCAATGAAATACTATTAATTCACTTCCAATTACTTCATATTTCTTAAAATATATCTGGCAATTTTATATTGCAAAAATTAATTATTTAAACATATATTTTACTACAATGAAGTCTTCACGGGTGTACCGCCGGATTGTGTTGTGAAAACACGATATTTCGACGACTAGCACCACCTTCTTCTTCAGGTGTGGAGACATCTGCACTGGTCGGATGACTATCTGTAAAGATGGCGGAGCTAGTCGTCGAAATATCGTGTTTTTAAAACACAGTGCGGTGGTACACTAGTGAAGACTTCATTGCAGTCGTACGCCGGAAAAGTCTTCGTTCTTACATTTATTTTACTAGTTTACCAAAGGTAACTGGTAACTTACCACTGTAGTAAGGTTTAAGGTATTATTTTACCTATTTTGCTTATTTTCACTCGTTATTGTCATATGGAATAATATTCTGGGGCAATTCTACCCATAGAGACAAAGTGTTCAGAGCCCAAAAACATGTAATAAGAATTATGTGTGGAGTTAGCAATAGAACTTCATGTAGAGAGCTGTTCAAGAAGTTAGGGATTTTAACATTAGCATCTGAGTATATATACACATTCATCTACATCTACATAATATATACTCTGCAATTCACAAAATTGTGGGTGGCAGAGGGTGCTCAGCACCAAAGCTAATCTCTTTGCTGTGCATTCCAATCCCTAATGGTAGGAGGGAAAAAAGAATTCATATAAGAATCAGTCCGGCACCTTATTTCTCTAATTTTATCTTTCCTGTCCTTCCGACTCAAATAGGTTGGTGGAAGTATTTCACTACACTCAAAAGTGAAAGTGGGAGTACGCATGTTTTCCAATAAGTTTAAACGAAACGTGTGTCGTCTATCTACCAGAGACTCCCAACCTAATCTACTAATCAGTTCTGTGACGCTTTCATAAGGACTGTAGCAAGCAGTCACGAATCAAGCGGCTCTTCTCTGTACTTTCTCTATACTTTCGATCAATACCTTACGAAACGGGTCCCAAATGGCACAACAATAATCCATATGTGGACGCACAAGAGATTTGTACGCTATCTCCTTTGTTTGTTCATTACAATTTTTCAAGATTCGACCTATGAATCGCAGCCTAGAATTTGCTCTACCTACTAACGAATTAATGTGTATATCCCGTTTCATGTTCCTTTGTACTGTTACTCCCAAATATTTCATAGAATCGACCATATCAATAACTGAACTGTTTACCTCGTATTTCTGAACAATCGGATTCTTTTTGTTAGTTATGCTCATTGTCTTGCACTTTTTACAATTTAGAGTAAGTTGCCACTCAGCGCACCAAGCCAAAATAACATCCAGATCGCAATGAATTTCTAAGCAATCGGCCAAATTTCTTACTTCCCTATAAATAACCGCATCATCAGAAAACAATCTAAAAATGCTTTTCACTTCGTCTCTGAGATCGTTTATAAAAATTAAAAAAAGAAGTGGTCCTATTACACTTCCTTGAGGTACACCCGATGTAACATCTTGATTAGAAGAACTCTCTCCTTCAACGACAACATACTGCGACCGACCAGTTAGAAAATCCTTTATCCATTCACAAAGCTGATCCGATATACCGTACGCTCGAAGCTTCGCTAAAAGGCGGTTGTGTGGCACAGAGTCAAAGGCTTTCTGGAAATCTAAAAAAATTGCATCGACTTGTGAACCTGCATCGATAACTTTCATTACATTGTGTGTAAATAGGGCCAGCTGTGTTTCACATGATCTTTTCTTCCGAAATCCGTGTTAATTTGTTGTTAGCAAATTATTATCATCTAGAAAATTCATAATGTTCGAGCATATAATATACTCCGTAACTCTACTACAAACAGATATTTTATATATATGGGACGATAGTTCCCAGGATCACTTCGATCACCTTTTTTGAAGATCGGAGTATTTTTTTTTTTTTTTTGCTGTCGTCAGTCTTTAGACTGGTTTGATGCAATCCTCCATCCCTTCCTATCCTATGCTAACCTCTTCATTTCTACATACCCCTTACAACCCACGTCCTCAATTATCTGCTTCATATATTCTAATCTCTGTCTTCCTCGACAGTTCTTACCTTCCACTGTTCCTTCCACTAACAAATTAACCAATCCAGCATGTCTCAAAATATGACCTACCAGCCTGTCTCTTCTTCCTGTAAGCTTCTTAAATAAATTTCTTTTCTCACCCATCATTTCTAAAACTCGTTCATTTCTTACTTTGTCTGTCCACCTAATTTTCAGCATTCTTCTGTAGCACCACATTTCAAATGCTTCAAGTTTCTTTCTTTCCGGTATTCCTAAAGTCCATGTTTCGCTACCGTAAAGTGCTGTGCTCCACACATAGAGTTCTTTCTAATTCCTAGATCAATATTTGAAACTAAAAGGTTTCTCTTTTTCATGAAGGCTCTTTTTGCTAGTGCTATTCTGCTTTTAACATCATTCCTGCTTCGGCCATCGGTTGTAATTTTGCTTCCCAAGTAACAGAACTCACTCACTTCTCCTATTGCATCAGATCTTATTTTTATATTTAATCTGCTAGTATTGGGGTCATTTCTGCTACATTTCATCACTTTTGTTTTACTTTGATTTATATTCAGTCCAAAATCTTCCTTCAGTATTTTGTTCATGCCATTCAATAACTTCTCAATATCCTCAGCCCTCTCTGCTAATAAGGCAATGTCGTCAGCAAATCGTAGCATACTGATTTTTTCTCCCTGAAAACTTATGCCACATGGAAATTTTTCTTTGACTTTCTTCATTGCTTCTTCTACATACAAGTTGAATATTAACGGGGATAGACTACAACCTTGTCTCACATCCTTTTTAACTGATGCATGTCTCTCGTGATTCTCTTCTTTTATCACAGCCACTTGATTCTTATATAGTTTATAGAGGATTCTTCTATCTCGATACTTTAGACCTGACTTCTTTAAAATTTTGAACATCTTGTCCCACCTAACATTATCAAAAGCTTTTTCTAAATCAACAAATGCCATAAAAGTATCTTTGTTTTTCTTGATCCGCCCTTCAAGTATTAATCTTAAAGACAGAATTGCTTCCCTTGTACCGCGATTTTTCCTGAACCCAAACTGATCTTCACCTACTATCTCTTCTACTACCCTTTCCATCCTTCTGTATATTATTCTGGTCAGTAATTTTGAAGCATGTGATGTTAGACTAATTGTGCGATAATTCTCACATTTTTCAGCTTGTGCTTTCTTTGGAAGTGTGATGATGATATTTTTATTAAAATCATTTGGAATTTCTCCTGTTTGATAACTTTTTGATATCAGCTTGAATAATCTTTCGATTCCTTCCTCACCTAGAGATTTAAGAAGTTCTGCAGGGATCTCATCAATTCCAACTGCCTTATTTGCTTTCAAGTCATTCAGAGCTTTATTAAATTCTGTCCTCAAAACAGGATCTCCTAAGTCATCCATGTCGACATCGCCTTCCTTTTCCAATACACTATTGTTCAAGTCGTCCCCATCATACAGTTTCTCAATGTATTCCTTCCATCTGTTAGCTCTATCTTCTGACCTTAAAAGAGGTTTCCCATCGGCAGCTTTAATGTTCATACCTCTTTTCTTCATTTCTCCAAAATTCTGTTTGATCTTTCTATATGCAACATCTACTTTTCCTGCAACCATTTCCTTTTCTACTTCTTCACACTTTTCTTGTAGCCATTTTTCTTTTGCTATTTTGCATTTCCTATTTATTTGATTTCTAAATTGCCTGTACTGCTCTTTTCCTCAGCTGCAAAATTTCTTCTGTGATCCAAGGTTTTCGGGCAGCTTCTTCCCTAAAGCCTAAGGTTTCTTTGCCAGCTTTCATTATTTCGGTCTTTAATGCACTCCATTCGTCCTCGGTTGAGCTCCTTTCACAGTTAATTCTTAGACCTAAGTCTACCATTTCTGCAAATTTTTCTCTTGTGCTAGATTGTTTCAGTTTATTCACTTCCAGTCTGTTCTGCTTATGCTGCTTCCTTATTCGCTTGAATTTCAGCCTGCACTTCATTTTACTTGCGCGATTTTCCAGTCTGATGGTACTTTTCGCTCTTCTAATGATTTACTGAATATATCAGACAGAAATGGCCCGATTACCGCCGCATACTCTGAAAATACTCTTACTGGAATTCCATCCGGGCCCTTTGCTTTCCCCCACTTCAGGACAGTAATGTCCTTTGTAGTCACAAATTATACTTTGTTTGAAACAAATAGTAAAATACACAATTATGGCAGTAGAAGTAAAAATGATCTTCACAAAACTTACAAGTCATTGTCATTAGTTCAAAAAGGGGTCCGATATTCAGGGATACATATCTTCAATATGATCCCAACACATATTAAATGTCTAGTAGATGATAAGAATAAATTCAGGAAAAAATTGAAAGAATTTTTAATTGACAACTACTCCTACTCTGTCGAAGAATTTATTCCTAAGGTATCTAAAAAATAACTGCTAGTATCTTGTGTAAATATAGTTCACATAATTAATTTACCATGTATGCTATGACTGTACATCTCCTGGTGTATGTATTTAGTTTTTTACGGAATTGTTTATGGTACCATTAGGGTCCGACCGAATGTTCGGCTTCGGCCACCTTCGGCCAAAAAAAGCACCTTTGGCCGCACATTCGGCTTCGGCCAAATTCAGCCGAATGTTTGGCCGAAGCCGAAGTTTTACATCCAGCCCCTGAAAATGAACCAACTTTTACGAATACCGTCAACGTAGCGCGCCAACAGACGATAGCAAAGATAAAGAACCATTTGGAAAACATCATAAAAATCAGTGGGAAGTATATTGTGAAACTAGTGATGGTGTTAAATACCAGAGCTTGATTAATTAAAAAAAAAAATCAGAGATCTTGTATGCTCCCAAAGATTTTACAAAAGAAGTTTAACAGTTTACTTTACGTGATATAGTAGAAAAAAAGTAGCGCCACCTTGGCCCGATAATCATCCGATTTCTTTGAGGATTAAAGTAGGCCATACACGTTACGACGGTCGCAAAGACTGTCCGTCGAACCGTCGCAACGACAGTCTTATTACCACACACACGTTGCGACTCGTCGCATAGACGGTTCTACAGAATTTCACCACAGTCGTCGGATTGTCTCTTTTAGTGTCTAATTAATAGGGTGTATCATTAAAATATATTGTATATTTTCATTAATATTCACATGTAAACAAGCAAAAAAAAATAAAAAATTGACTCCTGGTTATGTTGGTACCTTTTTTCTGATGTTACTTTAGATAATTAAATAACATTTGTATGGTGTAATCTAATGTTAATGATACAACTTGTGAAGCATACTTATTTTTGGTAAGAAACTGGTTTAGATTTTATAAATTGGAAATTATATAACTATTTTTAGCAAATACTTCAGATACTTATTATATTACAACTCACTAGCTATTGCCTCGATTATTTTAATTTTGCTTTACAGATCGTGATTTATAAGCGTCTGTAAATGTGCAAAATTTCAAATTTAATTTAATTGCAATGGAGCACAGGCTCCGGTGGCAATTTCCCTACACCCCATCTTCCCCCTATCCTACACCCATGTAAATTTGCCCTCTACAAAGTTTATCTTTAAATTCTTTCAACGTTTTCGGTAAATCATTCATCATTTCAAGTTAATTTAACATTCCATTCCTGAGAAGAAGGTACATAACGTAGAAATTTTCGAGATTTGAGAAATATCAAGTAGGTGTGTGTGTGAGTGTAGGGTTAATGAAAACCATCAATAATGCCCCGAAGAAATGTATTATGCCAATAAACTGTATATCATTGTAATCAGGAAAGTTTGTAGATTATTTTTCACTCAAAAAATAAAAATGCCAATTTTTGACATTTTGCACTACCCGGTTCTGATAGCTTGGTCGCACGGACCGTCTCAAACACCACCACTCACGTTATGACCGGTGCGATCGTGTAAGATCGGAGCGTGTCGTGTAAAGGGGCCCACAGACGATCAACTTGGTTGACAACCTTGTTGTCAACTTGGTTGTCAGCGTTTGCCACAGACGAAACTAAATGTTGGCGACCAAGTTGTAAACATCACATTCGAGTATGTGTCATCAACGGGGTTTTATTTGTTGGGTGTTTTCTATTGCTGAGTTTTATTATTTTGAATTACTGTATTTAAGTATTTTTGTTATAGTACAGCTTTAGTATTGAAAAACTGAGTGAGGGAGCATTCCAGTTTTTAGTTTTAAGAGAGTTGCGTGACGATAATGTGTCTCCTGCTTGTCATAAAAGCACGATATTTAAAACCGCGGTCGGAATTCTAATTCCAGTTTAATGAGCGAACAACATGTCACAGCAACTGACGATGTCCAAAACTTTTTAACAACGGGAAGTAAAATTTTGAATGAATTCGATAAAGTGTGACCATTTATTGAAAATGATACGAACATGAGGATTATATTAATGTGAATAAACGCCGATATCAAGATCATGAGGCAGGAAAGAACTGAAGGCAAGGAACGGGAAGGAATTTGGCCTTTTGAAGGAACCATTCATGCATTCACTTGGAGTGATTTGCAGAAACCATTGAAAACCCTAATTTGGATGGGCGGATGGGGATTCAAACCCGCGTCTTCTCTTATGAGAGGATAGTAGGTCACCGCTCACCCAACCCGATCGGTCAGCTGTTCGAAACCCTGATGTTTTTAGCTAGTGGGCGGAGCGTCGAGGTTTTAAAATTTCTCAGCTCTATATCGCCACACCCTATCATTGAGACTTGTAGTGTAACGTAGGAATTTCAGTGATCTGAAGTACCATTAACTTTGGCTCCGGCTCTAGTTCTTTAGCTCAGTTTCACGTTTTTCAATTCCCTCCGGTAACAAGTTCTAAAATTTCTGACTGTATTCTTATAACTGTCAATATACGTATTTAGCTCAATTTGTTGGTAAAGAACTAAATAGTTTTGGTCACTCATTCTTCTTTTTGTTGTGATCCAGAAAAATTTCCTATTTCAATTCCACAGCTTCGGCAGTTCTTTTAAAGTATTGGAATATTCACCCAAATTTGAATGTTCGGTACACTTTCCATATTCAATAAATAGTAATTGACCTCAAAAAATAATATAAATATCAACTGATCAAATGAAAACGTACTCACCAAAAACAATAACATAGACAGAACAGCTCCAAGTTTACAACTGATGTTGAGAACATTGTCGTCAACTTTCCCACAGACGCTACAACAAGGTCTCCAACATTAGACTCCGCCCACCAAATATCAAAACTGTTTGATCTTACTTCAACCAAAACCTCAACCTGAATCTCAACCACCAACATGCCCACAGACGTTCAACTTAGTCATCAACACGGCAAGTTGACGACAAGGTTGACAACCAAGTTGATCGTCTGTGGGGCCCTTAAGATCGGGGCGTGTCGTGTCGCAAGGTTCGATGGAAATTTCAACGGACCTGCGACATGACCTTGGTCGTACAGTCCGCTTTACGACCAGCCCATTCACGTTCGGATTTGTCGCATACGACCCAAGTCCGTGCGACGGTCCGTGCGACCGTCGTAACGTGTATGGCCTGTTTAACGTATTACGTATGGACCCTGTCATTGTAAACATGTTTCCGTACAACCTCGTTGAAGGAGAAGGACTTCGCAGACTTAATTTTACTGATCCTCAAACTCGACCCTAGCGAGAGAAATATTTTAGAAAGTCTTTAATGCCAGCTACGTACGAAAAAGTAAACAGTGAAGTTGCATTGATTTTAGAAAAAGGCTGAATGGATCAGTTTTACCACGAAGATATGAAGTGATCAAGCAAACACGTTTTTGAGTGTCACGGCACATGGAAATTACAAAGGTTCCAAAATAAAATAAAAAAATTAAATTGGCTGTTAGTGTGTTGGAAGATCATACAAGGAAATATATTGCACAAAAAATCACTGAAACTGTTACCAAATACAATTCAAAAGAAAATATCCATACGGGTATACGTAATAATACTTCAAATATGAATGCAACCATCCGCTATAGAAACTTCGTTTTTATTAATTGTGTTGCTCACACTCTACAGCTCATGATTCACAAAGTAATTTTTAAAGATATTGCTATAATAGAAATAGTGCAAAAGTGTTGTAAAACGTAAGAAGAGTGAACAAGGCACTCGATGTTTTAATTAATAAAACAGAAAAATGCAGTAAAACTGTATATGTTAGAACGTGGTGGAATAGAAATTCCAACTGCAGAAGAATGGATACAAATGAAAAATTTTATAACTGTGCTGAAGTGTCTTTAGGAAGCAACAACTAATATTTCTAGCGATTTATCAACAGTATCTTTAATTATATCAATCATTGACATCTTAAACGCAAAACTTGCTCAGAAGGATGAAGGCTGATCATATAATACTGCTCAAAATCCGCTTGTGTGGGTCTGTTAACAGGAGATCTGCTTTCGCAAGAAAAATCGTATGGTTGTTGATTGCCGCTCTAATCGATCCAAGGTTTAAAATTAAGTATTTGACTAGCGACGAAATTGTAAATACGAAGACTGATATTTTGTCATTTCTACGTCAAAACTGTGCACTGACAATAACAAATAAAACGGGTCATTTGGAGCGATTAAATCTTATTTTATTAGTGCCGATGTACCTTTTGTTTTGGTTATATTTAGTACATTTTTAATTAATCTGTATACGTGAAACTACTTTAAAAATATTGGTATTGATTCGATTTTAACTGAAAATTTAATATGTGATAATAATTTAGACAGCAGAATATCGTATTTTAAAAGCTAGAATAATTTATGCTAGGTAAGAAGGTTGGAATTTATTTTTATTGTTGTTAAAAAACCATGGTATTACTATACATAAGCTGCCATGTATTTGATTTAACAAAGCTAAAACTCCAAAACTTATTAATTTAATCCACGGGACAAATTATTCTGATTTGATTCGGGCTGTTACTGTTAAATTTTATAGTTTCTTTTTATTATTGCTAAATAAAAATAACTGCATTTATTTTTGCTAAATTGCATTACTCAGAACCTGGTTTGGTACTATTTTATTGTTTTATTTTATTCTAATAAATAGATATTAAAAACTTTGTTTATAATTATTGTAAAGGTGCAATTTATATAAAAAATACCACATATAAAACAAAATAACAGTTAATTTTTTGTATGTCATATATACTTCATGTTAGTGTTCTAAGATATATAATTATTTTTGAACCTTCGGCTTCGGCCGAAGATTATTCCAAGAGCCGAACATTCGGCTTCGGCCAAAAAATGACCTTCGGTCGGACACTAGGTACCATATATGTTATGACTGTACGTCTTGTGGTGTATGTATTATTTTGTAATGGAAGTGTTTAATGTACCATGCATACTATGAATGTACATCTAGTGGTGTACTTATTATTTTGTTATGCAACTGTTTATCTGTAAATTGACATCTTTCCACATCCTACAGAGCCAGTCTCTCATATTGGGATCAATGGAAAATGAATGTATTGTATTGTATTGTATCTTATCTTTGTAGTGAGATCAGGTCTCTAATCTTTGTGATTTGCTAGCTGAAATTATGTTTAAGGTACTGCTAAAGTGTTTACATCCGATAAAATAGTCACTTTTATAGAAACTTAAAAAAATAAATGTTATATTTAACATTAAGTTTGGTAAATTGTACTTCAAAAAGAGTAAATTGGCAGTTTTGTCACCCAAAAGTCTATTGCGATGAGCATCATAACTTATTCCTGCTGCACTGAAAAACTGCTCACTTGGAACAATTGTTACAGGTGATGATAAATATGTGCGACCCATTTATTTACTATTATTGTTAACAGCTTTTTTAACAATCAGGTGCAGCTGATGTGCTCCACAATCAATATTATCTATGTCAGATAAAGTCAGATAAAGTGTTGAATCCTGCATCTCTTATCATGCAGTGCACATTCTGTTTGGGATTCCCCACCCTTTTTAAATATTTACGAAATGTAATCTCCCGTTTGACGTTCTTCAAGTATCTCTGCTTTTAAAACGATATTTTCCCTTATAAAAGCTTTTGTAATGTTCTGGATACCAATGAAACACCCTACCAAAAATGCCTACCAGATTTAGGATGTGAAGGAAACACTCTCAGAATCCTTCAACGCGTCTTTATTTTCGATCCTAAAGTTCGCTGCAGATAAATTCCGTAAAATATTTCCTGCCTTTTAGAACATAATTTGCAATAACATCATCCAGCAATCGACGGAACCCAAAATCTTCTACGTGTTGAAAAGGTAATCCAGATAAAGCTATCATTTCTTCAATTAAATAGATTTAAATAATTTCTATTTTTTACTATCCCACATTTTGATTTTTTCTATGTATTCGTTAAAAAGTGTTTTTTCTAAATTCTCTTTTTACCGTTTTTAAAGAGGTTCCCTGCTGAATGTGTTCGCCGGCAATCTTCTTAGCGGATTCTTTTAAGAATAACTCGTATTTTTGTGGGTGCTTCGTCTGAAGATGAATTTTTAAGAAAGTTGTACATTCATGGGAATACATTCCTTCACAGAGTTTGCATTTAGCAGTTGTGTCATTTACTATCGTAAAATATTTCCATATTACACTACTATACTTTTTTTTTACTTTAATTTAACTTACAACTTCCAAAAAAAAACAGAAACGTATATCATCTACACAATCCTATGTCATCCTAAAAAATAAACATAAATACGCACAGTTCAAGGTCAAAACACGTCACGTAAGCTGGACGTATGTCGATAATAGATCGTAGTTGACGACTTTTTCACTGTTGGTCCAAGTTGAGAAAGTTGCGATCTATATCCGTATTCGCGGATCTAGACAATAATGATCTGTATCCGTATCCGCGGATATACATTTTTAACGATCGGGCACATCACTATTCTGTAGTAGTCATTGTGTACCAGTATGAATATTGATCTACCAAATTACCCCTCTTTGTTGTGGGAATAGCCTCATAGTCTAGAATTACTTGCTTTAACCAAGACTCTGTTACTGTAACTATTTGTGGTTTTTTGTGCATCTTTGTTAAATTACCAAACTCTGTTACTATGATATACTAAAATCCACTTTAATAAAGTGGATTGTGCCTGGAGACTGGGCTCCCCACAATAGCTTGGCAACCTTTGGCGTTTTTTCAATAATGCCTGAATCGTTAGTTATACTGACTGACACCACAGTGCTGCTTGGCTAAAAAGGAAATTTCAAGTGAATAACTGCATTGACTTTATTTGCATTTATACTGTTAAATTTCAAACAATAATTGAATTTGATTTTATTTGTAGTTATATTGTTAAAAGAAACTGCAATTGTGATGCCAGCTATAAGGTAATTGTAACTGCATAAGAATATGAACAGCAGGTATAAAAAGAAAAGGGTAATGCGAGGCAGAGATTAAAAATATTACAATTGTACATTTGTTTAAATATAAATTTTTATTTTCGTTTATTTACGACTACTAAATGCAGAAATTCTTCTAAGGAGAATAGCATCTGATGTTTACACTGTTTAGCAGTTACTGGAACCAAGGGATAACATAACCTAATATTTTTTTTGAAAGAAGATAACGGACAGGGAAGATTATTAAAACTCGGAGAAAGTTTATTAGAAATATAGATAATAACAAAATATAGCAATCAAATAAATAGTAGTTATTACGTCTTTAAATTATACTAAACATTGAATCTTTTTCACAAGAATAAAAATTTCCAACAAATAAAGTATAGTGGAGTAATTTAAAAAAATGCAAACCAAATACTACGAGAATTTAATCAGAGAAAGTTTATTAATATTATGAAATATATTGGTAAAAAGGTTATAATTAACCATTATTCATTTTCCCCTAGAAACTTCTCATGAACATATTCTTTCTATCACCGTGGGTGATGCTCATTATTATTGACAGACATTTAAACTAGTACTCTATAATACTGTAACTGTTCCATCACTTCTCATTTAGATAAACATCTGTTCTATTTTCAGTATGAGTTTAACACTCTATCATCCCTAAATCATTTCAATTATGCATTTTCATGTAGTTTTCCCCCCTTCTTTTTGTAGTGGGTCAGGAAAATGAATGAAATGAAATTGTAGCAGAATTACATGTTCAGAATTAGTAGTTTGTAAGAATACAACAGAAATATTTTACTAGTTGAAACAAGATTATGGAGAGCACATTTTATTGAAAGCTCAAGTTTTCGAATGCTACAAGGCTTTTTTTTTTTTTTTTTACCATTTCCAGAAATGCTATGAGGAAATTGAAGATATCAGAAACCATGAAAATTTTAAAACCATGAAGATAATTATTGCAAAAAGCATGAGAAATATTACAGAGCCCCTCCTTTTTTTTTCAGAGGAAATTGTGGGAGAACAAAGGTCGTGTCCAGCCTCATATTTTAGACAAAAATCGGGAAAAGACATTGGCAAGAATTGCAACAAAGTAAGTATAAACTTTTTACGTTTCTTAAAAAAAAGGTAAAAATATTGTATCACCTACTGTGTGATTGTTAGTACAATTTCAAAGTTGCAATTATGTATTCTAATCTTAAACAAGCTGTACTAGTTTTACCAGATGTTTATTCATCCAACTGTTCAGATTTATTGCAAATAATTGATAATAGTGAATGATATGTATACACAAAAGCATTTGAAGTCAATTAAAATAACACTGGAGGTATGGTTGGAACAGATACATATGAGGTACTATTCAGTAATTTCCGGACTGACAAGAACGTGAAATAATACTGACTTGCACCGGTACATGGAAGGAGGCGTCCATTAATTACGTGAGGGGTTTTTCTGGAATTCCGGATCCCCCCCTCCCCCCCCCCCCCCCACACACACACTAAAATGACATGAGATTTTGACGGAGACCCTACCCCACTAATCGACCACGTAACTTTTTTTTTACGTGAGATTTCCGTTGACCCCCTCTCCCCTGGGTGAGATTTTGTAGGACCCCCTCCCATTCCACCTCAACATAGTTAATGGACACCCCCTAACTAGGTACATCACTAATAACCCTGCATAAGGTTTATCTTGGTAGCTCATTAGGTTTGTTCTTGTGTCAGTTTATAATTCTTGCAATTTAAAATTGCAAGAATTATATACTGACACAAACAAGTGTGAAAGAAGAGCAGCAGGTACGTCTGAAATTTTGTTTTCAACTCAGAAAAATTGCTGGTGAAGCATATGAAATTATATGGGAAGCATTTGAGGGTGAAGTCCTATGCTGTTCATAAATTTTGTGATTTAAGGCTGGGTGAACTTCAGTGGAAGACTGAGTTTTCTGAAAGACATTGCACCTGAACTAATCCTGAGACAGTTGCCAAATTTCAAAAAGTGATCTATGAAGATCATCGACTGATGATTCACAATATTGATCAAGAACATCATACAGGTTCAGATTTTGTAGCTTTACTAGGGAATTTTTGGATATCACCTTACCAGACACTTGGAGATCTTATTCCCTAATTTCCTCTAAAGTATTCTCCTTGGAGCACCACATTCTTCTTCCTGTAATACCACTCTGTTGATAACGTTTCAGGAAGACCTTTTATAGAATTACATACAACTGGTGAGTTTTGTTCTATGATATTGTGGAGTTTTGTCTCTCAGTGGTATTGCAAGCTTATTTAAAAATTGCAAGATTGCCTGATTTATTTATTCCAACAGAAAAACCATTTTACGAGGGTAATTCGGAAAGTAACCTCCGTTCTAGTGTGGCACTAGTAGTCGTGCGCGGAGCGCCGCCATTTTCACATCTGAGTGGTCCCTGATTCAGTAAGCTTCCAGCTGTGACAGTACGAACCTCATTCTTTTGCGCATTGTCTTGTTATAACCTTAAAACATGAGTGCTGCAATAGAAAATCCCGCAAAGTGCGTGTTGTAATAAGATTTGTTTTGGCATAAAATGTTTCAGCAGCAGACATTCATTGTCAATTGTGTACTGTATATAGTCCGAACGTTATGAGTGAACGTTTTGTGCGGCAATGGATCCGATTTTTTAGAAGTGGTAGAACAAACATTCATGATGAAGAGAGGAGTGGTAGTGTTGTGAGTAATGATCTTGTCAACAAAGTTGATGAAAAAGTTCATGAAAATCGAAGATTCACAATTTCTGAACTTTCTGAACAATTCCCACAAATTTCTTGTATGGTTTTGTACGAGGTTGTCACCGATAAATTAGGCTACCGAAAGTTCTGTGCTAGGTGGGTACCGAAATTGCTTACAGAGGTCCACAAAACCAAATGAATGGGCTCCGTTTTAAACTCCTTTCATGCTATGACACGGAGATTTTTTGAAGAGGATTGTTACTGGTGATGAAACGTGGATGGCATATGTAAATGCCGAAACGAATTAACAGTAGATGGCCTGGGGCCATAACAATTCTCCATGCAAGCCGAAGAAAGCCCGTCAAACGTTTTTAACAAGGAAGGTCATGACTACATTTTTTTGGGAGGCCGAGGGAGTTTTGCTCGTTGAATTTGTGAAATGTGACTCCACAATCACTTCAGACATCTACTGTGAAACTCTGAAGAATCTTAAGCGAACCATTCAAAACAAATGTTGCTGTGAGCTGTAATTTGGTGTTGTGTATTTGCATGACAACGCTCGTCCTCACAGTGCCCCTAAGACTTGAGAGCTTCTTAAGCAATTCAGATGGGACATTTTCGATCATCCCCCTTACAGCCCCGACTTAGCACCTAGTGATTTTCATCTCTTCACTCACGCGAAGAAGTGGCTTGCGTCGCAGCGCTTCGATGACGACGATGAACTTCAAAATGCTGTAAATTAGTGGAACGGTATGACAAATGCTTAAATTTAAATGGTGACTATGTTGAAAAATAGTAAAAAGCTGTAGTTTTAAGATGTATATAATAAAATATTTTTTACTATCCAAATTTTTTACTTATAGTCAAACAGGGGTTACTTTCCGAATTACCCTCATATATTGATATTAGAGATGTGAATTATTTGAAATACATGTATTTTAAATGAAAATACAAAATGCAAAATGCCTATTTTCTTTTTGTATTTAAAATACTTTCATACACAAAGAATTTTGTATTTTATTTGAAATACTTTTTCAGGTATATTTTGTATTTGAAAAGTGCAAAATTATTTTCTTGGTTCTCCATTTCCTACTGACAATATTGCATATATCATGAATTCGTGTGGTATGGTAGCTCAATGGTTAAGGATCTTATTTCAGAAGCTCCTTGTCGAGTCAGAGTTTGAAATCCCAGTGAGGTCTGGAGTATTGAAGACTTTTGTTTGGTCATAAGCTATGCAAGGTCGTTCGTGGTTCGGACTCCTCATTAAACCGTAGGTCCCAGAGGTAAGGAACTGGCCATCCTACCTCTGACACAATGGCTTAGTATGCCTTCTTTACGAGGATCCAGACAACCTTCGGGTTTAGGACTACTTTAATATTATATCATGAATATTGATTTACTAACTGATTCAAACTATTGGCAACATTACCAAACAAAAGTCAAATGACAACTCTGAATATTGCAAAAAGAACAATGAATTTGACAATACTGGTACATCTAAAGATGCTGCCGCCGACTTGCATGCTGTGATTTTTTTTTTATTATTATTATTTTTAATGTCAGTTTTGTTTTGCTTGATGGATCCAAGTTATTACAATGTAAGTAAAACATCAAAAATAAGGTTTTATTTACTATTGCAAATCATACAAAACACATCTTGTTCCTAACTTAAAATTAAATTTCCGCTTTAATCTCCCCTGTTGTACGATGTTAGATTAATTCTTTCAGATTCGTCAGATTACAATTTGTAAAATGTTTATTAATAGTTTTCACTGTGGAAAAAAAATTCTTTGTCTGGGACGACAGCAAAAACATTCCATTTATATTGAAGCATTGTTTAAAGATATGAAAAATGTCTATTTGTAAGATATGTCCAAAATTCATAAAGGAAACGTTACTGTTTCTACAAACTATTTGAACCATACAATAAGAATTCAATTTATTTGCTATTCTTTTTTTGTGCACCAGTATCAAAGGTTCTTGTGATCTGACACAAGTGCCCATGACCGGTGCTAGATTTCTAGGGCACCGGGTAAGCGTTCTTAGCAGTGGCGTTTCCAGTGGGGGCCCCGACGTACATTTTCCCCACTTACCCCCACCCCTTTTACACACACACACACACACACACACACACACACACACACACACACACACACCTCCCCTAATGCTGGCCCTGCAAGTGCTTCAAGTACCTACTTAGAAATATTTTTGTTGGTTTTTAATGCAGTTGTCTTGGTAGTAAGATAAGAAGTAAAGTGCTGCGAATTGACAAATAAATCCCGATTCAAGTCTCAGCACAAGTATCCAAGTGTGAACGTAGCTTAAGAAAAGATGTATTATGTATTTATTTTTGGAGAAAAGACTATGGTGAACTTTAAGAGGCGTACTAAAAATTCAAACCTCAAAATACAAACGAGGAATTGTGTTACTGAAGTCAGTTAATTGTGACAGGTTAGTTGTGAATTTTGTAGTTGCATCTCTGCCACCAGTATGGACTGTAGAAAATGATTCATTTGGGGCTCTAATTGCAGAAGTTATTCAGTAAATATCAAACCAACCAAGAATTATGTGCCGTCACATTTGCAATAATAAAATTGCTGAAGAATTTATGGAATACAAGGAAAACACAAAACCAGCTTTAAAAGCGATTGATTTGTGAACGCACCATTATGTCTAGTAACATGGATGAAGCTGCTGAAACAATAACTGATCGGAGCACTACTGGGAATACTGGAAATACCACAAAGACATTAGTAATAAGTGTGTTACTGGTGAACTGTAAAATGTAATAATAAAGTAATAGAATTTGCAAACTTAATAGAGATATACAAATCACAAGTAATTAATTACAGGGTTAAAAGAAGTAGTACTAGACAACGAGGGTTTTTTTTCCCGATGGCTACAGAGTGTACTGCAGAGATAGAGGAACAATTAATGGAAATGGTCTTTATATTCATTAGCAAATACTATTACAGTTCATTGTTGTTTATAGACCATGTGTTAAATGGTGTAGATTTCTGGGATGATAAAAAAGAAAAAAATCAGGGTATAAAAGATTTTGCTGTTTTCACAGCTGTCATACTGATCTTCATGAGATTAACGCTGTGTCACAATGCTCCTCTTTCCCGACATTTCGACCAATCCTGAGGTTATCTTCAGGGGACTAGCCTCGTGCTGAGTCTGCTAGAGACTATCGTTGTGCTCGTGTATATGCTGTGGAGATTATTGATTCTCTAACAAACATCAATTATCCACAGATATGATGTTTGCGATTTAATGTCTATGCTCACATGTCCAAGCCCGGCTAAGACCATACCCACCATCTTTCTTAAGGTTGTTTGGCTGTTGGAATATTTTAGTAGATAACCTTTGATTCTAGCTAACACTCTTGTATTTTCCTATAGTATTTATTTTCTTCCTCCAGCTGGTGTTGGTCAATAGCTGATTTAGTAGGATGCCTCAGACGGGTGTGATTCATATGTTCATGCTTCCTCATGGCTATGGCCGTTCGGTTTCACCCATGTAGACCTTGCTGCAATCGCAGGGTATTTCATAGATTCCACTGCTTTGTAAGGGAGACCTTCGATCTTTGGCCATTCTCAGTTTTTCTTCTATTTTGTTTTACTTCTAAATATGGGTAGAAAATTAACTTTTGTTAATATTCTCCCAATTTTTCGGTAACACCTTTCACGTATGGCAGCATGGTTTTTTGTTTTTGGTCTTCACTAAGACAGTTTTTCTTCTGCTTGAGGGTCGTTGCTTTTGTTATCATATTAGACCCATACCCATTTCGTTTGAGTGCTTGTTTAAGATGTTCTCTTTTGTTCATGACATGTTCCTCTTTGCGCTCTGCAGAGCAGTTTTTTTAATCAAGGCTAGTTTTTGGGCTGGGTGGTGATGTGACAAAGCAAGGAGGTACCTGTCTGTATAGGTTGGTTTTTTGAAAACCATGTGTCGTAGCCTGCCTTCTGCATACTTTTTCATTAAAACATTTAGGAAGGACAACTGACCATTCTCCTTACCCACCTTTATAAACTTAATTTTTGGGATGGATATTATTGATGCGATTGAAGAACCAGTTTCAATCTTCTTCCCCATGAGACAACATCACAAAGGTGTTGTGTACATATCTTCAGCCAAATGGACGGTTTCTTTGTTGCTGTCTCAATGGCTTTGTTTTCAAATTTTTCTATAAACAAGTCCACTAGGATGGGTGTCAGAGGGCTGCCCATTACCACTTGTTGTTCGTAGAACTCATTGTTCCACTGAAAGTAACTGGAGGCCAGACAATGTCTGAAAACAGACTTCAATTCCTCAATGAATTCTTTGCCTATTATCTCCATCACGTCGTCCACAAGGAGATTTGTGGACAATCATGTTACATCAAAACTTAATAACAAGTCATTGTCAGATAACTTAATCTGTTAAATTTTTTTTGACAAAGTGCATGGAATTTTGATATAAGTCTCTGTGCATCCCACTAATGGTTCTAATTTTCTGGCTAGAAATTTTGCTAATACATGTGTATGTGAATTAATGGCACTCGCAATAGGTTGGAGAGGCACCTCGCCTTTGTGGATTTTAGGCAGGCCATAGAGAAGGAAAAAAGGGCGGGGGGAGGAACTGGAGTTCCACTTAGCATATTTTGTTTCATTGTACATTCCAGGTTCAAGTGACCAATGAGTTCCTTAACTCGTCTTCTTCTGTGCAGCATTTATCCAGTTTTCTGTATATTTTGTCCGCCAGTAATTGTAGAATTTTTTTCTTTGTAGTCCCATGAATCCAAGGTGACAGTGCAGTTTCCCTTATCGGCTGGTAGAATTATAGGGTCCTTGTTTTCTCTTAACTGTCACAGTGCAATTGTTTCTTTTCCTATGATGTTGGGTTTTTGAGGTTAAATACGTCCTGTCCAACGCTCTTAGCCATGAGTTTTGGCATTCCTTGGAGACCACATGTGATGTGTTCATGGAGAAATTATGAAAGAAATTTGTAGTCATGGTAATGAAGGGAGTAACGAGAGAGCAGCGAGAGCGAAAGTTAGTGTGCGTTTGAGTTGATAATAGTTACGGAAAGCAAGGTACCTTGTATTTTTTGGATACCTATTAATGAAACGCAACTAGAATAAATGTCAATGATCCTATGGAAGTGTATTATCATTCAAAAGTGAGAAATTAAGTTAATAAGTGTTAAACTGAAAGTTTCATCACAAGTCTTAAATGGTTACTGTATCTTAGCTCCGACACCAAAAAAAGAACATTAAAAATAAGCATATGGAAAGAAAAAAAACCAATTACCACATATCTGGAGACACACTTGGAGGTAACAGCAGGAAAGCTTACTGAAAATGGATCTGAGGTTGATGCAATCCAGCACACATTACAATAACAAAATATGGAACTCCTAAAGAGTTTTGAAACCTGTAGGACCTTTGAAAGTTACGTTGATAAAGAAAAATTTAGTTAAAACTATCATCATCTCCAGAACATAACCCAAGTTTGGAGAAAACAGAAAATTCAAAAGCCTAGGGCATATGATGACTTGAAAACTAATTTTCTAAAGCACTTCTGGTCACAAGCAATGCTATCTAATTTTTTAAAAAAGGGTACTATGTGAAGAAAAACAATTTCATATGGGGCAAGAGCTACTATTAGACTTTCGGTATGTAAAGCAAAACAGAATATTCTACACACACAAACCTACAACCTGATGAAGAAAAAAGTAAAAATGAAAGGAAAGGATTCCCCAAGAAACAACTATTTGATGAAGAAAAAAGTAAAGAAGAAAAGAGAGAATTCTTCAACAAACCATCACTTGAAGAAGAAGAAGAAGAAAGTTAAGTTGAAAAGTAGAAAGGTGGCAAAACAGACTGTGGAGAACAATATTTTTGGAAATGATATTAAAAGGACAAAAGAAGAGGAATGTATTATTGGTGAAAGGTAGAAAAAACAAAAGTGATGAGGATACAAAAGACCTTCAGGAAAAGTTAGCTAATCTGCAAATTGAATATTCAGAAATGAAAGAAGTAAAGAATTATTCTGACAAAGGGAAATGGAGTAATAATAAAAAGGAAATAAGAAGTAATGAAGTTTGTGGCAAAACAGAAGAGATTAGTAATTTAGAAAATATGGATCATAGAGAACAAGGCAATCAAACAAGTAAAATTTTGTCAAGAAATGGAAATTAATGTTTTGGAATTGAAAGTGTAAAAAAAATAGATGAATTAAATGTGAAACATTAAAAATAATGAAAATGATTTTGTTAGCTCAAAGGAACAGATTACTAGTTCTTTGGTGTGAAAGCTACCAAATACAGTAGGGATATTAATGAAAATTATCATCTGTTTAAAATAATAAATATTTACCATGAATGGTCTTCGGTAGAGACTACTAATGAGGATGGAGCGAAAGGTTATGTGAACTGTGTCATATTGAGAGGAAAAATAAATAGTTAAGTTAAAGATTTGCTGAAATAGTGAGAAATATTTTTTCCAATATTTCTTGTTAAAGGCCCCTTTTGACACAACAATAAAACAAACAAGGTTAAGTATTTTAATATTATATACTTTTAAGGTCCAGGTACCTTCTTTCTTGTGAATAAATACTTATTCAGGAACTCGTGTATAGCTGATTATATGGGTTTTGCATTTGAAGAAAAAAATGTAGCAACAAGTCAGACATTTATTTATTATTAAGTTATATATTTTAAAAAACGAATGTAAAGGTCAAGAAACTAATTATCATTCACAATGACTATAAAGTTGGCCATTGTAAATATTTTTTAGCTATGTACTCCGACGGGTCAGGAGTTTAACATATTTCGCATTTTTGAACATTGTTGAATTGTTTTTGTTAATAGAAATATTGGTTACACCATATTTTGGTTTTGTAAGCTTGCCCATTCATTTAGCTGATACGAAAATGTTGATTGTTACAGACTTTTCGTCAACGTAGAACGGTGTAAGTGTGACGAAGGTGGACAAGTAAAACACTGCAAGCCCTCAATTCGTAGTCATGTAACAAGAGAGAGTGAGCGAGAGTGAAAGTTAGTGTGCGTTTGAGTTGATAATAGTTATGGAGAGCAAAGGACTTTGTATTCTTCGGATACCTATTAATGAAATGCAACTGGAATAAATGTCAATGAGTCATATGAAAGTTTATTAATATTTAAATAGAAAAGATTAAATGAATAAATTTGAAGGTTAAAGGTAAAAACAAATT
Source organism: Vandiemenella viatica (assembly GCA_031002005.1). Taxonomy (NCBI): domain Eukaryota; kingdom Metazoa; phylum Arthropoda; class Insecta; order Orthoptera; family Morabidae; genus Vandiemenella; species Vandiemenella viatica. The sequence goes on from JARYHS010013630.1 coordinate 57,173,924, forward strand.
AAAAGTGGGACATTTGTTCCTGGCGACCGGGTTATAAAAAAAATAAAAATGATAGTAATACAAAGTCCGATACCGATAAGACCGACAATAAGAAGAAGAACATTAAAAATACAACACACACTGCACACCAACTATATAATCTCCTCTTTAGGAATAGAATGAGGTACAATTACAAAATTAAAACTTTTGTTTTTATTGATGTTTGATGTTCATCCGATCGTGCCGACGACAATTTTTTTTATAACATTCTTCTGTTCCCCACACATGTAACATTTATCCAACTTGCCAAATTTTAATTTCTGGTCATTTCTAGCCTTCCACCAGGTGTCATGAGCCTACTCCATTACAATTGTATCAAACTTATTCCAAATGACCGGTACAATTCTATTTGATAGCTTTAATCCATCTTCCTACATAAATGTCTCCACATCATTCAATGTTCAATGAATATGCTGGATCCATTCTCAAAGTAAAGCTGAACTTGAACGGTAAAAAATATTTCATGCTTTGATGGTTTGGAAAATGTGTAGGGATTTAGGAACAATGCCTTTGTCTCTGCATCTAATCAAAAAAGTAAGACTTTCTAACATTCGGCTTTTTCTTTGACAAAGATTGTCCAATTTCCTACAAATACTGATGGTTTCCTGCCCATAAAAGTAAATTATAAATTTTTGCTGTTTTATGCCAGTAAAATGGTTGGAAAAACAGAAAAATATGAAAATAGTGTGGGGAAATAAAAGAGTGTGAGTTAGAACCCAAGGTTATCTATAAAGAAAAATAAAGGAGGATAACGAGATAATGGTGGCTATGGTCTTAGCCAGGCATGGAAATGTGTGTTAAAAAATAACAAAACTCTGTGACCATAGGCATTAAATTAGAAACATCATATTTGTGATGTAAGATCAAAGTTTTTCACGGCGTTGTATATAAATAAACTCTTCTCGGGCTTCTAGCTGTGTAAAAATTGCCCACTTGTGGGGCATTTCGAAGGCCTCTATCTCAGCCCTCATTTTCAACCAAATGTACATGATTAATTGACATTTTGTTGAAAATGAGGGATGAGATAGGTGCCTTTGAAACATCCCACAACAGTGACATTTTCACATGGCTGGAAGTCTGAGAATTTGCTGTGGGTAATTGATGTTCGTTAGAGAATCGATAGTCTCCACTGTATAACGAGCACAACTGGTCATGATGCCAGTCTCTAGCAGACTCAGCAGGAGGTTAAAGATGACCTTAGTCTCAATCAAAATTTTAGGATGAAGGAGGAACATTGTGATGCAGCATTAATCTCGTGAAGATATTTATACTAAAAAATCAGGGTGTTGGCTGCTAAATGAAGTGGAAGAATGAATGGTGAAAATGAGACTATTGGAAAGTAACTAAATTCATACTCGGAGCTTAGAAGTGTGAGTAGAATAGTCTTTATTTGTGGGGTTATAAATTTACCAGATGCTAATTTGATAGGAAATAAGTTTAATAACACAAGGGAACAGAAATTTGCAAATACCTTAATAAATGAAGGAGGATTTACACAAGTAGTATAGCAGAACACAAAGGGACAGAACATGTTGGATATCTTCCTAATTAAGCCTGGTGATAACCTTGTTGGATGTCAAGTAACTGAAGGAATAAGTATCATGAAGCAGTTCTGATGGATATTGAAGGATTCAGTAAACCAGGAAGGGGGAAATAGGTATGGATTTTTGAAGGAAAGTTTCATAGAAAGACCGCCGGTAGGGAATATATATATATATATATGTAATAACAATGAAAAAAAGACGCTAAGTAGCGGAAAGGAATCAAATTAGGATAGGTAAATGAGCCACCACTTACCTTTAGATGATGGATGTGGGGCGCGAACACACATAAAAGACACAAACACAAACAATAAAGAAATTTTCGGGAAAAAAACCCTTCGTCAACAAGAGAATATTATGAGAGGTGGGTGCAGCCGGAGATTGCCTCACAGAAAGACCGCCGGTTGAGAAAATGGTGGGGGTAAATTCAAACATCGGAAAAGTAGAGGGGCAGTGAAAAAGAGCTAATACCCGAGCAAAAATAAATATCCAAACTAATTTCTGGTTGGTGGGAAGATGAAAATATAATTAGAACTAAATATATATATATAAAATAAAAAAATAATAATAATAATAATAATGATAATATTTATGAAAAACATCACCTCAGGTTAGTGGTGGTTCAGTATAGGTAATGGAAAGGAGAGGAATAAAAAAAGGTTAAACATATGTGCTACTAATAATAATGACCGGGTATTATCTTAACTTGAGACCAGGTGGTTGCCTTGTGCCAAGTTTGTACTGGTAGGCAAGTTCCCACCTTCTGAGTTCAGAGAAACTGCTGCTATTAGGGAGAACTCTGATAGCACGGACTGTGTAACAAGAGTTGAAATTATTCAAGTCGTGGGTTATGGCATGGGCAGCAACTGGGTGCTTTGGGTTCTGTGTGAACACCATCTGACAGTGGCCATTCATTCTTATGGAGAGTGCATTAGTGGTCAAACCTATATATGAAGCCAGGCAGTGGTTGCATGTTAACTGGTATATTACATGCGTGGTTTCACAGGTGGCGTGTCCTATGATAGGGAAGCTTTCCCCTGTGACTGGGTTGATGAAAGTGGTGGAAGCATGGTGTATGTCACACATCTTGCAGCGTGATCTGTTACATGGGAAAGAGCCTTTGGGTTGACTGTTAGGAAGAGGAAGACTGTGTTTGTGGACTAGAAGGTCACTGAGGTTAGGAGGTCTGCTGAAACAAGTTCTAGGAGGGACAGGGAGGATTTTAGGAAGAATGGATCTCATTTCAGGGCATGTTTGTAAGAAATCATAGCCCTGCCGAAGGATTCTGTTGATGGATTCGAGACCTGGGTAGTACTGTGTGACCAAGACTGGATTGTGGTTGGTGTTTGTGTCTTTTATGTGTGTTCGCACCCCACATCCATCATTCCTATATATATATATATATATATATACATATAATAACAATGAGCAGGAAAAACCTTTAAGGCAATAAAATTAAGGAAGGATAGGGAAATATGAGAGCGTTCTGGTAGCTCAGTGCCTAAGCGCTTGCTTTCAAAACCTTCGCTGCTCCTGCACCGGGCACGAATCCCGGCAGGCGCAGGAATTTTGAGAGTTGTGTTTAATCATATGAGCTATGCCAGGACGCTCCGTGGTTCGGATTCCACGTTAAACTGTAGGTCCCAGAGGAAAGGAACTGGCCGTCCTACCTCTGACACAATGGCTTAGTATGCCTCCTTCGGGAGGATCCAACCAACCTTCGGGTTGTGGACTAAGTTAAGTTTAAGTTAGGGAAATATGACCCAACACTTACCACAGATGAAGGCGGCTGGGACGACGAACAAAAAACAAACACAAGAGAAGCGCAATATTTCGGCCTACAGCAGCCTTAAACGTGCAGAAGGTGAAGCCCCAGGCGGCGTCACATGTGTACACATAGACGGCCGACCACGTTTAAGGCTGCTGTAGGCCGAAATATTGCGCTTCTCTTGTTTGTTTTTTGTTCGTCGTCCCAGCCGCCTTCATCTGTGGTAAGTGTTGGGTCATATTTCCCTATCCTTCCTTATATATATATATATATATATATATTTAGACTTCTGTCATTCTAAAGTTGTAAAGTTGTTTTTGACTCACCCTGTGTCATAAGATCAAAATGGTAGAAGACTGAGAACAGCTTCAGGGTGATCTGTACAGGATATTGTTGTGTTTTAATATGGTTTTTCTTTCCCTTTTTTAATTTTCTTACTGTTGTCGGAGCTGAGATACATTAACCGTTTAAGACTTGTGAAGAAACTAATGTTCGAACTTATTAACTTCCCCTATTTGATTAATAATAATCTTTCTTATGATTCATTTGTCATTTATTCTTTTTTAACTTCATGCATAAAAATAGGGAGAATACCAAGGTCCTTTGCTTTCAGTAACATTATATCAAGTATTCAAAACCGCGACCTAAACTATTTTGCTTGTCCGATGTTCTTGCTTTCTTGTTACCATCTGGTCTTCATACCTACCGATTTTCCCCCAGAGTAATTATTAGTGTCCGACCGAAGGTCATTTTTTGGCCGAAGCCGAATGTTCGGCTCTTGGGATAACCTTCGGCCGAATTCCCATGAATGTACAACTTTCTAAAAATTCATCTTCAGACGAAGCACCCACAAAAATATGAGTTATTCTTAAAAGAATCCGCTAAGAAGATTGCCGGCGAACACATTCAGCAGGGAACCTCTTTAAAAACGGTAAAAAGAGAATTTAGAAAAAACACTTTTTAACGAATACATAGAAAAAAATCAAAATGTGGGATAGTAAAAAATAGAAATTATTTAAATCTATTTAATTGAAGAAATGATAGCTTTATCTGGATTACCTTTTCAACACGTAGAAGATTTTGGGTTCCGTCGATTGCTGGATGATGTTATTGCAAATTATGTTCTAAAAGGCAGGAAATATTTTACGGAATTTATCTGCAGCGAACTTTAGGATCGAAAATAAAGACGCGTTGAAGGATTCTGAGAGTGTTTCCTTCACATCCTAAATCTGGTAGGCATTTTTGGTAGGGTGTTTCATTGGTATCCAGAACATTACAAAAGCTTTTATAAGGGAAAATATCGTTTTAAAAGCAGAGATACTTGAAGAACGTCAAACGGGAGATTACATTTCGTAAATATTTAAAAGGGTGGGGAATCCCAAACAGAATGTGCACTGCATGATAAGAGATGCAGGATTCAACACTTTATCTGACTTTATCTGACATAGATAATATTGATTGTGGAGCACATCAGCTGCACCTGATTGTTAAAAAAGCTGTTAACAATAATAGTAAATAAATGGGTCGCACATATTTATCATCACCTGTAACAATTGTTCCAAGTGAGCAGTTTTTCAGTGCAGCAGGAATAAGTTATGATGCTCATCGCAATAGACTTTTGGGTGACAAAACTGCCAATTTACTCTTTTTGAAGTACAATTTACCAAACTTAATGTTAAATATAACATTTATTTTTTTAAGTTTCTATAAAAGTGACTATTTTATCGGATGTAAACACTTTAGCAGTACCTTAAACATAATTTCAGCTAGCAAATCACAAAGATTAGAGACCTGATCTCACTACAAAGATAAGATACAATACAATACAATACATTCATTTTCCATTGATCCCAATATGAGAGACTGGCTCTGTAGGATATGGAAAGATGTCAATTTACAGATAAACAGTTGCATAACAAAATAATAAGTACACCACTAGATGTACATTCATAGTATGCATGGTACATTAAACACTTCCATTACAAAATAATACATACACCACAAGACGTACAGTCATAACATATATGGTACCTAGTGTCCGACCGAAGGTCATTTTTTGGCCGAAGCCGAATGTTCGGCTCTTGGAATAATCTTCGGCCGAAGCCGAAGGTTCAAAAATAATTATTTATCTTAGAACACTAACATGAAGTATATATGACATACAAAAAATTAACTGTTATTTTGTTTTATATGTGGTATTTTTTATATAAATTGCACCTTTACAATAATTATAAACAAAGTTTTTAATATTTATTTATTAGAATAAAATAAAACAGTAAAATAGTACCAAACCAGGTTCTGAGCAATGCAATTTAGCAAAAATAAATGCAGTTATTTTATTTAGCAATAATAAAAAGAAACTATAAAATTTAACAGTAACAGCCCGAATCAAATCAGAATAATTTGTCCCGTGGATTAAATTAATAAGTTTTGGAGTTTTAGCTTTGTTAAATCAAATACATGGCAGCTTATGTATAGTAATACCATGGTTTTTTAACAACAATAAAAATAAATTCCAACCTTCTTACCTAGCATAAATTATTCTAGCTTTTAAAATACGATATTCTGCTGTCTAAATTATTATCACATATTAAATTTTCAGTTAAAATCGAATCAATACCAATATTTTTAAAGTAGTTTCACGTATACAGATTAATTAAAAATGTACTAAATATAACCAAAACAAAAGGTACATCGGCACTAATAAAATAAGATTTAATCGCTCCAAATGACCCGTTTTATTTGTTATTGTCAGTGCACAGTTTTGACGTAGAAATGACAAAATATCAGTCTTCGTATTTACAATTTCGTCGCTAGTCAAATACTTAATTTTAAACCTTGGATCGATTAGAGCGGCAATCAACAACCATACGATTTTTCTTGCGAAAGCAGATCTCCTGTTAACAGACCCACACAAGCGGATTTTGAGCAGTATTATATGATCAGCCTTCATCCTTCTGAGCAAGTTTTGCGTTTTAAGATGTCAATGATTGATATAATTAAAGATACTGTTGATAAATCGCTAGAAATATTAGTTGTTGCTTCCTAAAGGACACTTCAGCACAGTTATAAAATTTTTCATTTGTATCCATTCTTCTGCAGTTGGAATTTCTATTCCACCACGTTCTAACATATACAGTTTTACTGCATTTTTCTGTTTTATTAATTAAAACATCGAGTGCCTTGTTCACTCTTCTTACGTTTTACAACACTTTTGCACTATTTCTATTATAGCAATATCTTTAAAAATTACTTTGTGAATCATGAGCTGTAGAGTGTGAGCAACACAATTAATAAAAACGAAGTTTCTATAGCGGATGGTTGCATTCATATTTGAAGTATTATTACGTATACCCGTATGGATATTTTCTTTTGAATTGTATTTGGTAACAGTTTCAGTGATTTTTGTGCAATATATTTCCTTGTATGATCTTCCAACACTCTAACAGCCAATTTAATTTTTTTATTTTATTTTGGAACCTTTGTAATTTCCATGTGCCGTGACACTCAAAAACGTGTTTGCTTGATCACTTCATATCTTCGTGGTAAAACTGATCCATTCAGCCTTTTTCTAAAATCAATGCAACTTCACTGTTTACTTTTTCGTACGTAGCTGGCATTAAAGACTTTCTAAAATATTTCTCTCGCTAGGGTCGAGTTTGAGGATCAGTAAAATTAAGTCTGCGAAGTCCTTCTCCTTCAACGAGGTTGTACGGAAACATGTTTACAATGACAGGGTCCATACGTAATACGTTAATCCTCAAAGAAATCGGATGATTATCGGGCCAAGGTGGCGCTACTTTTTTTCTACTATATCACGTAAAGTAAACTGTTAAACTTCTTTTGTAAATCTTTGGGAGCATACAAGATCTCTGATTTTTTTTTTTTTTAATTAATCAAGCTCTGGTATTTAACACCATCACTAGTTTCACAATATACTTCCCACTGATTTTTATGATGTTTTCCAAATGGTTCTTTATCTTTGCTATCGTCTGTTGGCGCGCTACGTTGACGGTATTCGTAAAAGTTGGTTCATTTTCAGGGGCTTGATGTAAAAACTTCGGCTTCGGCCAAACATTCGGCTGAATTTGGCCGAAGCCGAATGTGCGGCCGAAGGTGCTTTTTTTTGGCCGAAGGTGGCTGAAGCCGAAGCCGAAGCCGAACATTCGGTCGGACCCTAGTAATTATTATTCTTTTTTTTATCTCTTCTCTGAGTAATCTGTTATGCTACAATACCTAGCTTGATAGATCAACGTGGGATAAAGATAAATGCAAAGAAGAGTCAACTTATCAGCTTCACAGATAAAAAAACTAAATGTTGGTTATGATTACAAGGTGGGAAAAGAATTGGTTTTTGGAGACTTGAAATGTGAATACCTTGGCGTAACATTTAATAATAAACTCGACTGAGTAGGACACATTGGACAGGTAGTACGAAAAGGTTCCATAATCCTTCATTTATTGGAGAGAGTGGTGAGGGGATGTACTAGAGAAGTAAGGGAATAGGGTTTACAAAATTTTGGATAAACCATTGCTTGAATGTGTTGGTGTAGAATGAGGCCCACATTTTGAGGGGAAGGGGCGGGGGAGTTATACAAAGAAGGGTTGCTAAATTTGTTTCGGGAAATTACTGCAGAATAAAGTCAGTAACAGGCATGATAAAGGAGCTGGAATGGGACTCAGTGGAAGACAGGAGGAGGGCAGGTGGGAGGGAGAAGAGACCTTGACTACAAGCTGCACTCAGTTTCAGGCACAAGGATGCGGGAAGATTTTTTTCATAGGTAAGGGGGTCAGAGATTGGAATAAGATACTGTTAGATATGATTAATAATTTATCAAAAATGCTGAAAGAATTTAAAGTTGAAATTTGTAGAGGGCAAAGTAGGTGGGTACAGGATAGGGGGAAAATGGGTGTGTGGGGAAATTGTTGCTTGAGTGCATGCTCCATCATAATTAAACTAGATTAAATTAATAGTCACATTCATTGAATGATAGACATGTACTGCTATAAATGAAAGTGGTAATGAAAACAATAATATTCCAGGGATTTTGCCACTCCCGAAAATATTAGAAGCGTAGTGAAGATATGGCAACTAATAGTAAACACTGATCCATATCTAAACAATGGCTGGTATTTTCAGTATATGTATATGTATTTAGTTACTTAGTTACTTAGTTATGAAGGGTGAGTGGTATATTGGTTCTTATTGGAAACCAATTCACTTCAACTAAAGTTTACTTTATAGAAATTTTGTCTATTATAGTGTGTTTGAGTATAGAAATTTTGTGTGTGTATTTATTTTTATTCATTTAATTTTTATATATTTCCTTTTACAGAGTTTGAGCAAATTCTCACCAATATAGAACTCACACTTTCCTTTGTGTTTCCAGTTTTGATCTTACTCTATCCTCTCTCTAAACAGCTTGTGGCAATTTGTATTGGACTTGGATTCCACATATTATGTGCTGCTTTTTTATTATCTTTATACATTTGCTTACTGAAACTGTCCTGATATTCCCTTTGGTAAGCAGTGGTTTCTTCCTTTGTTCTTGTTTGCATTGTGACAGCATAATCCATATAGTGTTCCAGCAGACTGCCATGATTATCTAATATTATAATAAGCAGCTGCTTCAGCTATGACGTCGTCTGTCACTGCATGACTTAACTTTATGACATCATGCAATGACATCTCGCTTTACGCCATGATTCATGGTAAAGCTCGTTATTTAATAAGATTTCCAAGCATCCGCGAATAAATTAACTGACAGAATACTGAAATAAAAGTATGTATTGCATAAAAATCAACATATCAATCATTAAATGCTTATATTTACATAATATTCTTTTGATATATAGAAATATTCCTTAAATTCTTTGCCCATAGATATAAATAAGAAAAGAAAGGGAAATTAACCCACCACATACCAAAGTGGACGGATGCGATGAGGGGGAACACTTATGCTGACAAACAATAGCACAATATTTCGGCATCTTCCTTGTTCACAAGTAGAAAAACGGGCCATTAGGCTCGGTACATGTGTGCACAACGAATGTTACCTAATGACTCATTGGACTCAAATATAGGGGTGATATTCTTGCCTCCTAAAATGACAGCTTTGCTTCAACCTATGGACCAAAGAATAATCCAGGACTTTAAACTCTATTACATTTTTAAACCTTCAAATCATACTGGAACAATGGAACGCAATTCTGATATGAATGTTATACATTGCGCGAAACATTTTGACATAGAAAAATGATTTTTGCAATAAAAGACCTGAAAAGAACTGAAGCTATACAGTTTGAAATCATGCTGGAAAAAAACTATGGTCTGATCTCAATGTCGGAAATGTTGGAGAATCCATTAGAGCTGTAAAAGTAATGAGAAATTCTGTACCCATATGTATGCATTACTAAACCAATCAGTACCCGTTACTTTCGAATTGTTACTCCTTACTTTTGATACAATCGAACACTAGCAGGATGCATCGCATAGAGTCGCATCACGTACGGTATAACTTTGTTACTATCGAAGCGTTTCATTACTCGTTACTTTTGATACAATACAAACTAGCATGAAGCATCACATTCGCATTGAGTCGGGTTGAATACGGGACAACTTCGTTCGTACTTGGTAAAGTTTAAGTAAATTGTTTATTTAGTAAAATAAGTTTAGGTAAGTTGTTGTTTGGATAAAACTTAAAGTCAAGTAATTAGCACATGGATCTTAAAAAAATAAAAAAATAAAATAAAGACCCGACATTTCACATGACTGTGACATATCGAGTGACAATAACTAAGGATGGTTATTTCTTAAAGTAGCCTACTGAAAACTCTGCATAGAAACCTGATATGATAATAGGACATGTGTGTAACAAATATTATAATCTCATCAAAGTATTTCATTTTTAAATAGGGGGTTTCACCACTTTCTTCATTTACTGTTTTCACTTATGTTTGAAAATTCTTTATATTTTTGTGATAGATTTGTTAAAATAAATGTAGACATGCCATCAAATCAGGCTTGCAGGTAGAGTGCTACTGACTCTCGCTTCAATTGTTTCGTTTCAAAAATATCAATATTTAAAACTTTTAAATCAATAACAAAGGTACAGGACAAACATGCGATTAGATTCGTAATTGTTGTTGCGTCACGGTAACATCAAACATCAAAGCCAGTACCGCATTGATCACATGGCTCCTGTGGTAATAATACAATAACTAACACCAGCAAAAGGAATAAAGTCATTGTACCTTGTTCTTCGTTTATGGAATTCTGGAACTACAAAAAAGGGCTGCTAGATTTGTTTCTGGAAATTACCACAGAACGCAATCAGTAACAGATGTGATAAAAGAGCTGGAATGGGATTCATTGGAAGACAGGAGGAGGGTGAAGAGGGTCATGGGGTAGTACAAGGCGTATATTGATGATGAGGCATGGAAAGATATTGATGTAAGAATTAAAAGTAATGCTTGGAAGGGAAAAGATGACTTTTACCACAAGCTGGCACTTGATTTCAGGCACAAGGAAGATTATCTTTTTTAGGTAAGGGTGTCAGGGAAGTTGCCAAGAGAAAATTATGAATAATTTACCAAAACGTTGAAACATTTTTTTTTAACTGCTTAACGTCTCTTATCAGCTTAACATCTCTTTAACAGCGAGGTCTTTTAGAGATAGGAAAGGATGGGGGCCAAGGAATGGGAAGGAATTCAGCCATGGCCTTTTGAAGGAAGCATCCCGGCATTTGCCTGGAATGATTTGGGAAACCATGGAAAACCCAAATCTGGATGCCCGGATGGGGATCGAACCACCGTTCTCCCAAATGCAAAGCCAGAACACTAACCGTTACACCACCATGCTCGTTGAAAGAATTTAAAGTTAAAATTTGTGGCTGGCAATGTAGGTGGAAGCAAGAAAGGGGGGAAGATGAGTGTGTGGGGAAATTGCCCCCGGAGTGTGCACTCCATTGCAATTTAATTGAATATTATTAGAACATAACAAGTGCAGAGATGTGTATCACAAACTATTAGACAACTCTTTTAGATTGTAAATTACAATTATAATATAAAATAAAATAGAAGGTATCAAATCTTAAAGTAAACAAATTTCATAAATGTTTGAAATCAATAAGCCTCACTAATGAACGATCAATGAAAAAACAGTAACTATCCCAAATTATCCATACAAATTTTCTATTTACAAATTATGCTTGGTAAATTTTAATGTTAAACAAAATAAAAACTACAAAATTAGTGTTTACATAGTCAAAATTGGTTACCTCATTAAAAATATCAAATCTTAACAGTAAATAATATTAATTACATTAAAATAATGTTCGCACAATGTGTCTGTACACAAACATTTTTATTTGTAATGAAACTAATTCAAATGAAGATTCCCACAAATACGCGTGTGTGTGTACGACAAACGATGTTCAAACTTCATTCTTTCACATTCAAGATATGTTTTTTAATCACTATAGAGCACATGCACTGTGGTAATTTCCCCACTCATCCGCGTTTCTGGAAATAATATTCTTTTTTTATACTTAAAATTCATTGACTGCTACATTACTTCTGATACAATTGAGCACTAACATGAAGCATCGCATGAATGACTTCATTAATACTTTGTAAAGTTCAAGTAAATTGTTCATTGAATAAAGTAAATTTAGGTAAATTGTTCGTATATTTGATTTACTACACTGAATATTACATACTTCAGAATAATACCTAATATCACAACCGCAGCACACTTAAATCAACTAATTTCAAAACAAACATCTGCTCATTCAACCGCTGGACAAACCATACCAGCTCCCGCATGGCGCATGATACGTCATGTTCCCATGTTTATCGAATCAAACTGCCATCCATATGACAATTGCAAGTAACGAAACAGGCGAGTAACGACATGAATTTGTGAGTAATGATTCGGTACTTCGAGTTAGGCAATGAACCCGTTACTCAGTAACGAATACATCGTTACTTTTAGAGCTCTAGAATCCATGCAAATTCAAACTTTAACTGCAAACATGCTCGAGTTTGCAAATGGAATAGGCTGGATTTGAACAGATAGAATCAAGTGACATTGAAGAGTTGATAGAATTGCAAGACGAAGATTTGACTGAAATCGACTTAGAGGAAATGTTAAATCCGCAACCCATTGAAGAAAAGTCCAATGAGCACTGAAATGGTGACATTTAATTTTTTTAAAAAACCTGAGGTGAACGTCTACAGATGACAAATGAACTTTGTGACTTTTTAATTAAAATTGATTCGTCTATGGAATGAGGTCTTATTTTTAAAAGACAAATTGTTAATGCCACATCTGAATATCAATCCGAATTGAAAGACTTTTTGAAAGTTGCAAAACAAGAACAAAATAACTAAATTCTTTAAAACATAGCCCAAGTCTGAAAATAATAATTGAAACATGTTGCTTAAAATCTCTTAATAAATTGGTATTTTAAATCCTGGAACTTATTCCCCATAATCCCATAAAAACTACCATCTCCATATTCGCAGTTTCCATACTCGCGGCATATTTACTGAACGTTTCCCTGCGAATAAGGAGCTTTTACTGTACAGAAGTTCTGAAAATATTCTAAGTTGATCATTTCACAGTTTTAAATCCTAGTTTGCTAATCGTACCTGTAAAATCTTTTTCTGAGTGCATCTGTAATCTTTGCTTCTGGGTAAAACTGACATTGTGCATAGTGTCCAATTTCCTACAGTTTATATATATAGTAAGCAATGAAATCAAAGGTGCTAGGTAGCAAAAAGGAATTAAATTAGGATAGGGAAATTAGCCACCATGTTCCTTTAGATGATGAATGTAGGGCGAGAAGACACAGAAAAGACAAAAATACAACTGAAATTTTCAGGACAAGTTCTTTGTCAATAGGAGGACATTATGGGAGGTGAGTGATGTGGGAGACTGCCTCACAGACAGTCTGTTAGCCAGGAAAATGGTGGGGGTCATTTCAACCAGTGGAAAAGTAGAAGGGCAGTGATTCAGAGTTAATACCTGAGCATACATAAAAATCCAAACTAATCTCTGGTCAGTGGAAAGAGCAAAATATAATTAAATCTAAATATGAAAATTAGAAAATATCAAAATATTTTTTTTTTTTTTTTTTTTTTTGAACCAAAGACTCCATGAAGGTAGAGGGGATGGAGGCAAATAGAGGATTAAAAGAAGGTAAACATAAGTAATAATAATGACCGGGTATTATCTAAAATTGAAACCAAGTGGTTGCGTTGTACCCTGTTTCTACTGGTAGGCAAGTTCCCACCTTCTGAGTTTAGAGGAGTTGCTGCTATTAGGGAGGACTCTGATAGCACGGACTGTGAAACAAGAGTTGAAATTATTCGAGTCACGGGTGATGGCATGGGCAGCAACTAGGTGCTTTGGGTTCCATGTGAACACCCGTCTGTCGTTGGCCATATATTCTTATGGAAAGTGGATTCGAGGTCAAACCTATATATGAAGCCAAGCAGTGGTTGCTTGTTAACCGGTGAATTACATGGGAGGTTTTCGCAGGTGGCATGTCCTATTATAGGGAAGCTTTCCCCTGTGACAGGGTTTGCTTAAAGTGCTGGAGGCGTGGTTGTATGTCACACATCTTGCAGAGCAGTCTATTACATGGGAAAGAGCCTTGGGGCTGACCGTTGAGACGAGGAAGACTATGTTTGTGGACTAGAAGTTTGCTGAGGTTAGGAGATCTGCTGAAACAAGTTCTAGAGAGGCAGGTAGGATTTTGGGAAGAATGGATCTCATTTCAGGGCAAGTTAGCAGGAAATCATAGCCCTTGCCAGAGGATTCTGTTGATGGATTTGAGACCTGGGTAATATTGTGTGACCAAGACCAGGTTGTGGTTGGTTTTTGCGGGTTTGGGGTGATTGATGTGCTGAGTAGGTTGTAATGTTGCCTGTGAAAGCTGTTTTGTTCACCAAAACTGGAGGGTAGTTATGAGATATCAATGTTTGTGAAATACTGTTTTTGATACTCCATGAGGGACTGTTGGTTGGAGCATATGCGAATACCTCGAATGCCAAAACTTTAGGGGGTGAACGTTTGGTATGGTATGGGTGGCAACTGTCAACTTTTTGAAGGTTGGTGGATTTGATATGGACTGAAGAGTTGAGGTAGCCATTGGAGACAGACAAATCCACATCCATGAATGTGGCCTGAGTGTGGGAGTAGATCAAGTGAATTTCAGCATGCTGAAGGTATTGAGATGGTTCAGGAAATTTAGCAATATGTTTTATCCATGCACCCAAATCATAAAGATGTCATCAATGACCTGAAGCCAAATGAGGGATTTCAGAAATACTTCCTCCAGAAATGTCTGTTACAGATGGCCCATGAACAGATTAGTATAAGATGGGGCCATGCAGGTGCCCATGGCAATGATACAGGTTTGGTGATAGATGTTGCCTTCGAAGGAGAAGTAGTTGTTATTGAGAATCAGGTGGGCCAATTTGATGTGGAAGGATGTCATAGAGATTCTGTTGGGAGGGCGCTGGTCCATAAATGTTCGATGGCGCTGAGGCTATGCCAGTGTTGAATGTTTGTGTACGAGGATGTGATGTCAATGGTATCCAGTATGATGTTGGAAGGAAGAGAGGTGGGTGGGATAGAAAGCCGGAAGAGAAAGTGTTGGGTTTCCTTTATATGAGAATGGAGCTGACTAACTACGGGTGTAGGTACTGGCCAAACAGCTTTCACGGGCAACATTATAACCTATTCATCCCTTCAGTCATCCCAAACTGAAGGGATGACTCAGCCCATCAATCATCCCAAACCCGCAAAAATCAACCACAATCCAGTCTTGGTCACACAACACTACCCAGATCTCGAATCCATTAACAGAATCCTCTGGCAGAGCTATGATTTCCTGCAAACCTGCCCTGAAATGAGATTCTTTCTTTCCAAAATCCTCCTTACCCCTCTTAGAACTTGTTTCAGCAGACCTTCAAACCTCAGCAAACCTCCACAAACATAGTCTTCCTCATCCCAACAGTCAGCCCCAAGACTCTTTCCCATGCAATAGACTGCACTGAAAGATGTGCGACATACACCATGCCTGCACCACTTTAACCAACCCTGTCAAAGGGGAAAGCTTCCCTATCATAGGACATGCCACCTGCAAAACCTCCCATGTAATTTTCCAGTTAAGATGAAACCACTGCTTGGCTTTATATATAGGTTCGACTACAATCCACTTTCCATGAGAAGCGAACTTCTTTGTCTTGATGACATCTTGCATCTTAGCATTCCACACCACACTTCTTTGTTAACGAAACAACATCCGGGTTTCATTGTGCCCAGGATAGTGGTAGCAAAGGTTTTAATATGTTTGGTGACTATTGTCCAAAGTACGTAAACATAGTTTCCATGTTCTGGCATTTTTAGGGAGTCTATAGATGTTTTCAGCTGGATGTGATGGTGCTTTAATTTCCGCCATTTAATTCGCTCTGATGTAGACCTAAAGTTTTTCTGTAGAGCAAATCCTGAAACTGAGAAGAAGTGGATGGTGTTGGGGCGCAATGTTGTCCAATGGTATAACTTTTGCATCAGTTACAAACTTAAAGTCACACCTTTGAATTAACCAGTAATGAATCTGTGTATTCCTTCGACCGCTGCTAAAGGTAATGATTTGCAATAACGCTTTCTGTAAAAGGTGAGAATCACAGCTAAGTCCAATGCCTCAGCACATTCTAGGATTCTGCTTCCATCCTCATTTCGCTCTCCAGAACCCTGCCCACCATGTACTTTATCAAAACCATTTCTATTCTTTCCAACGTGTCCATTCAGGTCTCCACCAATGAAAAGTAGTTCATTTTCTTCAACAGATTGTAGATAGGTTTCAAGGTTGTTCAAGAATTTCTCCTTTAGATCATCTTAACATCCAGTTTTTGGGGCATAGGAAACTATGCATAATGTTTTGGTCCCATAAGCGATCTTGATAGACATCAATCAGTCAGAAAGACGGTTCACCTCAGTGACATAGTCCCAGAACTTTGTGCTCACAGCGATAGATATTACGTTCCGTGGTCTTTCCGTAATAGAACAACTTATACCCATCAGCAATATCCTTGTATTTTAGCTAGTCCATTTGGTTTCTTGGATGCAGATAATATCTACTCTCCAGGTCTTTAATGCATCAATGAGCTCTCGGCTTCAGCCCTTGAAAGTACCATTGTTAATGGTAGCCATTCTGATCAGTTGGACTCGCTTCTTCATCCCACCCAGTCCTTGAGTGGGTAGCCCTAGTCTATTTCTCACACTAATCGGGCAATACTGGTGTGTGTCACTTACACCAGGAGACACCCTAGCTCTTTGTCCATCTTGATGCGACATTTAAATTCGGCCGACTTGTCGCTGAATCTGCGCCTAGCATTTTTAGAGCTAATGCCAGCATTTGGCATTCAATTCGGCTGTCCCTAATAACGGATATAGACACCCTATGGAGCCGCCCGCTCTTGGTCAGATGTTACAGTAGTACTAGTTCTTGTTCACCATCAGTATTGCATTTCCCCAGTATCTCCCATGTCTGGAGGGCATTCTCCAATCTGCCACCTTGGGAGGTGCATGTCGGGGGACTAGCAACCTTAAAGTTTATGAGGTAATGATAAAAAAAATTATATGAAAGAAGTAATTACATTACTAGGGAAATTGTTACCAGAGCATGTGCTCCATCATACAAATTCAATTATATTCATAAAAAAATACCCACTCGGCTCCGTTATGAGGTTCAGCTGTGTTTATGAGTTCTGAACTCGCAAGGAAAACCACCTCTTATATTTCCGTGATTTCCTTAACAGTAGCCAATCCATCAACTTCATCTGGACTTAGTCTTCTATATAGTACAAGGTGCTCTTCACCCCTCTGTGCATATAAAGCCAACAAATGTACAATATCAACTACACTTTCGTATTTGCTATCCCTTCAACACCAGATATTCTCTTCCTTATCTTGCAAGCCATGGCAGACTCATCAGTCCATTCATGAATCATATTAAAAAAACTGCACACACAAACCCTTATTTACCTCTGCTACCCCCTTCATCTTGTACCACAATATCTCTCATGCTACCATGCACTGTTCCGACAACTTCTTTTTCTGCACCAACTAAAACTAACTGCAGGCTCATCGCCCAGTTCTCTTCTGGTACTTTCACCAGATCCTTTGCCTTGACCATGACCATGATGTACCTTCCATGAAATGTGTATGCTTCTTACCAAAATCCTACCTATTCCACTCACACATTCTTCAGCAGACCATCTGATCTCAAGAACATCTTTGTCCACAAATACTTACTTTCTGTTCCTCCTAGATTACCACATGGATCCTTCCCATGCAATATATCACTTTGCAGAACTTGCAGCTTGAATCAAACCGCCACTGCCTTTTTGTGATTCTAATGCAGGTAAATCTTCTTATATTATTGGACTTGCACCACTATACATCTCATTTATCAACTAACCTGCTTTCACTGCTCGACTTCATTTGTAGTCCTCATGATGAACATCACTGTCCATCAGGATGAACAAACACATGCAAATAGTTTCTATTGGCTACTAGACTATCAATTGGCAACCTATGCCAATTCCCACATTTCTAACAACTTCATAAACAGTCAGCTATTTTCCGATATTATTATCCATATAGAACTTTGTAGATGGAACTAGCCTACCAACATATCCTTGATACCAGGAATTCCTGAGCCTTAAATTCCTTTAAGACCTCATCAGTAAACCTATCACTTATGTTTATTATGTATGTAAAATTATATATACATTTTTTTTACTGACACAAAATATTAATATTTTACTAATTTGATTTCATTTTAATTACTTTGATCAGAGTTTAGATAGATTCTACTTTCCTATAATTATTGTTGGTGAATTTCTCCTCACACCCTCCCCCAATTATCGTCCATACCACTTTGTTCATCTTTGGCTTCAGTCATGTGGTGAGTCTCAGTGTGTACACATGCAATCCTCTCTGACATGTTATAAAGTGCGTTCACCACTGCCATCCTGCTCTGTGTGGTGAGTGATAGGTTTACTTCTCTCTCACCCTACTGTAACAATATTAAGGAAAATATCCAGATATAAGTTTTTTTTATCTAAAAATTCCATGTTCAAACATTCATTACATAACTCACTGCAGTTGAAGGGAGGAGGCAAAAAAAAGTCAACAAAAACAAATAAAAAAACCGTGCACATACAAATAACACAATATTTTGGGCTATGCCATTCTTCAAGAGAAGGCAACCATGTGGCTGTGCTCATGTGGGCTTGATCAAATGGTTATATTTTCCTGATCAAGGGCCTAGCCTGAAATATTGTGTGTGTGTGTGTGCGTGTGTGTGTGTGTGTGTGTGTGTGTGTGTGTGTGTTTTTGTTTCTGCTGCCCTCCTCTATTCAACTTTGGCGAGTGGCGGATATATTTTATCTATCCTTCCATATAAATTGCTTCGCGACATTTCTTACACTCCATTGTTATTGAGAAAACAACATAACAAATTTATATTTTGTTACTACCAAACTAGTTAGAAAGGAGCTAACAGGAAGTTCAACAACTCAGCCAAAGATATTTCCATTCACTTTCAATCTAAACCTGTTTCTAATCAAGAAATTTGTTATGCTAAAGTATGGTGTGCTCAAATAATCCAGGCTTTAAAAATAAATCGCTTACTAACAAATAAATGTGCTTTTGACGCAGATTTGTTGCACCAAATGTTCAAACCTTACAAAGCATTGTGTATTCACTGTGGTGCGAACATTTTTAATCACATAAATTGCAGTTCTTCCTCTGAACGAAATTTATGGCAAAAACAGTCATAAATACATTATTAAAGTCTAATTTGATTATCCTATGAATGTTCATCACACGTAAATAAAATTTCACAAGTTCTTTAAGTGCCTGTATTTACTATCAGAAGTATATTACAAAAGAATAAGAAACTTAAGATGCTTCAAATTGAAACATGTACTGTTTTCGTCTTCCCACTATTATTCAAAACTTATCAAAATCCAACCTGTAGTTTTTGTGTGAATCCCCATTCAATCAGAAACAGACACTAACACAGTTTAAATACATAAATAAAAAATCCACTTGATTCTTTCTCTGGTGCTAGTGCCTCAAATTCATTTTTTTCAAAAAAAAATCTTAGATTTACAGATTTTTTTAGCTTTTACATTTTTATTACTGTATAGACTACTGGGGAGATGATACCTTCAGATCTCTCTCTCTCTTTTTTATGTAATTGCCTGATGGTGATTCAGTTAAATTAAAGAATCACCATTTAACACCAAAAAGTTCTTTGAAGTTAACTAATTGTTCTACAATTTATTTATTTAAAATTTGTGTACTTTGATGTAATGTGACTCATGAGAAGAGGTTAAAAGTTTCACAAAATCATATTCATTCCAAAAGACATATGTGAAAGGTAACTATGCTTAAATGTGTTGAAATCCCCTTATTTACGAGTAAGTTTGTGAATATTTTATATATTTTTAAGTATACCATTTGCTCCTTATTTTTCATAGAGGTGTGGTGCAGTTGTTTAATGCAGTTCAGCAGCATCAGAAACAGTTAAATACTCATTTCAAGGAGACTGGGAATTCAGAGATTAAAAAAGACAAAATCATCAAATCAGTTGATAAAAAAATATTCCTTGATGTCCTTATGGGTAAAAATGATACAAAAGATAATCATCTGGCAGCGAATAAAGAGGTAATGGTATCAGCCATTTTTTTTTATATTGGTTATATTCATTTAGTTTTAGAAATGAATCTCATTTTATAAAAATTTTAAGACTACATTTACTATGCTAAATATTGATAACATAAAAGGAGAAGGAAAGTAAAATCGTCACTTATCAAATTTGATGGCAAGAGGGTTGTCATGACACAAAAAAAGAGGCAAACACGCTCACTTTATTTCAGATATTCCTGAGTCACCTAGAATATGAATGAGACTCAATGCAAGAGGAATAGCATTGAGAAAGCATAATTTTTCAGATCTTACATTTTGTTTTTTCAGAATTCGTATTTTCATTGCCTAATGACAGTTTCATTGTCATCCAGTTATTGCCTAAATTTGATTCTGAGAATATACGAGCTGCTATCTAAACTTTATCAGAATTCAAGTATTCCCCCCCAAACCAGTACCAGTACGAATTTCAACTGTGACATATCACTTGATATATATTTCTATTTGCAAATAAGTAACTTAATAAGTTTCTCAGTAGTCTTCAGTAGTGTTCTCTATCTCAGAAGTTTGAAATGGCTTATAAGAATGAGCGTAGGATCAGCATCAAGAAAACTGCTACTAAATTTCACTGAATACTAATGACAACTTTTGTTTGGTTGGCTTTAAGCCAAGCAAGAACATTTGAGTGCATCAAGCATTTCAGAGGTGGCCAGGACACTGTGAAGGATAATAATTAATAAACATTTGAATTGACCGAATTTGCGCACAACTCCGAAAACAATTGTGTATGTGTATTAAATACATGATGACTGTACTGTGAGATTACTTTCTGACAAAAATACATGACCACTGCCCCCGCCCCATCCCCACTCTTTATGCCTGACTTAGCCCCTATTACATTGCCCAAAAATGAAATTCCTGTTGAAAGGGTAGCGTTATAACTATATCCAAGTGGAATTGCCACAGATCTTAAATACACTATAGCCAGCAGACTTCCAGAAATGCTTCAAACAATGAGGAAATTGTTAGAAACATTGGTGAAAGGCCAAAGTGACTACTTTGTGAATGACGGTGAAAATTAGGGCTTAAGGTAAGTTTTCTGATTTTTATAAGGAATTTCTCAGAGATTGCTGGCTGAAATTTGTAGTTTGTTTTGGTTTAATGGACGTCTGTTGTACATTTTTGTTGCTGTGCCCTTTTAAGCTTTTTAACCTGATTCAGTTTAGGTATGTTAGTCTACATTGATTAGTTCATCAGTGAAATTACTGTCATTGGATGCCTCCTGTGCTTCAATCGTTTGTGCTAGCAAAATGAAGGTGAAGGATTTTTTAAAACATAAGTTCCACAATAACCCCTGCTTTTTTACTTCTTCTATTCTTATCACTGTTTGCTCACTTATAAATCTAAATCAGATGTTCTGTTAGTTATTCATAAATTGCAAGTTTCATTTTCAAAATTCAAGCAGATTTAAAATTTTGAAATGAGTATTTCTTGATTTCTAATCTCTGTTTTTTGCATACCAATCTCTAACGGCATCATGGAAGAAAGGATTCTTACAGGTATTTGTATTATTCAAGCTGATGTCAAACAGTTATGAAACAGGAGAAATTCCAACTGATTTTAATAAAAATATCATCTTCACACTTCCGAAGAAAGCACAAGCCGACAAATGTGAGAATTATCTAACATCACATGCTTCAAAATTACTGAACAGAATAACATACAGATGAATGGAAAGGGTAGTAGAAGAGATAGTGGGTGAAGATCAGTTTGGGTTTAGGAAAAATCGTGGTACAAGGGAAGCAATTCTGGCTTTAAGATTAATACCTGAAGGGCGGATCAAGAAAAACAAAGATACTTTTTTGGCGTTTGTTGATTTAGAAAAAACTTTTGATAATGTTAGGTGGGACAAGCTGTTCAAAATTTTGAAGAAGCCAGGTCTAAACTATCGAGATAAAAGAATACTATATAAACTATATAAAATTAAGTATCTATAATAAAAGTAGACAACCATGAGAGTCATGCATCAGTTAAAAAGGGGGTGAGACAAGTTTGTAGTCTATCCCTGTTAATATTGTATGTAGAAGATGCAATAAAGGAAATAAAAGAAAAAGTTTCATGTGGCATAAGTGTTCAGGGAGAAAAAAAAATCAGTATGCTACTACGATTTCCTGATGATATTGTCTTGTTAGCAGAATGGGCTGAGGATATTGAGAAGTTACTGAGTATCATGAACAAAATACTGAAGGAAGATTTTGGACTGAATATAAATCATAGCAAGACAAAAGTGTTTAAATGGAACGATCACATGAATCACATGCAGTAGGAGAAATAAGTGAATTCTGCTACTTGGGAAGCAAAATTACAACCGATGGCTGAAGCAAGAATGTCGTTAAAAGAAGAATAGCACTGGTAAAAAGAGCCTTCATTAAAAAGAGAAATCTTTTAGTTTCAAACATTGATCTAGGAATTGAAAAGAACTTTTTAAAACTCTATGTGTGGAGCACAGCACTTTATGGTAGTGAAACATGGACTTTAGGAATACCGGAGAGAACGAAAATTGAAGCGTTTGAAATGTGGTGCTACAGAAGAATGCTGAAAATTAAGTGGACAGACAAAGTACAAAATGAATGAGTTTTGGAAATGATGAGTGAGGAAAGAAGTTTGTGGAAGAAGCTTACAGAAAGAAGAGACAGGCTGGTAGGTCATATTTTGAAACGTGCTGGATTGGTTAATTTGTTAGTGGAGGGAACAGTTGAAGGTAAGAACTGTAAAGGAAGACAGAATGTATGAAGCAGATAATTGAGGACGTCGGTTGTAATGGATATGTAGACATGAAGAGGTGAGCACAAGGCAGGAAGGGATGGAGGATTGCATCAAACCAGTGTAAAGACTGATGACAGCAAAAAAAAAAAAAGCACCTTGTCCCCCTGTTTGTGACCAAATTACATTGATGGGAGGAGTTTTTCTTTGCATTCGTAAATACTAAAAGTTGTTTGCATGTTATTCAATAAATTTGTGGAAACTTATGTCATTTGTCCTGCCAGATAATCACAAGCTAATCTCCATTTCAATTCCGCGACACTTTTTTCAGAATTTTGCTGCACATTCTCAATCTGTTAATCAATATCTTGTGATATCATACAGCTAAAAAATACTTGAAATGGAACAAAAAACTTTTTAAAAAAATAATCCTATTCCGTAAAGAGATGCATTACAATTATCCAAAAGCTACCTTTTGGATTTTAGTTTTCCCTGTGACTAATGTTATGTGCTGATCCCATTTCATGTTGTTTTGTACTTTTACATCTAATGGCATGAGGAAACATAGATAATTCATCCTTTCCAACAACTGAATGGCTTACTTCATACTAATGGGCAAGTAATATCTCTCTGTTCATTACATGTATTATCTTGCATATATTAGAATTTAATTAATGCTGCTAAATACCAACATGTTTAAATAATCTCGATCAAATTTAATCTCCAAACAATCGGTATAGTTTTCTACTTCCCTATAGATAATTACAGCATAAGTAAGCAATCGTAGTAGGCTATTAACATTGTCTTGAAGATCACTTCCCTTGGTATGCTACAGTATGTGGACAAGTAAAGATTATTTTCCTTTGACAACATATTGTAACCATCTGGTTAACAAATCAAATATCCATCTATAAATCTGCTGTGATATTCCATACGTTCGGATATTCGTAAAAGGGTAGTTGTGTGGTTCAGTTACAGAGGCTTTGTTGAAATACAAAAATATCAAACTGCAATAAAAATCTTTCATTATGTAATGAGTAAATAGAGCAAGCTGAATGCCACTGATTCTATTCGTGAGGAGTCCTAATTACTTCAGTGCAATTTATTTTTCCTCTAAGAATTTTGCAATGTTCCAACATGTGATATGCTTCAAAATGCTACTGTTAATAGATATTAGAAAGATCTGCAGTATTAGTGGAGTTTTATTGATCACCTTTCATAACCTGAATGAGTTTTTAGGAGAATACGTTTTCCTTGTCTAGTGATTTCTGATTATGTAATTCAAAAACACTTCTAAAAGCACTCATGCTGGGGTACCATTTGGAACAATTTCAGTACATCTTAATTGCTTTACTCCATTATGTGTTATTATAGTGTATTGTTAGAATTACAAATTTTTGTGTATGGCCAAATTTTATCTGGGTTTTCTCTGAGACTTTTCAAAAGCAAATTACAATATAAATCATTATATGTCTCTCAAATCACATCCTACAGTTTCGGCTGATGTCATAGTCACATGACTATGATGTTGGCAAAAAACTATTGACCAACATGGACTATGTAAGAGCAGCCACTCGAGGAATCTGACACTTCACTGTAAGAAGAAGGCAAAAAGAGGCTTTGAAACACTGCAGCAGATTGACGCACACCAGTCTGCCAGTGGGAGTCCTGTGAACTTTATATACAGCTGATACAGTCTCCATCAGGCAGATAACTCATTCTGTTGTTGAGGAATGGATAAGAGCCCAAAAATTTAATCCCTCTGTTTGTATACGTGTATTTCCGTGTTTTGACTCTGTGGCAATCTTCAACTTTGGTAACTAGTGGTTGTTGTCTTATCCAATTATATATATATAATGACAATGAACAGGAAAATGCTGACATAATAACTGAGTGAGGATACATATATAAAAATCAAATTTTGAAAAACTATAAGTGAAAAATAATATGTAAGATACATAAATATTACAGATAACAAATAAGTGCTGTGTCTGGTGGGAGGAATTTATTGGAGATTGAGGCCTGGAGGATGTCTGGTGTCCAGGATATTCTGATAGGCTAGTTCCCATCTACGTAGTTCAGAGGAGGTTGTATTGTCAGGGAAAACTGATAGCCCTAACTGAGAATCAAATGTTCAAATTATTCAGCTTGTGGGAACTGTCATGTTTTGCAACTGGATGGGCCTCATGGTTGGTATATACTGTCTGCCTGTGGCCATTAATTCTGATAACAATTGGATTAGTAGTGAGACCAATATATGAGCTGGAGCAATGGAGGCATGTAAGTTGATATATGAGTGTGTAGTCATGCAAGTAGCATGACCAATGATGGAAAATGTTTCACCTGTGGTGGAATTGGAGTAAGTAGTAGTGGCTGGATGCATGCTGCATGTTTTGCAGCCGGATCTGTTGCATGGGAATGATCCCTGTGGTAGTTTGGCGGAATTACTGGGTGAGTACTTGTGAACCAAGATATTTTTTATATTTGGTGGTCTGTTAAAACATGTGCGTGGGATGGTGGGAAGGATTTTAAGAAGAATAATGTGCATCCCAGGGAAGGAACCTAAGCAGTCATGTCTATGGCAAAGGATTAGGTTGAAAGACTAGAGACCAGGGAAGAACTTGGAAATGAAAGTGGGACTGTGGTTAGTTTCAGGGGGTGCAGTGGCTGTGTTTTCTGTATGTTGGGAAAGAGATTCTTCATCAGAGCAGATGTGCCTTCCAAGGACAGCCAGACTTTAAGGAAGGGACGTTTGAGGGATGACAACTGTTAAAATGAAGATACTGCTGCAGATTTGTAGTTATGATATGAACAGAGGTATGCAGGCACCCGTTATGCAGAAAACGTCATCATTAAGAAGGGTGACATGACTGTGGTAGTATGTCCAGGTAAAGTTGATGGAGTGGTTGTTTAGATGGTTCAGGAAGTCTATTAGGTGATTCTCTTTGTGGATCCAGATCATAAAAATGTCATCTATGTATCTGAACCACACAAGAGGTTTAATGGAAATACTGTTGGGGAATCATTGTTACATATGGCCCAGGAAAAGATTCTGCCATGCGGGTGCCCATGGCAGTACCGCTTGTCTGGTGATAAATTTGGAATTGAAAGAATTGAATTCCTTAATAATTCCAATGCTACTTGCATGACTACACACCTCATATTTAACTTACATGCCTCCATTGCTCCATCTCATATATAGGCCTAACTACTAATCCACTTGTTATCAGAATGAATGGCCACAGGCAGACAGTATATACTAACAATGAGGCCCATCCAGTTGCAAACATGCCAGTTCCCACAGATTGAATAATTTTAACACCTGCTTCTCAGTTAGGGCGATCAGAGTTTTCCCTGACCTCCTCTGAACTACGTAGATGGGAACTAGCCTATCAGAATATCCTGGACATCAGACATCCTCCTGGCTTCAATCTCCAATAAATTCCTCCTAACAGACTCAGCACTTATTTATTATCTTTGATATTTAATGTATTTTATTTTTTATGTATAGTTTTTCAAAATTTGGTGTATTTATGTACCCTCGGTTGTTATGTTGGTCTACCCCTTTCAATGATATTATACCATAAAATATATCGATTATCGATCCAATATTTGAGTTCCCCTCCTCTCCCTCCTATACTACAACCATCGCCGGTAACGCCATTAACCAGATGGCAGTCGCTGTGTACATATCTGACTCCGCCTGGTGTCTCACTCCTTACTTCTGCTGTTGCTGAAAAATTGCGCTCTTTTGTGTATTTGTTTTTTTGTGTTCGTCATCCCGCCCTCCCTATCAATCCTTAGTTTTATATATATGTATAAGGAAAGATAAGGAAATTGAGCCAACACTTACTACAGATGAAGGCGGCTGGAACGACGAACGTAATAAAGAACTAACACAAGCTATGTGCAATATTTTGGTGTATAGCCATATTCTTGCAGAAGTGAGACGCAAGGCGGAGCCAGACATGTTTACGACGACGGCCGTCTAATTCACCAGACAGCCATCGTCATATACATGTCTGGCTCCACCTGGTGTCTCACTTCTTTGTGTTTGTCGTTTGAGTGGCCTTTGTCTATGGCAAGTGTTTGGTCAATTTTCCTATCCTTCCTTAGTTTTATTGCCTTTTAGCATTTTCCTGCTCATATATATATTGCTGATTGTGAATAACTTTGCCACTTTGTCCTGTCACACCTCAAATCATATATTATTCCCAGAGTCTTCTTTCAGTTTGGTTTTAAAACTGTCAGTTATTTGTAGACAACATTTGATTTACTGTGGCAAGACATTCAATAGAAAAACTTATAAAGTTATAACTTGGCAATGACTTTTAATGTTTGAATATCTAATATTTATTCTTAGCTCTGCAAGTCATCATTGAGTCTCAAGTGTTAAGGATTTTCTCTTTCAAAAGGCAGTGTGGAGAATATGTATTGTAAGTATAAAGTAGTATCTTGAGATACGAATGTCCTAACATACGAATATTTTGAGATACGACATAAAATATTCAAAAATGTATACCTCGACATACAACGAAAAATTTGAAATACGAATTTGCGATGCGCGATATTATTTTGTGAAATACCATAGATATTTCAATAGGAAAGGGTGGAAAGCTTATAGCTATATCTATGGTAATTTTACACTGGGAGGTAAACGCTAGATGGAAGAGCGTTCGCATAGCTTCCTGTCCGCGCTGTCACTCTGTTTGGTTGTTGATGCCGCATAGTTCACAAGTCGCTGTTTTATTCATTGTGTTTGTGGCTGTTTTTCATGTTATTTTGGATATACTGTATATACTCAATTTTTTTATTTTAACCATGGATCCCAAAGTTAAAGACAAAGCTGGTGAAAAGAAAAAACCTAAGAAAATGATCTCAATGGAAGTGAAACTTGAAATTATAGCAAAGCATGAGTGTGGCGTTCGTATCATCGACTTGGCAAATGAGTATGGCCGCAGTCCTTCTACAATATCCACGATCATCAAACAGAAGGAAACGATAAAGAAGCTGCAGCCTTCCAAAGGCGTCACCATTATTTCAAAGCTACGAACTGATACACATGATGAGATGGAAAAGCTACTTTTATTATGGATTAAGGAGAAGCAACTGGCTGGTGACTGTTTCTGAAGCGATTATTTGTGAAAAGGCTAGCACCATCTTCGAAGACCTCAAGCGTGATGCGGCCGAGACGGAGGGAGAATCATCGCAAGGTGGTGAGGGGTTCAAAACTAGTCATGGCTGGTTTGAGAATTTTAAGAAACGAAATGGCATTCATTCAGTAATCGTCATGGAGAAGCATCTAGTGCAGATATTAAGGCGGCTGAAAATTTCCTTAAGGGTTTTGAGAAACTTATTAGTGAAGAAGGATACTGTAAGCATCTTAGAATTTTAGGAAATTCTAGCCTCTCACCTCTAGGCATCAAGGGTAAAGTTTACTCTGTAGTAAAAGATAGTTTTCATTTCATGTACAGGTTATGGGAGTAAAGCTTTGTATAGCATAGAGATACTGTAACCAAAACACACTAAATAAAACCCTTTAGGGATAATAAAAGTATTCAAAATTAAATAAAAGCCCTAAAGTAAACCTTCTATATAAGAAAGAAAACGTCAGCTTGGGAGGAAATAGATTAAATCCCACAAGTTCAATTTCGAATAATAGATTTTGATATAGGTTAACTTTACAGTTTCTAAATCAATTTGAATGCAGTAAAGACTTTCAGTAGTGGCTAAACGCCGAATATAAACTTTGAATGATAATAAATAAACTTTAAATCAACTGAAAATTAAATAATCATCAGTAATCCAACTTTGTAATTATGAACTTCTAACTGGGGAGCATATTTGTCATTTTTAAACCAATTTACGAGCAGTAAAGTAACTCAACACTTGATAAACCAACTATACTAATTTTCTGTAATGATATTAACACCTTTTACTAACCTTAAATATGATAATCCAAAATAATCCAGTTGAGTACACAAGCAATTTCTAATATTTGGCATTTCACTGTTTTCACACACTTTCGAACAAAATAAAGTAATT
Organism: Vandiemenella viatica; assembly: GCA_031002005.1. Taxonomy (NCBI): domain Eukaryota; kingdom Metazoa; phylum Arthropoda; class Insecta; order Orthoptera; family Morabidae; genus Vandiemenella; species Vandiemenella viatica. The sequence continues at coordinate 57,202,812 of JARYHS010013630.1, forward strand.
GTAAGGAAGTAATCATGCAATTAAAATATAAATTCACTAAAATTTCGTAGTTTCTGAACGTTTAAATAACTTAAATCAATTTTTATACTTCGTCAGATACTCTGCACTTTTAATAATTTTTTATCTCAAAATCCTAGAGAACATTCGAAATAAAAAGTAGATTTCCGGGAAGACCTAAAAATCTAATATCACATATAATAATTTCAAGTAATTCCAAGTAATAGAACCGATCTTATAGAGATCTTAAAATTTATTTTTCATCACGACCATGAGGTCAACTTAGAAATTAATTTCGACCGATCTAAAGTAGGTACAGAGATGAGATAACTTTCAGAATACGTAGTTTAATTCAGTGAATCTCTTGGTAATTTTATATTTGCGAGAAAACTAACAGAAATAAAGTTATAAAATTAAAACTGAAATCACACTTTGGTTACGTCGTAGTTAAACTTTCCCTGCACCAATTTTAATAAAAGTTACACCAATAAACTCAGGAATTTTAGTAGAAAACGGTAATAATAATAACATTTATGTAAATTGTGGCTTTAAGAAAATGACGAAATGTAGAAGTTTCGAGAACAAAAGTAATTCCCCAGAGTAGAGAAATAGTTCACTCCTACACTTACAACTTTTAAACCAGCTGCTTAAAATTATTCACTAAATATCCATTATTTCACAATTAAATATGTCGAAACACTGTCACACCTAAAGTTTTGGATAACTGTTTAGTTACTGAGATATTTCAGATCTAAATCGTAGAAGTGTTAGCAGAAAGTTGTGTTTTGGCTCTGACGTCAGCGAAGGTATAAATCACAGGACGCGGTGGTGACGGCGTCTTTTCCGGGTTTGAAGTCGTGCTAATAAGATGTTATAAGCGTGTGCGCTGGAAGGTTGGCAACTCCGACTTAGGTTGGTAGCTCAGGTCTTCGGTTGGCACTACCGGGTTCGGCCATGATGGAACATTGTCGGGGGGGCGTGGCATTTGTTTACTTAACATGAACTGGTAATTCTCATCGGGGTTGGTCGGTTTCTACTTCTCTCCATAATCTGTGATTTTTGGAACGATTGTTCGATTGCCTAAGCAACTTAAGAATGCTGTTTGAACTTTGAATTTCATTCTAAATAAACTCTGAGAATTTTATTTCTGTAGCTGCTGTAATACCTTTTCAATATTTGGGGTCTTCAAATATTGTGGCGACCTGTAGCGTTCTAGTTGTATCCTGGCAACATGGTCAAATTAAATTAAAGTATTCAACAAGTTTTCATCGGACTGGGAGGTGTGATCAAGAGAGTAAGTTAAGGCACATAGGCGATACTCTACCCCGGTGTCGGCCTTTGTCCTTACAATACCTACCAGAACAAGTATTCAATTGTGACGAAACAGGGTTATTTTGGAAAAAAATGCCTAGGCATACATTTATCACGGCAGAAGTAAAGAGTCTACCCGGCCAGAAGGCTATAAAAGACAGACTAACACTTGCCCTTTGCGCTAACGCTACTGGGGACTTCAAAGTGAAACCGTTGGTAGTCTACCACTCGGTAAACCCAAGGGCCTTCAAAGCTTATAAAGTTATGAAAGAAAAATTACAAGTTCTGTGGCTTGCAAATAGTAAAGCATGGGTGACCCGTCAGTTATTTATTGAGTGGATGAACATTGTTTTTAGGCCTTCAGTGAAAAGATACTTAACCGATAATATTCTGCCGCTTAAGTGTGTCCTTCTGTTGGATAATTCTCCAGGTCACCCTCCTGGCCTTGAGGATGACCTTTTAGATGAATTTAAATTTATTAAAGTTGTCTATCTTCCAGCAAATACAACGTCTATCCTTCAGCCCATGGATCAGCTGGTTATCTCCAATTTTAAGAAACTTTTCATGAAGCATCTTTTCAAGCGTTGCTTCGAAGTTGTCGAAAATACGAAACTAACATTGAGGGAGTTTTGGAAGGATCATTACAACCTTGTCATTTGTCTTAAGCTTATAGATATTGCCTGGCAAGGTGTCACCAAAAGAACATTGAACTCTGCTTGGAGGAAACTATGGCCAGATGTTGTTTTAGAGCAAGACTTTGAGAGATTCAAGCCTGTTGAGAAAGAGATAGTATCCACTGGTCGCTCCATGGGCCTGGAGGTAGACAAGGCAGATGTTGCTGATCTCGTTGAGGATCTTGCTGAAGAACTCATGATGGATGAGCTGAAGGAGCTACAAAAGATGGAAGACAGCAAAGAGGAGGAGGTTGAGCATGAAGAGGAACTTACTTCACGTGAAATTCATGATATCCTTGGCAAGTGGCAGGAAGTGTCGGATTTTGTGGATAAAAGACACCCAGAGAAATTGTCTACAGGGAGAGCGAGTGCCTTATTTAATGATACGTGTCTCACATTCTTTCGTAACATTTTAAAGGGGAGGAGGAAACAGACCTCTCTTGATCGTTACTTTGTGAAGGTCTCACGCAGTGAAAGTCCGGAAAGTGGGGCCAAAAAGGCCCGGTGTGGAAGTGATGATGGTGATGAATGATGATTAAACATTACTGTATGTGTTATGTATTATGTGTAAACATTAAAATTAAATATTATGTGTGAACATTGTGTTATTCCTTGTTAATTTATATACACATTGTGTATATTATATGTAATTTAACCGTGTTTTGGGGCATTTTTGTATCACTAGAACGCATTAATATATATCACATTATTTTAAATGGGAAATTTTGCTTTAAGATAAGATTTTTTTGACATACAACAATGATCACGGAACAAATTGAATTCGTATCTCAAGGTACCACTGTACTAAGATTTCTGTCATTTTAAATGTCTTCTGTGATTACGAAGAAATTACCCAGCCATAGATGTTTTAAGTGAGCAAGGAATAAAAATATGGAAAATATACCAGCTTCCTTGTTTCTTTATCAGCTATTATAAAATTGTTGCAGTAGTAAGTTTTATAAGAACATGTGTTTTTCATTCAGACATCACAGTATTTGTATTCCCCCCCCCTTTTTTTAAAGTAGTCCTGCTTTTCTACGTTATCATGAACAGGAGAGGACCAAGAATCAATCAATGAATGACACCATACTTAACTGCTTCACATTCTTAGTTTATAACCTCACCTATATTTACAGCTTTCACATGTATTAACGCCTGGTGTTTTTAAGCAATGTATGAAATATGAGAATTATTACATACTTTCACTAGGCATAATACCTAGGAATTCTATAGAATGACAAATGCTATTTAGGCAAAGTATTCATGAAGCAGTTCTGATGGATATTAGAGGATTCCTTGAACCAGCAGTCAAAATTGAAGGGGGAAATAGGTACAGTTATGAAAAGGCACAGATTTCGAATTTGAAGAGACATTTCAGAGAAAGTTTCAGCAAATGGAAGGAAGGCACAAGTATAGTAGAGTCAATGTGGGAAGAGTTCAAGGAGATAATAAGAAAGGGGGAAGAAAAATTTATTCCAAAACATAAAATACAGAGAAATACAGAACCTGTGTACTATAATTAAGAGGTGAGGAGATTAAAGAGGTTGGCAAGAAGAGAATATAACAGAGTTAAGAGATAGCAGGGTAGTGGGGAATATTTAAAACAACTAAACATGGACTTAATAATAGCTAAGAAGGTGGCTAAAGGTAGGTTTATGAAGAGTATTGTCAGTTCAGGGGACCATTGACTCGTGCATCTAGAAATTTCTATGGCTATATTAGAAAACTGAGGGGAAGGGAGGGCGTTGAGACACTTATAGATAATCATGGGGAAGAAGTTACTGAGCATTTGAAAAAGGCAGAGATTTTAAGTAACTGGTTTAGTGAGAGCATTAGGGACAATAAATCAGAAACGGGAGGGTCTAACTTGGAGGACAAATTTAACAACACAATTAGAAATGAAATGAAAAGACCAAGAAATATAAAATTCATCCTGAGGGTATATAAAGGAAATAAGAAAGGTGAAAAAAAAACCCATAAAGCGGCTGGTGTAGATAATACAGATGTCTTAAAGATGGACAGATGTGACATTGTACCTTATCTTGAAATATTATTTAAATTGAGTCTGGATACTTGCTGCTTACCAGAAAAGTGCAGTATTGGTGCTGGTATATAAAGTAGGGGTGAGAAATAAGAGTTGAAAATTCAGTTTGACATCAGTGGTAGGTAAATTAATGGAGAAATTGATATGCAACCACATCAGAAATATATGTGAGGAGCATAAGTGGTTTTCAAGTAGGCAACATGGCTTTAGGTACGGATATTCATGCGAATCTCAGTTGGTGGGATATATGCAAGATATTTTGGATGAAATGGACAAGAGGGGCCAAATTGATATTGTAGCACTAGATCTTTCAAAGGCTTTTGACAGAGTGAGCCATAAAATGGTAGTAAATAAAATTAAAAATATTGGAGTGGATGAGAAAGTGATTCGCTGGATAGAAAATTTTTTAAAAGGTAGAAAACAGAAAGTTGGGTCGGAAATGCAGTATCAAAAGAAGTGGAAGTAAAAATGGGATTGTCACAGGGTACCTTATTGGGACCATTTATATTCATTATTCTAATGAATAATTGTGTTGATTGTTTACTGTCAGAAATTAGATTGTTTGCAGATGACATCATGTTATATAAAAGGATCAGAGCGGTAGAGGACTGTAACCTGCCGCAGGCTGATCTGGACAGGATATCAAGTTGGTTTGGTAAACATGGGATGAAGATAAATGCAAAGAAGGGTCAGCTTATTAGATACACAAATGAAAAACTAAAGGTTGATTGTGATTATAAGTTGGAGAAATAAATACTTGTTGAAGACTTGTAAATATCTTGGCATTACATTTGATAATAAGTTTAACTGGACAGGACACATTGGACAGGGGGTAGTAAAAGGTTTCAAAATTGTGCACTTGTTGGAGAGAGTGATGAGGGATGTATGAGAGAAGTAAAGGAATTGGGTTACTAAACTTTTGTCACACCATTGCTTGAATATGGTAGTGTAGTATGGGACCCACATTTTGAGTATCAAAAACAGGAGTTGGAGTGGGTTCAAAAAAGGACTGCTAGATTTGTTTCCGGAAATTACAAAATTTTCATATAAAAAATAAGAAATTATAATTAATCTACTTGTTGCTTGAATGAAATTTGAATTACTTTTCCTTACATTTGGTAACCAGGAAATAATAGGAGCTAAGTAGTGAATGGATTTACAAAAAAGGATAGCGAAATGAACTACCACTTACCTTACATGATGATTTCGTGGGGTTAACACACACACACACACACAAGAACAGGAAAAACAATGAATACAGCATTTTGGGATTTGGCCCTTCGTCAACAAGAGAACATCACCGAGGGAGACTGTATCCTGCACCACTAAACCATCATGTAAGGTAAGTGGTGATTCATTTCACTATCCTTTTTTTCCTTACATTTTTTACACAAAGACATTCCATATTTTGGCACTTTGTTTTACACATACATTTGACAAATCCTTGACCGCTTCCACTGGACTGAACAATTGCAACTGACCAGAGAGGAATTTTCTGGTCAGGAATGTCTGTAATTCTAAGCAAGTTCTTAGGGCACAAAGTGTATTGTGATCTTGCATATACTCGTTTCATCGACCAAAATCTCATCTATGGTTTTTAAGGCTTTTTCTTGCATAATCTGATTAGTTTCCCCTTTTTTTCCATTGTTTGGATGCTTTCTATTACTTTTTCTAGCTGCTACTAATGTCCTTATGTCTTTTAAAACATCTTCTGGTAGAAGGCAAAAAGAGCTTCGTATGGAGATCTTTTGTTTTTGCCAGTGGAAGAAAGTCATAAAGACGATGATTTGTGATGACCTGATGTACATGTGGTGATATGCAAGGTAAACAGCAGCGTTTATTAATAATGTGGGCTCAAACCGCTCAAGACTGCCAAAACTAGAACCAAAGAAACAGGAATGTTGGGGAGGGGGAAGGGGAGATTTGTAATTAGTTGTTGAAGACATAATGCCAATGCAACTTTTTTTAAAATTATAATGTGTCTTAAGCATTTTGCTTCTCATCGAGGCACAATCAGTGTCCTATCTGCATTACACATAGTTTTTCGTAACTTCTTAACTTACGTTTTTCGTAATGTTCAGCAACTAATTAAGTAAGTATCTGCAGAAAAAATGGCCTGCAACAATGCACTAAAATATTTACAATGTTGAGTTATTGAGATATAAATCACAAACTGTAAGTAGTTTCTTGAAAAGGGGTAAAATTAGTGAGGAAGAGGAGGATAGAGAGAAGCCATCAGAAGTTGATGGAGGTATTGACATCTTTTACTTATGAAGAAAATATGAGAACTTATGGCAATTTTACTTCTTCCTACACTCCCTCTTCATACACACTCTCTCTCACTCTCTCTCTCTCTCTCTCTCTCTCTCTCTCTCTCTCTCTCTGGAATTAAAATTTTGTTAAATCATAACAAATGTTTGTGGTGATGCTGTTGGTATCATGGTAACTAGCTCTTGCTATGAAGTATCCAGGCTCTAAATTTTAACTGAGCTTTATCAGTTGAATGAGTTTCTCTCATACATTCTACCTTGATATTCTGTGAGAATTTTAGATCGTTAATCGTTCTTTGCTTCATTGGTCCTCTCATTGTCAAAATGACATAGTTGGATGGATGGTCCAATACTCATTACTGATTGGTTCTGAGAAGAAGCATTTGTATGTGTTTTCATTTTGCCAGGAGTTCAGTTAGTATCAAAGGTCTGGCAGCCCCAAAATAAGAGTAACCCACATTAGGATACTGTGCCAATAAACATGTGTTAAACCTTGGTCATAAACTAAAATCAGGTAACATCATCCAGAAGCTCGCAGCTGAATATTGCCATGCCATTTCGTATGGGTTTCAAGAATGAACACCTCGTGATAAACCAAACTATATGTGTAGTATTTGGCTCAATCAGGTTTTGCTATGATGTAATGGTTATCAGTTTTAAGGAACATATAGCCAACTTCTATCCATTGAAAATAGGCTCCATTGTGAATTTACTAACAAATTTAGGAGATTAGAATCTATCCATTCATCAAGATATAAGATTGGGTCAACAAATACTGACTAAAACCCCATAATCCCCCTCTCTCTGATAATGGTCTCATTGAAAAATGATGTTTTAACAGTATGGTTTACCTAAATTAATTAATGGGCCAAGCTCCAAATTTATGACAGTCCATCTCCATGCCAATAATTCATCTGAAAGTCTCAACTATCCTCACAGAGTATGGGTGAAAAGAATCCATACAAATCTTGGAGGATATGGTGCCTTCCCATGTGTGAGGAATGTGAGACACTCCAGCTTGTAACTGCAGTGCTGAATATCAGATATTGACCATATCATGTTTTAATGCCCGCACAGTGTCTTTCTAGGAACAATTGAAGCTTTCATACAACACTCAACATGTGCAGTCATTGGGATTAGAGGGGTTGACATTCAACTTTTACTCTGCGCTTCTTCTTATTTGAGTTAAATCCTTCTACAATATTTTGACTTTGTTGGTTTGTATTGTTATTTATGTATGCAGCCATACTGGTAACTTACAGTAATTCAGTGTTTTAGCTAAAATAAATATAGTAAAGTTTCAAACTCTGGATAGTGATATGTGCACATCACTGTTAGCAGGCCCAGCTTCCATTTAACCAAATTGTTCTACACTTTGTTTGTATACCTCCCTCATGTATTGAAGGTTTTCTAATGTTTTAATATTAAAATTGATTTGGCAAGGCTTTATCACAAAGTGTATTTCGCAGGAAGAAGATTCTGAAATCGCAACTTGGAAAGTCCTGCAGGATGATTTTATGGGTGGAGCTAAACTGAAAGATTGGGACAGAAATGAAATAGAATTTGAAGAAGAAATTCAATTTTCATGATTTGCTGGAAAGGTATGTAATCACAATATTAAATTTAGGATTAAGCGTATGGAAAAGTGAATTGTTAATGGGAGTGATAGCATGTATGTAGCATTATTTAGTTAATTTGTTTTCTTTTAAGAAAAATATGTATTCCTAATTTGTGCTGTATCCCTCATGACTTTATTTAACTGAAATATTTGGTAAGATGTTTGGAGAATACTCTCACTGAATGTGTAATTAATTGATGAAGAAAAATAATAACTATTATTATTGATGTTTAATCAGAATACTCTCCATAAATTAACATTCATAAATATACATATTACAATTGCGAATAATAACAGTGGTACTGTATAATGATGAAAAAAAAATTTGGTAACAAGTAAGTAAACTACAGCTTACCCAAGCATCATAGAAGCTAAACACCGAGCGTGGTGGTGTAACGGCTAGTTGTTCTGGCCTTGCATTCGGGAGGACGGCGGTTCGAATCCCCGTCCGAGCATCCAGATTTGGGTTTTGCATGGTTTCCCAAATCACTCCAGGCAAATGCCGGGATGCTTCCTTCAAAAGGCTATGGCCGAATTCCTTCCCATTCCTTGCCCCCCCATCCTTTCCTGTCTCTAAAGACCTCGCTGTTGGAGAGAAGTGAAACAGATAAAGAAGCTAAACAATGAATACAATAATGTGATAAATATAGAAAACATTAATTTTCGTGTAATCTCCTCTTATATTGTAATTAGTTTATCGGCTTTCAAATTATGTATTTATGTAAAAGTTCAGCATCCTATTGTGGCAGTCAAATTACTTTGTTGCATGAGCAAAGGAGGTGTATTAGTTGCCAAGTAGCTACAGAATGAGGCGAGTCATTTCTAAATATTAATATACATGGAAAAGAAAAGGAAAATACACCCAACACTCACCAAAGTTGAAGGGAGGAGGGCAGCAGCAACACAAAACAACACACAAACAAAGAAAAAAACAATATTTCGGGTGAAAACCCCTTTTTCAAGTTAACAGAAGTAAGTTGGCTGGGCTTGCGCAAGACTTGCATTTGACACAGCCACTCATAGTATGCAATAGACCATCAGAGGTGGTAGGGGAGTAACGATAATGTAACCGTGAGTTTAAGAAAGATTAAAATGGTTGAAAAAATAATAATAGTAATAATAAATAAAAATATAATTGAAAAATATATGCATCTATTGTGATGGGTGTATAGGAGTGAGGATGGAAGATATTAATGGAAATTAAGGCCTGGGGGATGTCTAGTCTGCAGAATGTGTTGATATGCCAATTCCCACCTGCGGAGTCCAGTTTGGGAGGTACTGTCTGGAAGTACTCTAATGGCTCTGACTGTGAAGCAGTTATTAGGGACCAGCTCACCTGCCTCCACTGTCCAAGTTCCTACATTGACCTGACCTCAAACTCATTATCCATCAGAATGAATCGACACAGACAAACAGTTTACTCCCAAAACCTGGACCTCCCTGTTGCTCACCATGCCAGTACTCACAACACCCGCGACCTTAATAACTATCAGGAGAGTGACGGAACTGTACCAAGAAAGTGTGAGCTATGTGAAAATAGGGGAAGGAAGATCAGACTGGCTGTAACAAATGAATGGACTAAAACAAGGAAGTGCCCTATTACCATTACTCTTAATTGCCTCACTTAGAATATTGTTGCTCAGTATGGGGTTCCCATCAAAAGGGATTAATGGAGGCATTAGAGATGGTCCAAAGGAGAGCCGCCCGATTCGTGACAGGTATATATAGTTGGAGAGAAAGCGTAAGTGCGATGTTGAAGGAGTAAGGTGGGGAAGACCTGTAGCACCGAAGGCGTTGCTCTCGACAGAAGCTAATTGAAAAATTCTTGACTGACGTATTACGGAATGACAGTAAACAAATATTGCTACCAGCAACATTCATATCCCGGAATGACCGCGAAAATAAGATAAGAGAAATCAGGGCCAGAACCGATTCATTTCTGTACTCATTTTTTCCACGAGCGATTAGGGAGTGGAATAGAAAGGATTTACCGGGCGACTAAACATAAAATCCGACAGGAGTAGCTTTCGGTAAAGTACTCCGGCCATCCTGATCTGGGTTTTCCATGGTTTCCCCAGATCGCTCCATGCGAATGCTGGGATGGTTCCTCACAATAGCCCATGGGCGCCTCCTGCCATATCCCTTCCAAACCATTACCTTCCCGGATAGGTGCAATGCACCCTCCGCCACACACTTTTAGTGAATCGCGTAGTAATAGTAATTGTAATCGTGGATGAAATAATGCAGAAGGTGGCAGCGAGGATGGGAGAGGAAAACATGAAAGTGATGGCTTTTGCGGATGATCTGGGGAGGTGAAGAAGAGGACGTGCAGCGGCAGTTGGATGTATGGACAGACAGTGTGGAGGAGTGTGGCCTGAAATTTAATGTATAAAAATGTGAGTACATGGTAAATACCAGAAAGAAGAATAGGTTAACCCAGGGTATTGTGATGGCAGGGGAAAAACTAAAGAAGGTAAACAGGTTCAAGTACTTGGGGAGTGTATTAGAGGAATGTGGAGGAAGTGATGGCGAGATACGTGAAAGAGGAAGACAAGCAGAGGCATTCCTAAGGAGCATTAGAAGCCTGATATCGAATAAAGAGGTGCCACAGAGAAGCAAGAGAGTAATCTATCATACGTACTATGTGCCTATCTTGACTTATGCTGCTGAAACGTGGACATGAAAAAGCGGGATATCAGCAGAGTACAAGCAAGTGAAATGTAGTTTTTAAGAGGTAGAATGGGAGTTACTAAAATGGACAGAATAAGGAATGAAGTGATTAGACGCACCATAAAAGAGGAAATCCTACAGGAAAGGGTAGAGAGGACCAGACTGAGATGGTGTGGACATGTAAAGAGAATGGAGGCTCAGAGAATCCTAAGAAAAATTCATGAAATTAAGGTGCATGGTAAACGACCTAGAGGAAGACCAAGAGATGGATGGCTGAAAGTGGTGGAGGGTATACGGAAGAGAGGAGAGTGGTAACAGAGAGCTGGTGGAATGAAATAAGCAAATGGAGAGGCTTGAGCATAAAGCAGACCCAGCCAGAGGCTAGAAACTGTTGAGGATGATGATGATTTTATTCCATCCTCACTATTGTTGTAAAAAAAAAAAAAAAGGTTTTTTTTCTGACTTGGAAAAAAACTATGAAAAAAATGTTTTTTTTTTCCTGGGACACATTTTTTTTCATAACTACTAAACCTCAAATTTGTAAGACATTTATCGTTTAATATGACTGTTTTAGAGTTTATACTAAGTACTTATCTTGATTTTTAAATCTACTATACTTTTCTGGTTCAGTATTGGCAACATTGACTGAAGTTTTCTTTTACGAACGGGGACTTCCCCAAGAGGCTTGGTTGCACAAGAAGGAATCCCCATTCCCCGTTGTTTGGATTGATACTTGCAATTTGAACTAATGCTGCCAATCCTACAGAATTTATCTGTAGAACTACGGATCTTTTCAAAAAATTAGGAATTTTAAATTTATCTACGGTTTTTTCCTGCCTCTTTTTATTACTTTGTGCTTTCCTTATATTCGTATACTTGTTAGACTCTCAGCATATAATGATACTGAGTCATTAAGGTGTCAGTAATTGTGAATCATTTCCTTGCAACTGTTGGCTTAAACCAACAATTGAAAAAGAAATAAGGCTCCTATTTTTTGGGATAATGGATTCAAATTCAAACTTACAACCGTAATACATAATTATCAGCCCAGTCTTTATGCACAGTGTGTACTTTGATCACAATTTAAAATAGCAATCTCAAAATCTTTTGCCTACAATACAAGAACAACCAGTAAAAGAAAATGTAACTATTTCTGAAGTTATGGCTCTAGAGGACCCTGAAGAAGAAACAGAAAATTCCGACACTGACCGAATTAGTGTTGGCAGTGCTGATACTAGTGAATGTGGTACTGACATAGAGGATGAATAAAATTATGTTACATATATAGATGAATTTATGAATCATTGTATAAGACATTATATGATTCAGTGAGATTTAAAACACATGTAAAATGTAAGTTCTGTAAATAAAACTGTAATTTATGGAATATATTGTTTTCTGAAAAAATAAAACAAATTTAGAAAAAAAACCTGGGTGCTAGGTTTTTTCATGTTTCTCACAAAGCTGAAAAACAATTTCATATATTTTTCAATTATATTTTTATTTATTTATATTTTTACTACTATTATTATTTTTTCAACAATTTTAATCTTTATTATACTCGCGGTTATATTATCATTACTCCCCCCACCACCTCCGACAGTCTATTGCATTCTATGAGTGGCTGTGTCGAACGTAAGTCTTGCGCAAGCCCAGCCACCTGCTTCTATTACCTTGAAAAAGGAGTTTTCACCTGAAATATTGTTTTTTCTTTGTGTGTTGTTTTGTGTTCCTGCTGCCCTCCTCCCTTCAACATTGGTGAGTGTTGGGTGTATTTTCCCTTTATTTTACATTTAAATATTGCCTTGTGGCATTTCTTTGCCTTCATTGTTACCTAAATATTAAAATAAATGCATGAAATAATAGGTGCTAAATAGTGCAAAGGAATTAAAAATTACGATAGGGAAATGAACCACCACTTACGATGAGGGTTGTGTGGTGTAAACACATAAATAAGAGGAGAACACAAATGGCTCAGTAATTTTTGGGTGTTTTAGGAGACTGTCTCGCAGACTGATTGTTAGCCAGGAATACGAGGGTTGCCTTTTAAGTTTTTACAATCAAACAATGGGTGGCGTTAATGAGTTGTGGCACCACTGTATTTATGAACAATGACGTTTGTTATTGTGAAGCCAATGGCAATTTAGAAATTGACTGAGTAAGTTGTTAGTAGTGAGCGTTTTAAAGAAGCAAGTTGGTGCAAAAATGGAAATCACTCGTGAAGGCTTACGTTGGATGATTTTTTATGATTTTAAAAAAAGTCCTTACTCGACAAAAATGCATAGAATTGCTTCATGCAACTTTTGGTAATGAAGCACCAACAGAGAAGACTGTTTATAATTGGTTTGCAGAATTTCGTCCTGGTCGTGCGTCCGTCAGTGATGAATGTCGAGAAGGTCGGCCAAAATTGGTTGTCATTCCTAGAAACATCGATGCTGTGCGTAACCAGATCAAAGAAGATCGGCAAGTGACTTACAGACAGTTAGAGGTGTCTCTTAGGATATTGCAGACTGCAATACAATCGATTTTGCATGAACATTAAGATGTGAGAAAGATATGTTCCAGATGGATTCTGCATAATTTGACCGAAGCGCAGAAAAAGCATCGTGTTGATTGGTGTCAGGAAATGTTGAAAAAATTCAACCGAGGACGTTCAAAATCCGTATACGACATTGTTACAGGAGACGAAACTTGGATATATTCGTATGAACCTGTAAGCAAACAACAGTGTACTGTTTGGGTGTTTGACGATGAACCCAATCCCACTAAAGTTGTTCATTCACGGAGCACTTCCAAGAAAATGATCGCTTGTTTCTTCGGTTGTACTGGACACGTCGCAACCATTCCATTAGAAAATCGAAGAACTGTTAATGCCAAATGGTATACAACAGTTTGTTTGGCAACAGTCTTCGATGAAATAAGGAAAAAGAACAAAAAACGTCGCATCATTCTTCATCACGACAATGCCAGCTCCCATAACGCACGTCAAACAACTGAATATTTGAAGGAGAAAAACATCGAATTAATGTCTCATTGCCCGTATTCACCCGATTTATCACCTAATGACTTTTTCTTGTTCCCCTGTCAAACAAAAGATGCGTGGACAGCGATTTTCATCACCTCAAGTAGCTGTTGAAGACTTCAAAACCATGTTTCTGAAATGTCAGATTCACAGTGGAATAAATGTTTCAAGAATTGGTTTGAACGTATGCAAAAATGTATAGACATCAAGGGATAATATTTTGAAAAGCAATAAAACACTTTGTTTGGAACTTGTTTGTTTCTGTATTACTTTTTCTAAAAACTTAAAAGGCAACCCTTGTATGGTGGAGGTAAATTCAAACGGAGGACAGGGGTAATACCTGAGCATTGCAAAAAGAGCAGAATAATGTAATAAAATATTAACAACATAATGTTAGTAAGCAAAAAACAGATAGATTAGCAAATAAAATAAAAAAATGAATTTTAAACCAAAGAACCTATAAAGTAAGTGGGTAGATTGTTGAAGAAAACCTCACAAAACAGTTGAAAGCGAGGAGGGCATCAGTGACAAAAGACACAATATTCCAGTCTATGACCTTATTCATGTAAACAGAAAAAGGTGACTTGAGCTCACAAAGACACACACGGTTGACACATTACACAACCACATAAATGGTGATTTTGACAATTACGATCAGAGTGGAGTTGGCAGAGAAGAAAAAGCAATTCATACTCTTCCTGATCCTTGTGTAACATGTCATTGAATACATATTCCACAACTGCAGTTTATTACCTTAGCTGTGATAGGGATTTTGGCAGAGATGGGACAAACACTTTGTCTTTTACATATCCTCATAAATCGCACAGGATTAAGCCTGGTGGTTGTGCTGGTTATCTGCGCCACATATCATCATCATCAGCACCTGCATGGCCAAACCATTTTACAGTCAGGTGTGGGTTTAGGTGTCCCCGTACAAACAGTTGGAAGTTAAAGAGGTGTGCAATCTTGTTGCAAGATCAAGTTGTTGGAGTATTTTGTAATTGAGGAAGCAAGTAAGAAGTAACAAATGCCTTTGATGGTTTTCTCCATGAAAAAGAAGGGGCTGTAAATCTTATCCCTTGACATTGTGCAGAACACATTAACGTTTGCCGAATCTCATTCAAGTTTGAAGGTGAAATGGGGATTTTCTGTCACCCAAACTTGCACATTGTTCCAATTAACTTTATTGTTCGTGTGCAACATTGCTTCAGCATCAAAAATTAGCCTATTTCACAGGTTGTTATCATTGTCCACCTTTACCAACATCTCAGTGCAGAAGTCGGATCATGCTGCATACTCTCCTGGAGTGAATATCTGAACCAACTGCAAACACTATGGTTTCATGGACAAGGGGAAAAAATGAATGAATCATTTACAGATTCGAAAAGACTTCAAAGGATTGTTTCAAAGCTACCTGAGGGATAATTGCCTTACCTTCAAATTAGCAAGGCGACTATTGAAGAGATGTGGCATTGATTTATACAAATGATCAGGGAAGGTATGGACATACATATACTGAAACGGACAATCAAGGAAGGGAATGATCCTCTGTGGCTTACACATAAAGTTAAAAGGTTACTTATAAGGAAAGCAGGATACACACTCAGATGACTAGGTACTGTAATGATTTTGAAAAGGTAGATGAGGTAAGTGGTGTTAAAAATGCGATGCATGAGGCATTAAATGATTTCCATTGCCTTTCGCTTTCCAAGAGCCTTACCAAAAACCCAAAGTAAATATGGTACTACCTATAAAAAAAGGCTCAGTTGTAGCGATAACAACATGCTAGTACTCGTACTAATACAAAATGGTCATAAGTAGACGATAGCCATGACAAAAAATTTGTTTACAGAAGAAAATATGGAGAACTCGTCAATTTTTCCACATCGTGTGGAATTAGAGATGGATTTGATATGAATTGATAGTGTAAGTATTGTAAAGCAGTTAAAGCTCCTGAGGTGGGGTGAAAACTGCCGAGTCCTGATGGTATACTAGTAGTAGTATTTTCAAACTATGCGAAGGAAAGTGGATGATTTTTGTCTGATATATACTGTAAATCTTTAGAAGAGAAAAAAGTATCTTCTGACTGGAAAATTTCCCAGATAATTCTTATCTTCAAGAGAGGAGATCAGAGATCCCAGTAATTATTGACCCATATCGTTAACATCTGTTTGCAGTAGATTTATGGAGTGTGTTATATGCTCTAACATTATGAAGTTTCTAGATGAAAACGAGTTCTTTGAAACAAACCAACACTGATTTCTGAAGAACAGATTGTGTGAAACACAGTTGGCCCTTTTTTTAACCGACTTCAAAAAAGGAGGAGGTTCTCAATTCATCTGATTTTTTTTTTTTTTTTTTTTTTTTTTTTTTTTTTTTTATGTATGTTCAGCGATATCTTCGCCAATTTTGAACTGATTTAAATGAAATTTTTATAGTGGATAGGGTATGCCTCCAAAGTGGTCCCATATGAATTTCATTGATAAACTGCCCCTTCTACCCCTTTGCACCCCTTAATTTTTATACAAACCCACATTTTTTTATCCAATTTCGATGGAACTTTGGGCATGTATAGTCAAATATAAACAGAAAAATACTGTCAACTATTGTTTGAAAAAACTGAAACCCTCTCCCCCTATCCACCCCTTACTTTTTGCCAATGTTCTTAAATACAAAGCTACAGTCGACACCATTTAACTGATCTCTTTTAAAGTTGGCATATACATGTAATTGTACATGGAGAAGGTTTCGGATAAAAAAAAAAAAAACCACCCCTCACTCCATTTACACCCCTTAATTTTTATACAAACCCACATTTTGTATCAGATTTCGATGGAACTTTGGACATGTATAATGAAAAATAAAAAGAAAAGCACTGTCAAGTTTTGGTTTGAAAAACTGAACCCCTCTCACCCTATCCCCCCCTCTTAATTTTTGCCAATGTCCTTTGTACAAAATTACAGTCCACATCATTTAACTTATCTCCATAAAAGTTGGCATATACTTGTAATGTTTCATGGAGAAGGTTTCTGACCAAAAATAATAGAAAAAGCCACTCCATCTCACCCTTTACAACCCTTAATTTTATAGAAATCTACATTTCTTATCTGATTTTACTATTACTATTACTCCGTGATTCACTAATCTGATTTTGATTGAACTTTGCACATGTATACTTCAAAACAAACAGCAAAATCGTGTCAACATTTGGCCTGGCAAAGCTCAACCTCTCGCTCCTTCCAACCCCTTATCTTTTGTCAATGTTCTTTATAAAAAGCTACAGTCACCATCGTTTGATTGATTACAATGAAAGTTGGCGCTGATATGCATTTTTTCACCAAGAAGGTTTCTGACCAAAAATTCCAAAAACCACTCCCTCTCCCCTATTAAGCCATTTAATTTTTATAAAAACCCACAGTTTTTATTCAGTTTAGATAGAATTTAGCAACCTTTTACTATAAAACAAAGAGAAAAATAATGTAAACTTTTGGTTTGCAAAAACTGAACCCCTCTCCCCATTTCGGCCCCTTGCCTTTTGTCATTTTTTTTTTTTATTAAATCTATAGTCGACACCATTTGACCGATCTTTATGAAAGTTGGCACATGTGCGTATTTTTTTATGGAGAAGATTTCTGACCAAAAAATTAAAAAAACTACTCTAGTTTCCCTTTTAAATCACTTAATTTTTGTACAAACCTACATTTTAATCCGATTTCGGTGTAACTTTGCATGTGTATACTTTAGAACAAATAGAAAAATGCTACTCACATTATTTTCACAAAACCACAAACCCTATCCCCCTTCCTACCCCTTTAATTACTCAATGTTCATTATATAAAGCTACCGTTTCTATCTGATTATGAAAGAAGTATGCACATGTGTACTTCAAAACAAACAGAAAAATACTGTCTACATTTGGTTTAAAGCAGCCAAACCCCTCTCCCACTTTCCACCCCCTTTATTTACACAAAGCACAGTTTCTATCCGATTCTGAAGGAATTTTGCACAAGTATATTTTAAAAAATACAAACCAATTGTGTTTAAATTAGGTTGCAGAAGCCTAACCCCTCTTCCCTTCTTCTCCACCCCTCCTAATTTCCAATGTTCTTTATAGACACCAGCCGTTTTTACCAGATTTCGAGGGAACACTGCACATGTAAACTTAAAAACAAAAAGAAACATTCTGTTTAAAAAACCCAACCGCTCACTCCCTTACCCCATTTAATTTTTGCAAATGTTCTTTACACGCAGCTACAGTTTTTATCTGGTTTCGATGGAACTTAGCACATGTATACTTTAAAACAAAGAGAAAAATAATGTCCACACTGGCCTTACAAAAACCAAACTGCTCTTCACCTCCACACCCCTTAATTGTTTTTTTTATACATACCTACAATTTTTATATGATATCAATAGCAATTTTCGAAACATATACTTTAAATCAATCAGAAAATACAGTCTACATTTGGTATACAAAAGCCCAATCCCTCTTTCCCTTTAACCCCCATCGTTTATAGTTTCCAATGTTCTTTACAAAAATCCACAGTTTTAAATCCCGTAAATATCAATTAAGCTATTTTTAAGTCATGGCACAATATTTATAAAATAAATGTGTCCTAATGTCTCAACATGTACTTCAGATTTCAACTTGGACCCCAAGCTTTTACGTTGTGAAAACCAATTAAAAATCTACATTTTCTGTGTGATGCCGCACGAAAAAGATGTATTCCAAAGACAGATTTGTGTATGTGGTATATATTAATGTCCAGATGTTGCATGTTTCGATTATTGAGCAGCTGATTTATCAGATGTTATGATTAAATTGAAACACAGCCTGGACCAAAATGCAAACTGACATTCCTTAACACAGCATTGAATTAACCCCATTCTGAAAGTTGTTAGGATATATAAATACTTTTTTTAAAAAAAAGCATTCGCTTTAACAACTTAGCTACCAGGAAGTTCGGAAAATGAGAATGGCTGCGGCATATTTAAAATACAAAATAAACTATAATACCACTAAAAATTTAAAAATAAAAATAATTGTTTAAAACACATAAAAACCGCCTTCAAAAAACCACACTAAAAATTTAAAAATAACTTTATATCTTGCTTTTTTTTTTTGCTGTCATCAGTCATTCGACTGGTTTGATGCAATCCTCCATTCCTTTCTATCCTCTTCATTTCTACATACCCTCTACAACCCACGTCCTCAATTATCTGCTTCATATATTCTAATCTCTGTCTTCCTCTACAGTTCTTACCTTCCACTGTTCCCTCCACTAACAAATTAACCAATCCAGCATGTCTCAAAATATGACCTACCAGCCTGTCTCTTCTTCCTGTAAGCTTCTTCCATAAACTTCTTTTCTCACCCATCATTTCCAGAACTCATTCATTTATTACTTTGTCTGTCCACTTAATTTTCAGCATTCTTCTGTAGCACCACATTTCAAATGCTTCAAGTTTCTTTCTTTCCAGTATTCCTAAAGTCCATGTTTCGCTACCGTAAAGTGCTGTGCTCCACACAAAGAGTTTTAAAAAGTTCTTTCTAATTCCTAGATCAATATTTGAAACTAAAAGGTTTCTCTTTTTCATGAAGGCTCTTTTTGCTAGTGCTATTCTGCTTTTAACATCATTCCTGCTTCGGCCATCGGTTGTAATTTTGCTTCCCAAGTAACAGAGCTCACTCACTTCTCCTATTGCATCCGATCCCATTTTTATATTTAATCTGCTAGTATTGGTATCATTTCTACTACATTTCATCACTTTTGTCTTACTTTGATTTATATTCAGTCCAAAATCTTCCTTCAGTATTTTATTCATGCCATTCAATAACTTCTCAATATCTTCAGCCCTCTCTGCTAACAAGACTATGTCATCAGCAAATCGTAGCATACTGATTTTTTCTCCCTGAAAACTTATGCCACATGGAAATTTTTCTTTGACTTTCTTCATTGCTTCTTCTACATACAAGTTGAATATTAACTGGGATAGACTACAACCTTGTCTCACACCCTTTTTGACTGATGCATGTCTCTCGTGATTCTCTACTTTTATTACAGCCACTTGATTCTTATATAGTTTATAGAGTATTCTTCTATCTCGATACTTTAGACCTGACTTCTTTAAAATTTTGAACATCTTGTACCACCTAACATTATCAGAAGCCTTTTCTAAATCATCAAATGCCATAAAAGTATCTTTGTTTTTCTTGATCCGCCCTTCAAGTATTAATCTTAAAGACAGAATTGCTTCCCTTGTACCGCGATTTTTCCTAAACCCAAACTGATCTTCACCTACTATCTCTTCCACTACCCTTTCCATCCTTCTGTATATTATTCTGGTCAGTAATTTTGAAGCATGTGATGTTAGACTAATGGTTCGATAATTCTCACATTTGTCGGCTTGTGCTTTCTTTGGAAGTGTGAAGATGATATTTTTATTAAAATCAGTTGGAATTTCTCCTGTTTCATAACTTTTTGATATCAGCTTGAATAATCTTTCGATTCATTCCTTACCTAGGTATTTAAGAAGTTCTGCAGGGATCTCATCAATTCCAACTGCCTCATTGGCTTTCAAGTCATTCAGAGCTTTATTAAATTCTGTCCTCAAAACGGGATCTCCTAAGTCATCCATGTCGACATCGCCTTCCTTTTCCAATACACTATTGTTCAAGTCGTCCCCAACATACAGTTTCTCAATGTATTCCTTCCATCTGGTAGCTCTATCTTCTGACCTTAAAAGAGGATTTCCCATCGGCAGCTTTAACCCTTTAACTGCTACGGTTCGGCCGGCCGAGCCCTCGCTGAGTGCGGCTTTGTTTACGCCTAAGCTGTTTACCTGCGCTGGAATGCCGCATTAGACCGGACCGCTGTGTGCTGAATACATCTGGAGCGTTGTGTGTGGAGTTCTTCTGCTGTCGCTCTGCGATTTGAAACCGCAGATACAAAATAAATACAGTTAATATAACATCTAAAGTTTTTAAACCACTTCATAGTGAAAATATAGTGTGAATTGATTCTCGCGTATCTGTTGGTCTCATCAGCATTAGATATCATATGATATTCCGTTAGAAATATCAGGAAAAATGACAAACTGCTGGAATGTTAACGTAATCCACACTTGTGTCCTGCAGCTTAATCGACAAGCACATGCTGTCAAACACGTCACTAAAGCATTCTCTTTTTCCACACATTTCACTCGAACAATCTGTAGCTTCAAACTCTGAAAAATGGTCATTTTCCACTAGCTGATGTACACAGCTTAGGAAAATTACATCGAGATCCTGTCGAAGGGTTATCACTGTCATCCATATTAAAGTGATTATATTCACTGTCGCTTCTAGTAATAATCTCCATGATTTCTTCCGCGGTACAAACACGACGGCGTATTCGGGAGGACGATGGTTCAAATCCCCGTCTAGGCATCCAGATTTGGGTTTTCCATGGTTTCCCCAAATCACTCCAGGTGAATGCCGGGATGCTTCCTTCAAAAGGCCATAGCCGAATTCCTTACCATTCCTTGCCCCCCATTCTTTAACATCTCTAAAAACCTCGCTGTTAAGAGACGTTAAGCAGTTAAAAAAAATAATGACTGTATGCCATTTTCTCAGCGAAAACTAAAAGGAAAAGAGCAACACAAATTAGATCGCAGCTGCCAATGCTCAAGGGCCGAATGAGGAAAACAACTAACCACCCTGGGTGGAAATATGGCTTCATAGCCAGGCCGCTAAGAGGCTAGCGTGTTAACACGTCTGGAGTACAGACAGGGCGGCGAGGCGGCGCGTGTATACACGTCTGGAGCAGAGACAGAGCGGCAAGGCGGCGCGTGTATACACGTCTGGAGCACCTGGGCGCAGTAGTAGCCACGCGCGTTAACGCGTCTACAGCAGTCAAAGGGTTAATGTTCATACCTCTTTTCTTCATGTCTCCAAAATTCTGTATGATCTTTCTGTAGGCAACATCTACTTTTCCTGCGACCATTTCCTTTTCTACTTCTTCACACTTTTCTTGTAGCCATTTTTCTTTTGCTGTTTTTCATTTCCTATTTATTTGATTTCTAAATTGCCTGTACTGCTCTCTTCCTGCTTCATCCTGAGCATTTTTGTACCTTCTCCTCTGATCCATCAGCTGCAAAATTTCTTCTGTGATCCAAGGTTTTGGGGCAGCTTGTTCCCTGAAGTCTAATGTTTCTTTGCCAGCTTTCATTATTTCGGTCTTTAATGCATTCCATTCGTCCTCGGTAGAGCTCCTTTCACAGTTACTGCTTAGACCTAAGTCTACCATTTCTGCAAATTTTTCTCTTGTGTTAGATTGTTTCAGTTTATTCACTTCCAGTCTGTTCTGCTTATGCTGCTTCCTTATTCGCTTGAATTTCAGCCTGCACTTCATTACTATCAAATTATGGTCCGAGTCTATGTCTGCTCCTGGGTACGCTTTACAGTCCAGAACTTGATTCCTGAATCTCTGTTTGACCATGATATAATCTAGATGATATCTGCCTGTATCCCCAGGACGTTTCCAGGTGTATATTCTTCTTGAATGGTTCTTAAACAGTGAGTTCGCCACTACTAGCTTATATGTTTCACAAAATTCTAGCAACCTGCTTCCTCGCTCATTTCTTTCTCCTAGACCAAAACTTCCTACAGTATTCCCCTCTTTTCCTTCTCCCACTATTGCATTCCAATCACCCATGATTATTAAATTTTCCTCCCCTTTCACATATTGGATTAATTCTTCAATTTCATGGCGAACCCGCGGTGCCCGAGCTGGAAACTTGTGAGCGCCGCAAGTTTCTCACACCGTAAACTCCTACTATGCTTCAACGACCACCGTGGGGCGTGGCGGTGGAACGTTGTGTGCCTAGGAGAACGGGGATCTTGTCTTCATCGCCCGGATCGCGAGGATGGTAGAAACCTCTATAAAAAACCCCTCAACCTCAAGGTCAGCCACTTGCCGAGGAGGTGAATGGGTGGAGAGGGAATTCACTAGCTAACGTGCAACCTCAGGGGCACCTGAGCACCCCTGTTGTATCAGCATTTCTGTATAACATGTTTTTACTCGTGGGACCAAAATTCCTTCTCACAAGCAAAAACAAAACCCCTGCGGTCCGGGTGTGCCGCAGGAAAATAAAAATACACCCAATACAAAGAAGCGGGCCAGGGTTGATAGCCCTCCGGCTTCTGAATGCAATAGTAACAGGAAAGTTTGTTCCATAGCTAACGCTTTCATTGTAATGCAGAGGAAAGAGGGGACATTTGAAAAAGTGTCCCCCTTTTATATCAATAAAGGGCTTGAAGGACTAGTAGGAACTTTGAGATCGGTTAAAAAGCTGAGGAACGGGATGCTGTTGCTGGAAACAACCACCAGTAGGCAGGCTTCCCAGCTCCTTAATTGCGAGAAGCTCGGGGAGTTCGTAGTCAGTTGCGAACTCCACAGAACCCTAAACTCTAGTAAAGGCGTTGTCACCTGCCGGGACATTATGGATTTAGGGACTGAGGAACTGGTTAAGGAGTGGGAAGAACAGCAAGTAGTCGAGGTGCGTCAGATTCAACGGAGGGTAAATGGCAGTCTTGTAAAGACTGCCACTTTCGTCCTGACGTTTGACACTCCAGTGTTGCCCAAGTGTATTAAAGCCGGATTACATTAATCTGAACGTCCGTCCGTATGTTCCGGACCCAATGCGCTGCTTCCAGTGCCAGAGGTTTGGACATACGACGGCGTCATGCACGGGCAACCCCACCTGTGGTAGAGGCGGCAAGGGGGCACACGAACCGGGTGTCCCTTGCGCGCTCCCACAGGTGTGCATCAACTGCTCCGGGTCGCACCCTGCCTGGAGTAGGGAGTGTCAAGTGTATCTTGAAGAGCGCAAGATACAGCAGTTGAAGACCAAAGAGTGGATACCTTCCATAGAGGCAAAGAAGAAGGCGAAAGCGCTCGCCGCTCCAATATTCGGAACAAGCTTTGCCAAGACGGTCTCGACTCCCATCAGGAAAGAAAGTGTTGCTATGCAGACATCCTTTGCAGACATGGGCACAAGCACTATGTGCTCATGTCAGTGCAAGTGTGGTGCAAAACCCACGAAGGTCATAACACCCAAGACCGCGGATGTCGCTAGCAACACATCTGCAACCTCGACCTGTCCAGCAGCAGAAATAAAGTCTCCACCAGCAATCAGATTAACGGCACCTCCTATTCCACCACGAGCTACTAAAATGGTAGCGATACCATTTGCTAGCGGTGGAAATAGAGGTGACCAAAAGATCCGAGGTATAAAGTTTAGACAGACTGATCCGACCCAGTTTGTTAAGTCCCCCTCTTCTTCTCCTCCCAGACCGCCCACCGGCAGGGAGAGTAAGGGGAAGAAGCAGAAGAAGAAGTAAAAGGATGGGTAGGATTTTGAAGAGTCCTCTGGGTCGGAGATGTCTGTCTCCGCCTCCGGACAAGAAGAAATGGAAATGCTGGTGGACGAGACTGGTCCCGTTCCTCAGCAGGAAGTGGCCGAAGACCCACCCGAACCGGGGCGGGTGAGGTTAAATAGGTAAGGATGGCTCCCATACTTCAGTGGAACATCAATGGATTTACAGCTCACAAAGACGAGTTACACCTCTTAGCACGGTCTGATCCTTTGTGTCTCTGTCTACAAGAGACACATTTCAGACCATCACACCAACCTGTGCTAAGAGGATATGACGTGTACCGTAAGGACGATACCGAGGGTGATCGAGCGAAGGGTGGAGTGGCAGTGTTTGTTCGAAACACTGTCCACTCCGAACCTGTAGCTC
The DNA here is from genome assembly GCA_031002005.1 of Vandiemenella viatica. Taxonomy (NCBI): domain Eukaryota; kingdom Metazoa; phylum Arthropoda; class Insecta; order Orthoptera; family Morabidae; genus Vandiemenella; species Vandiemenella viatica. The sequence goes on from JARYHS010013630.1 coordinate 57,227,204, forward strand.
TCACCTCTGATTTACAAGCAGTGGCAGTGAGGATTCACGGTCCCACTCATTTGACAGAATGCTCTATCTATCTACCACCTAACACGCCCATCAGTTATGACGACATGTCTAACATCTTGCGGCAGCTTACTTGGCCATTCCTCCTCCTAAGAGATTTCAACACACATAGTGCGCTGTGGGGCTCAAACGCCGATTGCCCCCGAGGCCGAATGGTTGGTAGATTAATAGAGCAAGAGGAAATATGTGTCCTCAATACTGGTGCAATGACACATTTTACCACTGCTTCCGGATCGTCCTCTGCCATTGACCTTTCATTGTGCTCCGCCTCAATCGTGGACTCCGTGCATTGGGAGGTGGATCGTGACCTCCATGGAAGCGACCACTTCCCAATATGGATGCAAGTAGAGTTTGAGCGTGGAGGAGGCAATAACCGACGCAAATGGAACGTCAGCAAAGCCGACTGGCAACTCTACCGCCGCTCCATTATTCTAAAGGAGTATAACAGTCTTGACGAGAAGGTGAATCACCTTACACAGGCGATTCACCAGGCAGCTGACGTTTCCATGCCGAAAAGCTCCGGAATGCTGCGAAGGACGCACGTCCCCTGGTGGAACGATGAATGTCGTTCCGCCATTCAGGGTCGCAGACGTGCATTGCGGCGTTTCAGGTTTACCCTACATCCGACAACCTAGCAGCGTTCCGTATAGCCAGAGCTAAGGTGCGTCGTGTTATTAAGGAGAGCAAGAAAAGGTCATGGCAGAACTTTGTGAGCACCATAAATCGTTCCACACCTTCCTCGAAAGTATGGGAGTCTATCCGCCGTATATCTGGAAGGTACTCCCGTCCCCCAGTATCTGGATTACTGGATCACGGACGTATTATTACTGACGAACGAAGCATAGCGCAGCTGATGGCGGAGAACTTTGCCACTATCACTTCATCCACCAATTTTGACCCTCGGTTCCAGCAACGCAAGATTGCTGCCGAGAGGCGCGCGCTATGCTTCGACTCATCGAATACAGAGGCCTACAACTGCCCATTTACACTTTGGGAGCTGGAGTCAGCGCTAAACAGCGCCAACGACACTGCTCCAGGGCCTGATTTGATCCAGTACCAGATGCTGAGGCATCTTAATAAAGATGCTAAGGAGTACCTTCTAGATATTTTTAATGACATATGGACCGGAGGACACTTCCCCGACTCGTGGAAAGAAGCAACGCTTATCCCTATCTTAAAACCTGGAAAGGATAAGTTGTTGCCAGGTAGTTATCGTAGTATTGCCTTGACAAGCTGCGTGGGGAAGACACTGGAGAGGATGGTCAATCGCCGCCTCGTCTGGTGTCTTGAATCCCGTAATCTTCTGAGCCGCTTTCAGTGTGGATTCAGGAAGTTCCGTTCCACCTTGGACAACCTGATCTTCCTGGAGGCGGCAATATAGAATGCGTTTATTCGCAGCCAACACCTTGTGGGTGTCTTTTTCGATCTCGAAAAGGCCTACGATACTACCTGGCGGCATGTAATTTTAAAACAGTTACATGAATGGGGTTTTAGAGGTAACCTACCCCATTTTTTTAAATCATTTTTATCCGGTTGTTGCTTCCGGTACCGAGTCGGTAGTGAAGTGTCGGATCTTTTTATTCAGGAAAACGGTGTCCCTCAGGGATCAGTTTCAAGCGTTACTCTTTTTGCCATAGCGATAAACAGTATATCAGTCGTCATAAGGACTCCCCTACGGTTCTCCTTATATGTTGACGACTTTTTAATTTTTATTGCATCGTCCAGCCTGAGAAGCGCCGAGCGGCAGTTGCAACTCACGCTGAACAGGCTGGATGAATGGTCAGTGCACACCGGTTTTCGTTTCTCTGCCGAGAAAACCCGGTGTGTACTTTTTACTCGTAGCAGAAGCCTTTTACCAGAGCCCCACCTTACCCTTAGGAACACCGTTTTAAGTTTTACTGATACTGTTAGATTTCTGGGCCTCATTTTAGACACAAGGCTCAACTGGCTTGCGCATCTAAAAGATGTGATAGCCAGGGCCTTGAAAGCTCTTAATCTTTTAAAATGTCTGTGTGGCAGGTCGTGGGGCGCTGACCGCTCCTGCCTGCTACAATTTTACAAAGCCTTTGTACGGTCGCGTCTGGAGTATGGCTGCATCATATACGGTTCGGCACGGGACAGCTACCTACGCATTTTAGATAGTGTCCACCATGCAGGAATCCGACTCGCCACTGGTGCCTATCGCACTAGCCCTATACCCAGCATTTGTGCTGAGTCTGGTGAGCCGCCGCTTTCCTCCAGGCGGCACCTACTCATGGTGCGACACTATGTTCACATTGCGGCAACACCCGGTAGTCCCGTGCACGACGTAATGACGCCAAATTATGGTCAGCTATACGATAATCGCCGTAGAGCGACCAGATCGTTCAGCCACCGTACAAAGGCTATTTTAGAAGAATATGGTTGTGAACTACCAGCTTTTTATTACCAGGGTTGGAGTAAATCTCCTCCCTGGCTTTTAAAGAGGCCCAGATTTATTTTAGAAATGTCAAGGTTCCACAAGCTGTCTACCTCTGACAGTGTTTTTAACAGAGTTTTTAGTGACATTTTAAACCAGTATCAGGATTTTACCTCGGTATATAGGGATGGGTCTAAGCAGGCTAACGGAGTAGGCTGCTCCGTAGAGTTCCTTCGAGCGACTTACAAATACAAGCTGGATAGCAGGTGCAGCGTGTATACTGCCAAGTGCTACGCCATACTAAAGTCGCTCCAGCATATGAAGGTAAGTCGTTATATGAAATACATCATATGCTGTGATTTCCTCAGCTGTATTCAGGCACTAGGAAACATGTACCCAACAGACCGCTTAGTCCAGGACATCCAGGACGTCCTCCTTTCACTTCAATCATCTGGAAAGGAGGTTTTATTCTGTTGGGTACCGGGCCATGTGGGAATCAGGGGGAACGAGGCAGCTGATGAAGCTGCCAAGTTAGCCTGTGACAAGGTCCGAATCGACTTTGCACCGGTCCCAAAGTCAGACCTTGCCTCGGCGGTGAAGAGATTTATCTTTGATATTTGGCAGAGGCAGTGGCTGGAAGTCGAGCATAATAAGCTCCGGCAGGTCAAGCCGACCGTTCAGCCGTGGAGCAGCTCCTTCCAGCGGGCGAGGAGGGATGAGGTTCTCCTTACTCGCCTCCGTATTGGGCACTGTCCTCTCACGCACAGCTTTCTTCTCCGCCGGGAGGACCCACCGGAATGTGATGCTTGTGGCGTACCTTTGACGGTACGCCACATTTTAACTGACTGTGCTTTATTTTTTGACTTAAGGGCAGACGTTGGCATAGCCAACGATCTGTCCCTTATTTTAAGTAATGAAGCTAGCAATGTGGCTAAAGTTTTAAAATTCTGTGTATTTGGCGGTCTGATCCCAAAAATTTTGGGAAGACCGGCCTAATCTTTTAAGGTGGATGAGTGGCCATTTTACAGCCACTCATCCATGTACATAGCTCTTGTTTTGTTTTGTCTCATTTGTGTTTGTTTCACTATTAGATTTAAGTTTTTATGTCTGGCTGGCCTCTTTACAGCCAGCCGGACATAAGCTGTGATGTTTTGTATTTTAATGGCCCCTTTACAGCCAACATTTTAGCATTTTACTCTATTTGCCGTCTGTGTGGCCGACCCCTCTACAGTCGACCATACAGACGGTAGAACATGGATTTTAAGCCACATTGCTAAGCCGGTCGTTGTTAGGGCGCTAATGACCTCGCCGTCGACGCGCCCTTAAACCACAACAACAACAACAACAACAACATCTTCAATTTCAGCGTATATTTTTTCTATTTCTTCGTCATCTTCTTGTGACGTTGGCATATATACTTGTACTAATGTGGTTGGGACGGGCTTAGTTTCTAACCTCATCAAAATAATCCTGTCACTAAACTGTTCATAATAACTCACCCGTTTCCCTACTTTCTTGTTCATTACAAATCCTACACCAGTGACAGCTTGTGTGCTAATTATCCTGTGTTCCCCAGACCAGAAATCCTGTGCGTCCTTCCATTTAATCTCACTAATCCCAACAACATCTAACTTAAGTTGTTCCATCTCCCTTTTTAAGTTTTCTAACCTACTTGCCCTATTCAGACTTCTAAAATTCCACGCTCCGACTCGTAGAATGTTTCTATCCATTCTGATGACTCCTCCCTGAGCAGTCCCCACCCGGAGATCCGATTGGGGGACTATTTTACCTCCGGAATATTTTACCCAGGAAGAAGCCATCATGATACCAGGTGTGTAAATATGAAACCAGATTTTTTTGATCAAAAACACACGTTCATTGCATAAAAATGGTTCGACATACCTTATTCAAAATATTGTCCATTGCAAGATATACATTTTTCCCATCTCTCCGGTAATTTATGAATGCCACGCCAAAAAAAATTTTCTCTTTTGAAGCAAACCAGTCATCAAGCCATTTCCGCACATTTTCGTAAGAACTGAAGCGCTGCTCGGCGAGTGCGTGTCCCATCGATGCGAAGAGATAGTAATCCGACGGCGCAAGGTCAGGTGAGTAAGCCGCATGCGTCAGTATCTCCCAACTAAGCGACTCGATCATTTCCTTGACTGGTTTTGATGTGTGTGATGGTGCGTTGTCGTGAAGCAAGATCACTTTGTGTTGTCTTTTCTGGTATTCTGGTCGTTTTTCCCGCAATGCTTGGTTCAAACTGAGTATTTGCTGTTGATAACGTTCACTATTAACAGTTTCACCAGGTTTTAGAAGCTCGTAATAGATCACACCACTTTGATCCCACCAAACACAGAGCAATTTGGCCTTGAAACTGACGTTGACGGTTCACCTGGAGATACCCATGATTTTTTCCGCTTAGGGTTCTCGAAATATATCCACTTTTCATCACCAGTCACAATTCTATGGAGAAATGATTTTCTTTTATATCTGGCGAGCAGCATTTCACAAGTGGTTTTTCGGTTTTCTTGCTGTCTGTCAGTCAGTTCATGTGGAAGCCATTTTCCCATCTTCTGGATTTTTCCCATCGCTTTTAAACGTATGGAAACAGCTTCCCGTGTCACATTCAATTGATCTGCAAGTTGTTGTTGCGTTTGAGCATCATCTTCATCCAACAATGCTTGCAACTCACTGTCTTCAAACTTCTTCGGAGGTCTTCCACGGTCTTCATTGCTGATGCCAAAATCTCCACTTTTGAATTTTTTGAACCACTCGAAACACTGTGTTTTCCCGAGAGCACGCTCGCCATAAGCTTCGACAAGCATTCGATGCGATTCTGCAGCAGTTTTCTTTAAATGAAAACAGAAAATCAACGATGTCCGCAAATCGTAGTTTGTGGGCACAAAAGTCGACATCTTCAACAGTGTTAAAAACCGCACTATCGTATGAAACTTGTATTGTCGGGAGTGGAAAATCACAGCCGGCTGTCGACAAAAGAAACTGGTGACAATGGCGCAATCGGGCGGTAACTGCTTTGATCGCTACAGCCATCTATCGGCAAATTCCGGTTTCATATTTACACACCTTGTATATGTAATTTGAGAGGATTACATGTCCTCGGGATACCCTTTGGGTCTTTAATGCAGTGGTTTCCCGTTGCCTTCTGCATCCCCATGCCGTTGATCATTTCTGATTCATCCGCCTTTAGGGGCCGTTTCCAACCCCAAGGGCAAGAGGGTGCCCTGAACCGCTCCCCGCTCTTCCGCTCTCATTTCGGAGGCCGTTGGCAAGCAGTGGGTGACTCCTTATATCGGGAATCTTTCAGTCGCCAGAGCCTCGTCCGTGCAAACAGGGTGCACCACGTGAAGGAGAGGTTGACATTTGGTTGGAAAAGACTAGTATAGTCTCTCCCAAACCCTTACACCCCATATCTTGCTTAGAAGAAAGTAAATCTAAATGGATAATATTTTACATTACTGTTATTGAAATTTTTACGGTAATTAATTATTTTTGGAGTCGGTGCCAGCCAAAGCAAAAAAAAAAAATAAAAAAATAACTATAATATATTTAAAAAATCATGTTGCTACTTACCTACAAATAATTCTAGAAACATGTTTGAACAAAACTGAAACATACAGATGATACACCGATATTATACTAACTATAAAGCGTTTACTGTATGATGCAGTCTACCAACTGACACAGTAGTGCCAGAGATATGCCTGGATGACAAACGAGGCCGAGCCATAGATCAAAATATTGTTAATTTGTTTCCCTAAGCTATCTCCCGCCATAACACTATCTGCCTCACGACTTGCTGTAAAATATTTGGAATTTTTTGTTCGTACTCTTGGTTCTCCTCGAACACCAAAAAAGTTCAGTAATTCGATCTTCGCGATGTGACAGCTGGCACCGACTCCAAAAATAACTAATTAATGTAAAAATTTCAATAACAGTAATGTAAAATCTTATCCATTTAGATTTACTTTCTTCTAAGCAAGGTATAAAGTTATTTTAAAATTTTTAGTGTGGTTTTTTGAAGGCGGTTTTTATGTTTTTAAACAATTATTTTATCTCAGTATGTAATAAGTTATTGACGCCGGTTCACCAGTCGATGCAATTTGCTTGGATTTTCAGAAAGCTTTTGACTCCATGCCACACAACAGACTTTAGGCAAAAATTCGAGCATACGGTATATTTGATCAGATTTGTGATTGGATACAAGTTTTTTCTAACTGATTGGTCACAGTATGTTGTTGTTGACGAGGAAGCCACTTCTAATCTACATCAAGGCAGTGTAATAGGACCACTCCTTTTCTTAATCTTATATATAAAATTCTCGTGTCACAATTTTCGTTCCCATACTCCTCCGAAACGGCTTGACCGATTCTCATGAAATTTTGTGAGCATATTGAGTAGGTCTGAGAATCGGTAAACATCTATTTTTCATCCCCCTAAATGTTAAGGGTAGTCCACCCCTAAAATTTTTTTTATTTTTTAGACAAAATTATTATTTTTTATTTTTTTATGATACAACATACAAAAATACTTACAATCCTAAATTTTCACCCTTCTACGATCAACCCTTATTTTTTAATAGCCATTTTAGTAATTCTTTTTGGATGCACCGGGTGGAACTGGCAAAAAATTCGTTATTTCGCTAATTCTTGCTGAAATACGATCAAATAATGGCATCGCATTGGCCGTTGCATCATCGGGCATTGCAGCAACTTTATTGGATGGAGGCAGAACAGCTCATTCAGTATTTAACCTGCCACTAAATATTCAGAATAACCCTGACACAGTATGCAACATTAAGAAACAATCGTCCATGGCCACCGTGCTGAAACGGTGTAAAATTATCATCTGGGATGAATGTACTATGGCACACAAACATTCGCTTGAGGCGTTGAACAGGACATTGAAAGATATTAAAAACAACGACAAACTATTTGGCGGAACTCTGTTGGTCCTTTCAGGTGATTTCAGACAAACACTTCCAGTCATTCCACGTTCAACATACGCTGATGAGATCAACGCTTGCTTAAAATCATCTCCATTGTGGCGTAATGTTGAAAAATTACAGCTAAAAGTAAATATGCGCGTTCAAATGCTTCAAGATCCATCCGCTGAAACATTTTCAAAACAACTCTTAGATATCGGTGATGGAAAAGTTGCTATAGATTAAACTAGATACGTAAAATTACCGACCGATTTCTGCACAATCGCTGATTTGCAAGATACTCTCATTGAACAAATATTTCCCGATGTACACACACAGTACATAAATCATGAGTGGCTGGCAGAAAGAGCAATTTTAGCGGCAAAAAATGTAGACGTTTTGTTATTTTTATATTCCCTCATCGTTCACAGTGCTCCATGCCTATTTCACGCATATACCACATTCTTACGTACATACAATATACACATTTCACATACATACATACTTACAATAAGTAAGCTATTTTTTGTCTACACTAGAAATTACTTGAAAGTTATTTATATGGCAAAACAACGTTTGCCGGGTTAGCTAGTTTTTATATATAATCTCAGTGACAATGTTAATAGCAGGTTGCGATTGTTTGCTGATGATGCAGTAATCTTTAGGGAAGTAAGGTGCTGTGACGAATGCTTAGAAATTCATCACAATCTGGATGTTATTTTGGAATGGTGCAAGAAATGGCAAAAAATGCAAAGCAATGTGCTTAACTAACAAAAAGACTTGTTGACACAGTTGATTTTGTGATGTATTTGGGTGTAATAGTACGAAGTAACATGATATCAGACTTGCACATAACTTCTGTTGTGGCTAAAACTTATTCTAAGTTAAAAATGAGATAGGATAGGGAACAATAACCCGTCACTTACCACAGATGAAAGCAGGAGGGTGAGATGAAAATGTAAAAACACAAAAACAAACATAAATTCTACAATATTTTGGTTAAAAACCTTAGTCATGTGAGAGGCGAGACATGTGGCGGGGGAAAGATGTGGTCACATCCTGACCCGCCACATGTATGTAACAAAGGCAGAACTCGAGGTTTGGTGAAAAAATTATTACTAAAAAATTACATTTTATTTTGATTGGTTCTAGGGGTAAATAAATGAAGGTAGAAATACTGTATATATGTGTCGGATCTGGAGTATGGGGCTAGCTACGAGAGGGCGCCACAGATACAGCGAGTAGGATGCCAGCGCCACGGCGACTGCAGTGACATCTACGAGAGGCTACTTAAGGGCAGCGCACAGCACATGGAGCCTCTCTTCCTGCCTGACCATCGAGGCAACATCACTCCGCTATGTGTCATTGTGTATTGCGGGACTGAGTCTAATAAACCAGATAATTGTATCCGTTAGCTACTCTCCACTGTCCGAGGGATATCCACAGCCCAACTTCGCTGATGAGCCATCTGCCTCGAACCGGGAAATCCATTCACCCACCCGATTTCTGATCTTTCCCGGAAGGATCCGACATATATACACACACACACACACACACACACACACACTGAAGAGCCAAAGAAACCTTCATAGGCATGTGTATGCAAACACAGATATATGTAAACATTCACAGTACGCCTATATAAGACAATAGGTGTCTGGCACAGACATTAGATCGGTAACTGATGCTACAGTGGCAGGTTGTCACGATTTTAGTGAATTTGAATGTGGTGTTATAGTTGGCGCACGAGAGATTGGACACAGCATCTCCGAGGTAGCGATGAAGTGGGGATTTTCCCATATGACCATTTCACGAGTGCACTATGAATATCAGGAATCCGGTAAAACCACAAATCTGACATCGCTGTAGCCAGAAAAAGATCCTGCAAGAACAAGACCAACAACGACTGAAGAGAATCATTCAACGTGACAGAAGTGCAACCCTTCCACAAATTTCTGCAGATTTCAGTGCTGGTCTATGAAGTGTCAGCGTGCGAACCATTCAATGAAACCACATTGATATGGGCTTTCGGAGCCGAAGGCCCACTCGTGTACCCTCGCTGAGTGCACAACACAAAGCTTTACGCCTCGCCTTCTAGCATTTCTTAAAAAATTGTCTTGTTTATTCATTAAGAAATGTGCCGTGTTGCATTTATGATGTGGTTATATTTTATGCTTTATCTTTATATTGATTTATCGTAATATGCTTTTTTGTGCGTGTATAGTAAATAATTAATCTGTTAGCCGTTATTCTGCACAATTTAAATCACTCTTTTATTATTTAAATACATCGTTCTTAAATACATTATCGGACTTCTTCAATATGCAAGTTCTCCTTAGCGCTGCTCTCAGCAATCTCTTAGTTAATCTCTGTATATCTGTTGCTATGGAAACCTCCTTAAAAGAGTATTAACCGGCCCGTGACATGGAACTCCTACTTCCAGGATGTTATTATACTATCTGTTATGCTACAGCCCCCCCCCCCCCCCCCCAAGTTTACCATACCATTTGACATCCATACCAGTATAAATGGATATGGTAAACTTTCCTGTAAATGTTACCTTTTAGGTAAGGAGAGCTTACATTGTACATTTGACTAACAACACATTTTTTTTTTTTTTTTTACATATAACGAGGACCGATGGCTTGATGTAACTTTCCTAGGTGATTTTCCATAAGCCGCGACTGGTTGGAACGGCATATTGTCTGTAAAACACATTGTGACACATAGTTACTGTCCTTAACTACAATAAGTATTTTATACTACAGAATTGTTATTTAATAACATCATCTTTAGCTGTCATGGCCTCTGCCTGTTTACCAAGCATACCATTCAAATAGTTAAAAAAATTCTATTACCTGCCCTTGGTACATTATGTTCTTCATAAGACCGATCCTTTTGAACAATTTTACTGTTGTATAACCGGCAACATTATTTAAATCTCCAGTCTTACACAACATTATTTAAATCACATGTTTGGTCCCTGGACCAGTACAATCAACCCTCGCTAATACGACTGGGACACCATTGTTTCTTGCTAATCTGGCATTACCATCACAGCTTCATTTTATTTTATTTCTTCAATACATTACATTATATTCTCCCGATAAGTAATAACTTCTCTCCACTTTACTTCATCTTGAATATATTCATATATATAGGCTATGAGAGGTACCAACAGAGTCATTTATAGGTTCTACCTGGACCTCAGCTATGTCTGTGTTAACCAAATCCTGAACCTTTCGGTATCATTTAAAGGCAATGCCTAGATAGTGGCCTTATTTACAGGAACTGAGTCTTGACTGTGCTGCGGTACCCTCTCTATATGATATTTTACTTCCTAATTCATTACACATTTATTCTATCATAGTAATACCTTGTTTCTTCTCAACTCATTCTATTCATTCTAATGCTCCGGTATACCTTACAAACTATATATTTTTTTAAAAGAAAGTCCTAATAGACAATGAACTTTTATGTAATGGTATGCTGTGGTAACAGCCGAAGACTGCACATCTGACCAAGATCGTCAATATTGGTAAATGACAGCTTCCACTTAGTGGTTATAAACTTTTACTATCATTACAGTTGAGGAATTGTGGGCAGCAACATCAATCAGTACTATCTACAAGTGTTTTGTGGCACTGAATAGCAATAAAATGCCAACTATAAGTTAACAATAATAGTAAATTCCAATATGATAGAGTTTATATGTACACACCTGTGCCCTGCACTTAGTGTTAAATCTTTTCATTCACCTTAAACTAATTCATTATTTTCTGAGTTGTAGGTTCAATATCCTGATTGAATTTGTACACAGGATGAGGCAGTAAGCGTAGCTTACCCTCTACAAAAGGAAAACCTTTTTTTCTATATTTCCAGTTCACTTTTTCCCAGTTATTCATACAAAACAAATGTCTGTTTACAGTTAATCTTACTTTGCCAGAACAATAACTTGGCAAACCAACCTCAAAATATGTAAAGAACTCTGAGAATGTTCAACACCATTATTCTGTAATTGCTTTGATTCATAATCACAAACATAATTCTCCCCAACAATGGAAAAAATGTCACAGTTTACATCCTTCAAAATCATCAAACTACCTAATCCATCTACATTCATTAAAATCTCTTCCATCTCTTTCACATGACAAAAGTCACCTGTTCCTTTAATGTCTCTGGTATCAAAATTTTTTTATAGACTTACAACCCTTTTCTACTGGTTCATCTGTCTTCGTGTAAGTTTCCGCCTGGTTACTTTCATGCTTAAACTCATCATTTAAGTGACACCCTTCTTTAACAATTTGTCTATCCTTTACATGATTTACATCACCATTAATTGTAACATCACTCATCTCATAATTTTCCCTTACAGTATTAGGCCTACTATCATTACTTTTAATTGTATTACCTAATGATTCACAATGAATTGCATTCGTACTTTGTTCAAACCCTCTAATTACTAGACTCTCATTGCATATCTTTAGTTCCTCATTTATCTTTGTACACTGTTTTTCAGCCCTTTCTATATACTTATCTAACTTTGCCTGTACATCAGTTTCTGACATAATTATTCGATCCTCTAAAGACCTATAAGACCTATAAGAGCTTCTTATTTCCTCTCTTAACTGTGCTTTTGTAGCTGTAAGTTGTGCTTGTATAGCTGTAAATTGTGTGGTAAGTTGTGCTGTTATTTGTGAAGTTACTTGTGTTATTTGTGCTCCCAATCGAAATAGTATTTTTTCTAATGCACCTACAGTGACTGTTTCGTCTTTCTTATTTACTGAACCCAAAGGATCACAAATAACCATTTCACCTGGCATCTGATTAGCCATTCTGTAGAAAGCTAAGCCATATTCAGCGTCCCAAAACTAGTATCAATAAAATGACGTGATATAATAAATTATTTGAATAAACAACGAAAATTCGAAAAGATAGGTTATGTTAAACTCCCAAAAAACGTAAAACTAATTCTACCCGCACACTGTTTCTGCCAGTGACAACATTCTTGCCACAACCAACAGTTTTGTTTTTGTTTTTTTTTTTATTACAAGAACAAAGATAATTGAGTCTAGAAAACACTTAACTTTAACGTATTTTGTAGCTGGCGGTTTCTACGGCGGACGTTGTCAATCCCTGGCTGGTTCCCGCTCGGCCGCTAGTAGCGCTGTGTGCTTCCAAGTTCCAACGATTCTCATCTCTTCCTTTCTTGATTTTTGGTTGTCTGCTAGATACTCAAATTCATAAGTTTACGTAGTATTTCTTTATTCTGCAGCATCCAAGTCCACTGCACGATCGCCATGTCGCATTTCTTAAAATGTCATTTCAATTTTAAAATTCCAACTTTCGTCCCCTTCACGGTCTGCCATGTAGCATTTCTTAAATGCAATTCAATTTTATCATTATTAAATGTGCCATGTTGCATTTACGATGTGATTATATTTTATGCTTTATCTTTATATTGATTTATCGTAATATGCTTTTTTGTGCGGCTATAGTAAATAATTAATCTGTTAGCCGTTATTCTGCACAATTTAAATCACTCTTTTATTATTTAAATACATCGTTCTTAAATACATTATCGGACTTCTTCAATATGCAAGTTCTCCTTAGCGCTGCTCTCAGCAATCTCTTAGTTAATCTCTGTATATCTGTTGCTATGGAAACCTCCTTAAAAGAGTATTAACCGGCCCGTGACATGGAACTCCTACTTCAAGGATGTTGTTATACTATCTGTTATGCTATAGCCTGTCAACAGCGACATTGGACTATTGATGATTGGAAACATGTTGCCTGGTCTGGCGAGTCTTGTTTCCAATTGTATTGAGCGGATGGACGTGTACAGGTATGGAGACCACCTCAAGAATTCATGGACCCTGCATGTCAGCAGGGGACTGTTCAAGTTGGTGGAGGCTCTGTAATGGTGTGGGGCGTGTACAGTTGGAGTGACATGGGACCCCTTATACATCTAGATACGACTCTGACAGGTGACACGTACGTAAGCATCCTGGCTAATCACCTGCATCCATTCATGTCCATTGTGAATTTTGACGGACTTGGGCACTTCCAGCAGCACAATGCAACATGCCACACATCCAGAAATGCGACAGGGTGGCTCCAGGAATACTCTTCTGTGTTTAAACACTACCACTGGCTCTGGCCACCAAACTCCCCAAACATGAACATTATTGAGCATATCTGGAATCCCTTGCAACGTGCCGTACAGAAGAGATCTCCACCCCCTCATACTCTTACGGATTTATGGACAGCCCTGCAGGATGCATGGTATCAATTTCCTCCAATACTACTTCAGACATTAGTCGAGTTCATGCCATGTCGTGTTGCGGCACTTCTGCGTGCTCGTGGGGGCCCTACCTGATATTAGGCAGGTGTACCAGTTTCCTTGGTTCTTCAGTGTATATAACTGACTATAAAGATAGTAAGTGACAGGTTTAACGTAGTCTTAGACCAGGGGTGTGTGTGGTGTCAAGATTGTACAGGTTGTATTTTAAAGAATTGCAAAACTCTCATGTGTCCACATTTCGATTACTGTTGTGGAGTTTGGGATCCTTATTGCAAGTGATCGATTGACACGTTAGAGGAAGTATAGAGAACTACTCGATTTATGACTGCTTGCTACAGCCCTTATGAAAGCATCACAGAATTGATGGATATATTGGAATGGGATTGTCTGGCAGATAGATGACGTTGGTTTTGTATGCATTTTTTTTAGCAAATATGCGAAAATCTTCTTTCACACGAGTTCATTGAATTACTTTGTCTACCAACCTATTTGCAGGAATGATGCTCAAATGTAATCTGTATTTTCCTGAGACACAGGATGGTGCCCAGAGTTAGTTTTGGTGTAAAGTAGGGTCATAACAGAAGTCATATTTGCGGATGCGGATGTTTAATGTTTGACATGCACTATAAGCTAACCTAGAATTTCGTAAATTTACATAACGAAATTTGTTTACAGAATAGCGGGCTCAGTTGAACAACATGATACTTTCGCTTTAGAGTCATTTTTTATGTTAATTCAGGAAATAAATCAAGCTAAACAGTCAATTCAGGCAATAAGTCTGGTTTAAACAGTAAATTCAAGTAAGAAATCTATCTAAACAGCTGTAGAAGGACTGAATGTAAGATTTACAGATGTAATATTTGATTTCGGTATAATTTCGCTAAAGTTAACATTTTCCTCACTTTGAGAGATATTCAGGATAGTAACTAGTAAAGAGAGGATAGACATCTTGTAGCTAGAGACTCCTGCTATAGTGTCTTAATACATTGAAAGTGAAAAGCCGTTTTAAGACGTAATTACACATGTTAAATTTGAGAAGGCGCATTTTGGAAAGATATAGAAAGTCAGTTAATAGGTAGAAAGAAACTTAATTTTTGCTTATACAATATATTAAAGTTTAGAAAAGTTCAATAGAGTTTAAAGGATGTTTTTTGAGTAATATATAGAAACTTTTAATGCATGGATAAGGTAAAATTAACAAGTTTAGATAATATACGTAAATTGAAGGGAAGAAACTATATTCAAAATAAAGCTTAATCAAATGCAAAGAGTTTCCACTAAGTTTCATTTAAATTAACAAAGTCATTGGGTCAAGATAAAAGAAAGTAAATTTTTGGTGGCAATAATACTTGATAAAATTGCCAGACAAATAGCTTTCAAGGGAACGATATTTCAGAAATTAATAATAAATCGAAGAAAACAGGTAGCTACTTCAAAATCGCTCAGTAGTTATTTTGGAACACACAGAATCTTTTGAAGTAGGTTTTAAATACATTAGAAAGGTATTAGTGGGTTCAAAATTGGCAATTGCGTCATAATTCATTTTTTTTTTGCTAGAAAATAGTAAACGTGGCTTGCATAGTATCA
This sequence comes from Vandiemenella viatica, assembly GCA_031002005.1. Classification (NCBI taxonomy): domain Eukaryota; kingdom Metazoa; phylum Arthropoda; class Insecta; order Orthoptera; family Morabidae; genus Vandiemenella; species Vandiemenella viatica. The sequence goes on from JARYHS010013630.1 coordinate 57,242,498, forward strand.
AATAAAAGAGTAATCAATTGGAAGTAAAATAAAAGTTATTTCAGCTTCGTAGCTCCAAAATTGTAGAAATTATGAACAAGTTATGGAATCTCAGAAAATAATTTTTTTATGGCCAAACTATTGAAGCTAAAATTTTTGTTTATAAGGATCAAAATTAACACTTTTTAATCAGCCTAGCTACTGTCAAAATTTCAGATTGATAGGCATGTTTTAGGTCCTCAAGGTCACAAGTATGACAAAATCTTCGAGCTTGAGATATGACATTTGATCAGATCGTGAGACTGCTTACATAGGAAACTGGAAAAAGTAGCGTTCTCACGGGCTTTTCTATATTCAGCAGCCATAATCTTCCATCGCCCCCAGTCTTCCAGATTCAGTTAGAGCGTGACTACACTTTTTGTGGCACTAATTGGGCGCACAGCAGGGCGGATGTAGATTCCGAGCAAGCATGTGTAACTTTGAGGCTGGCGTATGGCGAAATTAGAACACCTCATGAAACTGTAAATTCAGTTAGGGGTTGTGAGGTTGGTCTGTCTCAAAAATTTTAATTGTTCCTGCAATAAAATACTGTGGTGATGATTTTCGATGTCATAAGTTTGTGACTTTATAAAATTTTGAGAGTATATATGGTTCAACATTTTTAATTTCAACAGTGACTTTTAATGACTACATAGCTTTCTTAATTTGGGGTTAGATCGAGTTAGGTGGCGGCCGAGTTTCTGTGAAACACAAACTGTACGTCCTGAGGCAACAACACACGGTTACAGTTAAGGCAGATCGGTTTAGCACTAACCCTGGTGCTGAACTTATAGTCTTATACCACGGATGTAGATGTTTTGCTGAAGTGGAAAAATAAATTTATAATTATTTAGATTTTAATATTTTATCAAAAATAAACTTAAAATCAAAATAAATATATATTTTTTATGCCAATTTCTACTTTTTTTCAGAACTATAGTCTCTTTCCATATAATACTGTCACACTGATTTATTTTTTGCCTCATCTTTCAACAATAAAAAAAATGGGATGATTTCACAAATGAATTAAATTATTTACATAACTACGCTCGCATCTTAAAAACAATCTTTGTCATGTGAACTTTGCAGAGTTCACAGCTCGGCTGGTTCCAGTGTCAAGCACAAGGCCACACCACAGCACATCTTCATGCCCGCCACCTGCCTTTCCACCGCTCTTAGTGGCCCATTCATAGCACAAGTTGTTGGACCTATATTCATCCGATTTCCGATTAAAAAAAAAAACACTTGTTGAGCCGTGAAAGGGGTTAGAGGACTACCTGCAGAAAGTGTTGGATGTTGGGACTCCCAAACAACCAACACTTGTCCTTGTTGTCCAACAAGCTATGGTGTTGGATCATGATTGGAGGAACCATCCTGCAAGTGTGTGATAGGGACACTTGCTGTGTCGCGAGAAAGTACAAGTGGAAAGGACTGCTTGGGAAATTTTGTTGGACCCCTTTTATTAGCATGAACGGGTGAGTGCATCCTATTGTAGTTCTACATGGATGTCCTGTAAGTTGGACTCTGAATAGGCTGCCTTACTTTACATGCAAACTGAAACTTATAAATTCATCACTTCAGCTCATTGTTATTTTAATTGCAAGGTTGTTAGAAAAAAATGACCACGTTGTTGTTAGCTAAGTGATGATGAGCAGAATCTTGTATAAAGACAAATATATATTACAATGTAAACAAAACATCCGCTATACATCCGCAATAAACATTTGCCAATGCAGATGCGACAATGGATGTAGGATTTCATGTGAAAGTTCCACACTTGCTGATGCGGAGATCTGCTACATCCATAGTGCAAAGCACCCTCTGCCAACCACAATACTTGTGAATTGTATAGATGTAGCTGTAGATACAGAAGAGTGTGATATCTGAGGCTCACAACTTGTTCGATGTGATGATTTCTTTGGGCTTTGCAGGAATGATACTCAGATGTAACCCATGTTTTGCTGAGACACAGGAGGGTGACCTAGACTTTTTTGTTTGTTCATGCAATCTGTTAGGTACCCTTTAGTTCACCAAAAGTTCTCCCACTAGCTATCCCCAGCACTGAAATATTCTGTAGATCGATTGTAAAGTTGCTTATGTTGGACTTAGAAATTTCGAGAAGAATAATTGTCAACTTGAAGGAATTTCCCGGTATTCACATCCACAGTTAAAACTCGTCATTGGAATCATTTTAAAGTGTATTTATTATATCAGGAAACGTTTATTTTAAGATATATTCCGGTTTGTTCACGTTTTGAAACACACAATCAGAAAAGTGAAAATCTAAGATTTGAAATATCTTTGAATTGAGTAAAGCTACAGCTGAACTTTTATCATCAGCTATAGCCAGCATTGTTCCTGATATTTTGATAGTAAAATTAAATAATTTGCCAAAGTTTAAATAGCAGTTTTAATTAAGATAAAAATGAACTTTTTAACTGAAAGGAATATCAATTTGAAATTTATATCAGTAGATAACCCAAATTGAGACGATTACGAACATATAATGGTTTTGGTAAAAAGCATAAGCATTCGTCAGAATAATTAAGTTTTTTAAGATAGATTGTCGCAGATTGTTGCTGAAGTGCGTAAAAATTCCGCCAAGTTGGTCATGTGATGACTTTAATTTTAAGATTATAGAAACCCTTTTGAATGTTAAATTAAATTAAAACAGATAGAACATGATAATAGAAAGTCCCTGTAAAAATTTCAAGTTAAACCATTTAACACTTTTAGGGATATTAATTAAAGAAAAAGTTGCTGACCTCATAGGCTCTGAGAAGTCTATAAAAGGGTCTAGCAGTGAGCTCTCATGGTCTCATTCTTTCACTGGAAAGTGATCGCGAGTTAGAGGAGCAAATTGTTCCATGCGGTAACGGTTTAGGCAAATTCAAACATGCTGTAATACTCACTAATGTTAGGGGGACTTCGTGAGTTTTTGTCTTCTCGTAGTAATGTGCTTAACCTGTGATCTTCAAAGAAACTGTTGTTCGAAGCTTTATTCACGTATCTGGTACCGACAATGTACGAGTGAACTATTTTCAAGAATATAACTATTGTGTTACTCTGAAACTGTGTCAAGTGACTTTATTTCTATTACCCTTCGCATTTGGGGTTTAATACGAATGCGTGGCGGCCAATCTATTTAATATTATAGGTACCAGAAGGCTACACATGGTCACGAACTTAATTGTTCACAGTTCAGGCAAAAGTGTTGCATAACCCCCGTGCAGCCCTGCCGTCTTACAAATCCCTTTCTTAAAATTTTTTGTACAGGGGGGATGCTCTGCTGGGAGGCTCATGTTGAAAGTGTGTGTGAAATGTTCATTGAAAAAGAGTTACCATCTCGCTTTTTACTAACTGAAGGACAAACCAGCACTTCAGTGGTCTAGATTTTGTTTGTGACTGTTCAGTCCAGTGGATAACTGGTTTATGTTGAACCCGATGTAAGAACTCTGGCACTGGAGGCAGGTGAGTTGGTATATAGAGCAGTCTGGTAGCTCAGTGATTAAGGTAACTGGGAAAAATCAGAAGGTCCCTTGCTTGAAACCTGGTCTCAGCTGAGATTTTTAAAGGTGACTGACTGGAAATCAGAAGATCCCCTGTTTTAATCCCAGTCTCAGCTGCGATTTTCAAATGCCCTTTACCTACCTTCACCTCTGGCAAAGGTTGCTTTGTGTATGTGAGTTACACTAGAACACTTCTGTAGTTTGGATTCCATATTAAACTGTAGGACCTCTTTACCTAACAGGATTACCACGTTAGGTTATGGTAGCCACGACAAGAGGTTCATGTGCAGCAGATCGAAAATTCTGTTACCCATCAGTTTAACTCTTCGGGGATATCACAGTCAACAGTGTTATATGCATTTACTTTAAGTGGTATACGATGGGACATGGTACAGGTGGCATGGCCTATGATGAGGTAGGTTTCAATAGATTGTTGTGGGTGATTATTGCACATTTTGCAACAAAGTCTGTTAGAAGGGAAGGAGTCAAGGTGTAGTTGAGGAGAATTAGAGGGTTGATATTTGCCCACAACTAAATGTTAGGTGTCTTACTGAAGGTGATAAGTGGTGAGAAGGATAGTGGGAATATTGTGATTTAGTACAGGAAAAGATCTGTGAAAGTCGTAGCCATAATGAACAATCTGGTTCTGGGATTCCAAACCAGGATCTAGGCCATATAGCTTTCCATTCATATCATTTTTAACAATTAAAAGGAGGCACATAACACACAACAGCATGTGACTATTTATTTATTTCATTCATTTAATTATCTCCGTATGTAATTTACAATAGTTTAACTAGAGAAAACGGTACGAAATGTCTTCTGGAATCAAAAGGGAAAAAAGCTTCTTGCTACATGGAAAAGGGGAGGGGGTGTTAGAGGAAAAAGGCAGGTCGGGCTATGTGGGGGGAGGTTTCACAGGTGACCAAAATGTAGCTACGTGGTTTCTGGATGCTCCCTAATTTGAGTGGGATTAAATTTAGGGAGGAACATGATAAAAGGGTCAAGGTGAGGAAGTCTTACAATAGGATAGTGATGGTTTTCAGTAAAGGAGGGGGAGGGGGTGGATCTGTTTGAGAGGGTATGAATTGTTGGAGGTTAGATCCTAGGTTATCACATAGTTGCTCGATCCTGTCTGTTGTAGTAATGCCAGCGGAGCATGTGGCAAAGTATAAGAGTAGTATTGTCAGATTTGGGGTTTGAGAGAAGGTATGAATGACCCTTGGAGAAAAGAGCAAGCTGAGGTTGGGAGATGGGGTGGCAGAAAGATTCACAACTGGATTTTGAATTTCTTCAGGAGTGCCAGAGTTGCTGAGTGGGGAAAGTTGACCACATGAGAAAAACATGGGGTGTGGCAATAAATGGTGGTGGTAATATGGTGTCTGTTATGTAGGTTTGTGTTTACCATATACCCACAGTGTAATTCAGATTAGGGTTATAATCAAGGTCAGCTTTGCAGTTGTGGAGGAACCAAAACCAACTGTAATCCTGTCTTATCCAGTTCCCTCCTGGCCAGGAATCCCTGAATCAGATTCTTCATTGCTACTACGACTTTTTCGGATCTTTTCCTGAACTGCGTCATATTCTCCCTACTATACTTCCCATAATAACCCACATCATCTTTATTGGGTCCAGTGGAACAGGCAGGCTTCTGACCAGGATGGAGCTGTGTAGATCAAGTTTTTTCGCTAACTACCTATATTGAAGCAGGATTCCAAAGGAAACTAAAAACTTCAGCTGCATTTATCGACCTCTTGGCAGCTTACGACATAGTGTAGAGAGAGGGCATGATATATAAATTTCTTTGTGTAATTCCCTGCAAACTTATTGCATGCCTGTTAGACAACATGCTTAATGGCTGGTTGTTCCAGGTTGTCATGGGAACCGATATCAGCTCTCAGAGGGAACTTAAGAACGGCCTACCGCAGGGATCTGTGCTCACTCCACTCCTTTTCAGCCTATATATCACAGACATGCCGAAAACAAGATCCAAAAAGTTTTGTTATGTTGATGACTGGGTTCTCACCACGAGGTACAGGTCAATCGAAACGTCTGAAGAAATCCTAACAGAAGACCTGGAAACAATGGTAAAATATTTCTGTAGGTGGCAACTCCGACCCAATGCTTCTAAAACAGAGGTTACCTGCTTCCATCTAAATAACAAACTCACTAGAAGCGAACTTAACATACGGTTTGAAGAAACCATTCTTCCCACAATAAGACACCAAAGAACCTGGGTGTTACCCTTGACTGAACTCTATCCTTTAATGTACATCTAACGAAAATGGATGAGAAGCTAAAAACAAGAAACAGTATCATTCAAAAACTATGTGGTACCTCCTGGGGGTGCATCGGCCTCCACTCTCCACTCCTCTGCTCTGGCTCTAGTCTTCTCGACTACCGAGTACTGTGCCCCGGTCTGGTTGAATTGCCCACACGTGAGAAAAGTGTACACCCAACTTAATAACGCTATGCATATGATTGCAGACGTGATCAAGACAACTCCCACAAGATGGCTCTCGATAATGAGCCACATACCACCACCTAACCTGCGACGGATAAATGCTCTTACATGTGAGTACAAGAGGATAATGGACAACAGAAACTTACCGATCCACCAAGATATTAAGGATGCCAACATTAACAGGCTTCGCTCTAGAAAACCGCCAATGAAATCGGCAAGGGATGCTATTCGTGAAGATTTTAACATCACCAAAGCTTGGATCCAGGAGTGGACTGTACACCAAAATAAAAGCTTACCTTGCATTACACAAAAGCCACCAGGTTTTTATTTACCTCGTAAAACTTGGTCCACACTCAACAGAATCAGAACTCGGCATGGCAAATGTGCACACTCTCTGTACAAGTGGGGCATGTAACCATCCCCCTTATGCAAATGCGGAGAGATTCAGACTATTGGTCATATTGTTGAAGAATGTCCTTTAAGATCTTACAGTGGTGATCCTGTGGACTTCCTGCTGGCAACTCAGGAATCGATAAACTATGTTAATAAACTAGATATATGTCGTAATCTTGTAAAGTTGCAGTGTATATATTTTATCAATGTTCTTAAAAGTGTCTAAATTGCCATACGATAAATGAATAAAAAATGGGTCACCTAACATACACTTGTAGACAAATACCAATCCTCTAATGCTCCCAAATCATCCTTCAGTTCCTTCGTTTCTAACAGACATCATTGTAAAATGTGCAATTAGCATTCACCCACAACCTATTTAACCTACCACTGGCAAATCCCATCATAGGCCATGGGCCTGTACCATGTTCCATCCCATACACCAGCTCACCTGCCTTCATGCCAGGATTCTTAGATTGGCCTCACCAAGAACCAGTTATCCTTCAGAATGAATTTTCATCCCAAAATCTAGTCTGTGCCACTGCTTCCCATGCTAACTCACACAATTCTCATCACCTCAATAACCATGTCATAGTTATTCATCAGAGAACTCGCTGAAATCACACCATCATCCAATTCTTGTGGTGGGAATAGGCCTACAAATACATTCTGAATACCAGACACCCTTCCTTCCGCCCTCCTCCATCTTGGATAATGCCTTCTTTACCCTAATATACCTATCACTTACTTGTAAGTATAATTAATATATATATTTATAAGCAACACTATATCTTTAATTTCAATTTGGCTATTTTATTTTTTTTAACCTTTCTGTATAATTTGTTTACTTCTTTTACATGTCCCCTCTTTTATTTTATATTGATTTATTTCTCTCCCTCGGTTAACATTTCTACTGATATTATTTTTGCTCCTCCACCATCTCTAAATCACTGGTTGTGTTGATCACAAGTGCCTGCAAGATTTCAATTCAATTAGTTAATAAGGGCACAGCCCAAAATATTGTTTATGGTGTGTTCCTTGTTGCTGCTGTCATCCTGAGTGTATCATCTTTCCTTTCCGCATTTCTTCCTGCTCCATTATTGCTAATAAATATGTTCAGGAGCAAAGTTCTAAACAGAGGTCTGTGATGCATGCTTACTGGGGTGAATATTCTGCTCTGAACCTATAACTGAAACGATCAGTATTTATTAAGTTCTAAGGGCTATGAAATTAAGGTCCTTTTAAGAAAGAGGCCATTCCAGATTAAATTGGGTAAAATATTTCAAACATCAAAAAATTTGATAAAAACTGCATAAATTCATTATTTTATATATAAAAATGGTTAATTCATTAATAATTTTGTTGACAAAGTATAAATACACCTACTTTATTTTTTTTATAAAATCTAAGCAAGTAATACGTATATTTCAAAATATTAAAAAAAAATTGTTTTAAAAAATTTATTGACATTTAAAGTTAAAACTTGATTTTTTCATTATCCTTGTTTTAGACAGCATGCACAGATGTTTTGGACCATTTGATGGTTTACTGAGATAACGGGCAACAATTGTTGTGTGCATAACAAACATACTGTTGACATGTTGACGGTGACAGCAGTAGAAACACCTCAGCCACAGTATGATGATGTAACTCAGAGTTGTAGTAAAGTATCAGTGTCTTGCAAAATTTTTAAAGGTGTTATCATATCCATGAATAATGATTGAAGTGAATGACACTCGCGCCATTTTACAATTCCAAAAAATATTCTGTTAATGAAATACCTGATCCTTAAAGAAATACCTGATCCTTAAAGAAATGCCTGGTCCTTAAAGAAATGCCTGGTCCTTAAAGAAATACCTGGTCCTTAAAACCAGTATATTCCTTCAACGACCGTATAAGAGTTGTGATAATTTGCAACATTATACGTCAGAATTCTGTAAAATGCATTGGCATTGTGTATATATAATTTCATCTCTGAAAGAAAATGTGCTTGAAAGAATACTGATTCTGAGGGCAAAATGTGCATGATTTGTGTGATTTTATATCTATTGGTGTCGGAACTTTGGTGTGAGACATTTAATTTAGTAAATTCAGGCTTCAAAAATTTAACTCAAATGTTAAATAGAAGAATAGAGCAAAAAAAAAACAAAAACAAAAGGCACCCCCTGTTGCTCATGCTGTCTTTTAATAAATAGTCAGATCCATAAAAAAAAATCCTTTGTGGAATTCATGAATTGGTAATAAGTGTTTTGATTTTCTGCATATTCTACATCTGTGATTGCTTAACCTAACTCAGCATTCCTTCTGGATAAAGAGTATGTACAATTTAACATGAGATCTAACCCATAGAGCATCTTATCATATTTCACATGAATGAAGCAAACTTCACAAGAGGTGTAGATCAGATGAAGTTACTATAAAAATTCCAGGTAAGAGCAGGATTCAAACCAGCAATGGTTCCCAGTCAGTCACCTTAACCACTGTCCAACCAGACAGCTCATTGAATGTAATCAAATACTTTATTAGGCTATGTGAATGCCGTGTTTCTATTCTTTTCCAGTCCCCCCACTCCTCCAATATTAAGTTTATATGTGTCTTTTCTAGAACCAATTGATACTCCAGAAGCATATCTTTTTTCTTTTCCTTCAGTTTTTATGTATCTTTATCAGGATCTTGAGGAAAGTTACACAAGACTGAGAATTCTTGTTAGCTACATTGAGAAATTCGATGTTTAAAGAATTTAGTTCTGTTTTTACTAATGCTATTATTTCTCCCTTCCCCCCCCCCCCCCCAAATGAAAATATTACATATCAAGCTGAAAAGCGAATTACTCTTTTTCTTGATTGTTCCAGTTCCTCACAATAATTACATTTACATTCCCCTTAATTTAATCACCTTGAACTACTGTTTGTATGTATATCTTCATATAACAGTTTCATTTTGTTTGGTATCCAACTTAATTTAATTATGATGGAGCCAATCCCTGGTAGCAATCAATATTCACCTGCCTTTGTATTCCTTTTGTCTTAAATTCTTTCACCATTTCAGGTAAATAGCTCAGAATTTGCTTGGTAATTTATTCCTTCCTAACTCCACACACACACACACACACACACACACACACACACACACACACTACCTTAAGCCTGAAATCAATTGCTATTTTGTGCTCTTCCCCCATTCTTGATTTGTTCCCTCTTTTTCCCCCACTATACTGGTGTTCTCATTCTACATATTGAATATTCCTGTAGAATCTCTCTTCAGTTCTGAAATAAGTGTCTCTTTTTAAAAAATACAGTTGTACCTATAACCCCTTCAGCTTTAGCCACTGGTTTACTTCACATATCCATACCAAGTCTTGATCACTTATTCCGTCTGCAACTCGTCGCCAAAAGAAATTATCAGTTATTTATTGGGGAGATATCCAGGACATCTTGCCCTCTCCTCAGTTGCGCTCTTCAATTTGTATAAAGCCTCCTTCCCTTGCTATACTCTGTTCACTTTACAAGGCCATGTTCCATTGACCTCTGCCCCTCATCTCAACACACTCTCCCTTTCTACCTCTTCAAGCTGACCTCTGTAGGAGAAAGGGCAGCGGAATGCAGAGAGAATGAGAGAGCAGACTGACTTTGAGCTGCCCTTGGCAACTGTATGGGCTATGATATACAGTGGAACTTCTCTAATTCAAATTTGAAGGGGCCATAAATAAACTTCAATTTACCAAAAATTTTAATTAGTAAGTGTTTATAAAAATAGGTAAAAATTAAGGAAAAAGTCCTTAAAATTAAGTTATAACTTCTTTATTTAGAAATCACTTTAACTTATTACTGTTCACAGTCAAATTAATAAAAAAAATTTGTGGGGCATTGATTTTTTTTTTCAAAGATGTGAAACCCAGGAGTTTATTTAAAACAATGAGTGGTCTGGTGGCTCAGTGGTTAAGTGTCTGACTGGAGATCGAAAGGTCTCCGGTTCAAATCCATGTCTCGGCGGGGATTTTCAAAGGTGATTCACCTCTGCCACAGCTTGCTGTGTAAAGTGAAGTACACCAGAATGCTTCTGCGATTCGGATTCCACGTAAAACTGTAGGTCCCCTGTACCCGGCAGGATTGTCGGGTTAGGTTAAGGCGGGTACAATGGGGGCGGAATGCGCAGCCAATAAAAACCCTATCTCCAGGTCATTACGACCACACAGACTTATTATTATTATTTAATGCAATTAAGAGAGAATTGCTCACGTTAGCTTGAGCCTTGTTGTAGTGTCGGAGTTCATGGATATAATGTAATGAAGTTGGAATGGGCTACTCTACAATGATCTCCACTACCTATTCTTCAGCTGATGAATGTTCCATTTTCTACAATAACACATCAACCAAAATTTCTGCGTCAATTAGCTCACCACACACTACATCATCATTTTCAATGTCCAAGAAACTTGTTGTTTATTCATGTCTTCTCAAATGTGTACTGGAGGCACAGTTTCATACACGACGGTAAGATCAGCATTTTTCTTGAAACTTGCTTTACAAAAATAGTTAACAACAGATTTTTTTAATCACCTTTTTCATCACTTTTTCCCATGAATTGTTACACATTCTTGCAGATGTAATCTTTATTTTGTAGTTTTTGTCTAGGTGGTTCTCAGAAAGAATATTTTGCACAACAAGACACCTATAAAACTTTTTAATCATGCCTTGATCCATTGGTTGCACAGCAGATTTCATATTTGGCGAGACTAATAATAAGAATAATAAATTTCATGTTGTCAATCAGGGATACAATGTTATGATATGTGCAATTGTCAATAAATAGTTCTGCTTTTCTTTCTAAGTGTGTTATAAAGTTCCAATAGCCAATTTACAAAAACCTTGCTTGACTTCAAAAAAATTTTGTTAGCTTTGTATTCTAATGGTTTTTTACATTTTTGAAACTTTGAGGTGAAGCAGACTTTCCTATCATGAGCAATGGTAGTTTTTCTGAGCCATCTATGTTACTTCCAATCGAAAATGTTGCTCTCTATTTACTGTTTTTTCTTCCACTGCAGTGTTATCCTTTAAAAGTTAAAGTTTGATTTGTTGTTCATATTTTTTTTTTTTAAGTCGCATCAACATTGAAAATATTTTTTGCAGGAGGTTCCTCCATTGTTTCTATGACATCTTTCCAGAAATTTGCTGCAACTTCAACTCCACCCTCACTTTCGCACTAACACTTTTGATAGTTATTCCATTTCTCTTCCTGTCACTACTCACTTTAAATTCAGTTTCATCTAAAACTGGAAGCAAACTCTTCAGCTTTGGCTCTCAGAAGTTGTCCACATAAAAGGATTTTTTTTTAAAATCTTGTCCCTGTTTGAATCATTTGTGTACACATTTGTAGATGTTAGGATTTTTCAGACCCTTATGCTCTTTTATGGTTATCATCATTTACTTTAGCAAAACTGTCCAAAATTTTTTCCTTGTTATTAAGATACATAAAAGTATTCAGCAAAATTCCAAACTCATTTTTCAACTTCACGTATTGTGGCTACTTTTCCAGCAAATATGAATGTCTTGCACTGAACTCTCTGCTTGTACGACAACATATTGATTTAGTTAAATGTAAGGTATCAATAAACAAACACACTTAAAATTGCACAGAAAATATTGCAAAAAAACACAAACACAAGCACGGACTGTACACTGCTACTGCACTCCTAAAATCATACATAAAACTGCAGACAAAATTCCCACAGTTGATTGAACTGCAACTGGATTACAAAACAGCAACACAGGTGGCTGGCTGGTTAATAAGTCACCCCATTCTTGGAAGAAATAACAATGGGGATCACGTGCTGTGGATAATTACCTTAATGATTACTTCTTGCAAGATAGTTCTCAAGAAAAATATGTTTGAACAAACATTAATTTACATGTTCTTTTCCAAAATATGAACAAATTTTCTTCAAATTTATGTAAAATAATTTGAATTATAGGAGTTACTTTTAAACTAGTTAATACAGAAGAAAATTTCGAATTATCGAGAAATTCTAATTAGAGAAGTTCCACTATATTTGCAAGTCTGTGCTCCCTTGAGATATTAATCTAATTTCCTTCCCAATTGACACCTATTAAATTTAAATCCTCACCAATAATGACAATTCTATGCTTGCCTCCGAATATGAATTTATCCCTTACAGATCTCATCTTGGCCATTCTCTTCAACTAGGATTAGCAGCCAAGACCCTTGTTTTCTCTTTTATATCACCCAAGATATCTATCTTCAATAACACATAAGAATGATATGTGAACAACAGTGAATTGTTGTAGATAGATACCTCTCCACAAATTCCTCCTGTGTGCAGTACACAATACAACTCTAGGGTAACACCTCATTGAGTAAATAAGTCTCTATCACTATTATTATTTATCACTCTTCATTGATATTGTATACTTATTATTATTAGTAGTAGTAACTGTCGTATGTCCCCATGAGATACTTCTAACATTCTACGCTCTGACTCCTCCCTGAGCAGTCCCCACCCGGAGATCTGATTGGGGAACTATTTTATCCAGGAAGAAGCCTTCATCCAATATGTAATTTAAGAGGATTACATAGCCCTTAGGGTCTTTAATGCAGTGGTTTCCCGCTGCCTTCTGCATCCCCATGCTGCTGATCATTTCTGATTCATCTGCCTTTTGGGGCCATTTCCAACCCCAAGGACAAGAGGGTGCCTGAACCACTCCCTGCTCTTCCACCCTCCTTTTGGAGCTCATTGGCAAGCAGTGGGCCGACTCCTTATACCGGGAATCTTTCAGTCGCCAGAGCCTCATCCGTGCAAACAGGGTGTACCACGTGAAGAAGAGGTTGACTTTTGGTTGGAAGAGGCTAATATAGTCTCCCCCAAACCCTTACACCCCCCAGGAGAAAAAATCAGTATGCTGTGATTTGCTGATGACATTCTCTTGTCAGCAGAACAGTAGGATATTGAGAAGTTATTGAATATCATGAAACTATTGAAGGAAGATTTTGGACTAAATATAAACCAAAGCAAGCAAAATTGATGAAGTGTAGCAGAAATGATACCAATAGTAGTAGATTAAATATGAAAATATGGTCAGATGTGATAGCAGAAGTTGGTTAATTTTGCTACTTAAGTAGTAAAATTACAACTGATGGCTGAAGCAAGATTGATGTTAGAATAGCAGTAGCAAAAAGAGCCTTCATGAAAAGGGGAAATCTTTTAGTTTCAAACATTGCTCTAGGAATTAAAAAGAACTTTTTAAAACTCTATGTGTGGCTACGAAGCATGGACCTTAGGAATACCAGAAAGCGGGAATGTTGAAGCATTTGAAAAGTGGTGCTAAAGAAGGATGCTAAAAATTAAGTGGACAGATAAAGTACGAGTTTTGGAAATGATGGGCGTGGAAAGAAATTTATGGAAGAGTCTTAAGAAAGAAGAGACAGGATGGTAGGTCATATTTTGAGACATGCAGGATTGGTTAATTTGTTAGTGGAGGGAACAGTCAAAGCTTAGAACTGCAGAGGAAGACAGAGATTAGAATATATGAAGCAGGAGGACATGGTTTGTATGGGGTACGTCTAGCGCAAGATAGGAAGGGATGGAGGATTGCATCAAACCATTCGAGAGACTAATGTCAGTAAAAAAAAAAAAAAAAAGTTCCCATAACTGAGAATGATAAGCAATTTTCATTGGATGTGTTCAATTTTTCTTTCGGATGTTCTTCTTGTCAGGCCAATATTTTTTCATTTTTTTCACTGACAATTTTGGTTTCTTTGGCAGTCTAGATACGTGTAGATCTTTCCTTTTTTTTTCCTCCAAAATACCTTCCCATGAGTTCACTTTATTTTTTAAAAAAACTCTGTCTGACATCTCCTTTAGCAATGCCTGCATACTTCAGGGCTTTCTCTACCTTTATTTAGTATCACTCCAACTCGATTTGTTTACTGCTCCTGTACAAATTGTTTTTTAATCCTGACTCCAAAAATGTCAGTTATCTGATCTCAGATGTTCCTAACAAATTAAATCTTGTTTTGCATCTAACATCTCAGATTATATTGTTTCTCATATGTTCCCATGTCAAAGTTTATTTTTCTCTCTCTGTGGAAAATTTTGCGAAATTTTGAGCTATTTGATGTAAAACATAATGGCTGAAACCTTTAATGTGTACCACAAAAATAGAGTTGCTGGTGGAGAGGTATTCATACAAGATAGCACTTACTGTTACAGTTCCCTGGTTTTTAGATGATAAATATGAGTTAATAGAGTTAGGTTTGTGGGTGGGTGGGTGGGGGGGGGGGGGGGTGACGGCCTGTTCACAATTGTGCGAGAGAATGAATGAACAAAACTTGGCACCTAAGGAGAAACTGAAAGTGCACTGTAGTTCAGAGAGGGGTGGCTATTATATATATGGGATTTAGTTAAATTTGATATAAATTGAGAAGTAAGTAGAATTATGGAGACTTCACCCAAGTGGTAGAGCAAATCACAAGGGAGGCAGAACATGTTGAATATCTCTCCCTCTCTCCATTAGCAACCAACAGACAAGTGGGAAACATATCTCATAGCTTCTCACCAATTTTTTTTTTTTAGATCGTGGTATGAAAATGTTGGACTTCTACCTAATAAAGGCTACTGAAAATTCTATATTGGGTTACAGGGAGACTGAGTGGTCATAAAACATTTGTCAGGGGCAATGAGCAGTTCTTAAAAAGGTGACAACAGATATAATTAGAAAAAGGCAAGAATTCAAGAACTGAAGACATATTTTAGAGAAAAGTTTAATATGTGAAAGAGGCAACTGTTACAATATCAGTCTGGTTACTCATTGTTACAGCACTAAATTGAAAACTAAAGGTTTCTGGTTCAAATCCCACCATGGCCACATTTTTACAAATGCTTAGCTTTACTTCCATCTTATTTTGTGTATGTGAATTGCACTGTGAACACTGTTTTGTTTAGATTCCCTGTTAAACTGTAAATCCCACCCTGACAGAGGCAGAATTCACTGCAAATTAAAACTTTACTAGTAACTGGTAACATAGAAGTTGGGAACAAAATATTTTTTTTACAAAACAAAAATGAAGGAAAGCATGAAATCTATCATTTCATGATAAACCCAGTTGTACACAGGGTAGGGAGGGATTTTTAAGGTTTGCATTTACTGGAGAGGATGATGAGGGGATGTACCAATGAAATGAGAAATTTAGGGTAAAAAACCTTGTTCAGGCTATTGCTTTAATATGGTGGGATCCATGTGAGGGTATCGAATATGGAATGAAGAGTGTGCAAATGAGGGCATTGATGTTTGTCAAATTTATTGCAGAACTCAAACAATAACTGGTATGTTAAAGGAGCTAATTCGTGTGTCACTGGAAGTTTAGATGAACGAAGCGTGCTGGATGTGTGAGTGGAGACTTTCCCGGTGTATCAATGCAACAAACTCCTCTTGGGTGTCCAGCTGGAGGGTGTTGTAAAAACATGACTGTTAGCAGTCAGCTTGTGACAGCTACAAGATACCTGATAAAGACAGCAGAGTCAGCTGTCGAAAAGTCGTGTTTTTATAACACCATCCGGCTGGACACCAGAGAGGATTTTGTTGCAGTGCTAGATATGTTTATGGTACTGGATGAAAGCATTAGTGGTAATATGTGGAACTGAAGAATAATAGTTATCATTGCTATGAGTAATACTTAAATTTGGGCATAATGATGTGTGAAAATTATTAAAGTAAATTATTGAGGAGGCACTGAACAATTTCCCAAAAAGTGGATGAGAGCCATATGTTCCATCCAACCAAAAATAAAAGGAGAGTGGAAGAATGAATGTGATATCCAACTATGAAAAGAGTCTTAAGCACATCTTACCTAATATTAATAACAATCGTAAACTGTACGTTTACTCTGAATGTGTTCCATTTTTATGACTAATAAGAAAACTGAGTCCACAACCTGAAGGTTGGTTGGATCTTCTGAAAAGGCATACTAAGCCATTGTAACAGAGGTAGGACAGCCAGTTCCTTTAATCTAGAACCTTCAGTTTAAAATGGAATCTGAACCACAGAACATCCTGGCATAGCTCATATGATCAAATACAACTCTTTAAAACTTCATGGCTTCAATGGGATTTGAAACGAGAACCAGACTCCACACTTTTGACAGCTAGCAGCTTCACTGCTGAGCTACCAGATTGCTTGCTATAATTAATAGTAGCTAAGTTTTACCATTTGTGAACATAGAGTTTGATATAGTGGTATTTACGAGGCATATTTTTTAAGTAAGTACCGTTTTGTCACACCGTGGCTGCAGCGCTATGGTCGGCATTCCGCACTTGCGCACTGTGTACCTGCATCTCTTGCCTACGCACTGATGCCATTACAGCCTAATTCTTCCTTGTTTACGTTGTTCACTGAGTGTTTAAGATGCCTCCGATAATCGTGAGTCCTGCCGACTGTGAAGTACAGGCTGTTATAAGATTTCTTTGCGCTAAAGGCCTAAAACCGATTGATATTCATCGTGAGATCTGTGCAGTTTACTGACAAAATTTTATGAGTGATGGAATGGTGAGAAAGTGGGTGAGAGCATTTAAAGATCGCCGCACAAATGTGCATGATGAACAACGGAGTGGGCGTCCTTCGGTCGTTAATGAAAGGTTGGTGCAGAAAGTGGACAATAGGGTGAGAGAAAATGGACACTTTACGATTTTCTCCTTGTGTGATGACTTTCCTAATGTTTCTCATAGTGTTTTGTATGGCATTGTGACCAAGCACTTGAATTACCGAAAATTGTGATCACGTTGGGTACCGAAAATGTTAACGGATGTGCACAAAACCAAAAGTTTAGGCACTGCATTGACGTTCCTTGAGCGGTACCACAATGATGGTGATGATTTTTTAAGCCAAATTGTTACGGGCAATGAGACATGGGTGGCCTATGTCACACCTGAATCAAAGCTACAGTCCATGGAATGGCAGCCTTCAGATTCACCCAAAAAAGTGAAGTTCAAGCAAACGATTTCTGCCCGGAAAATCATGTGCACAGTTTTTTGGGACAGAAAAGGAGTATTGCTTGTGGAATTTCTGCCTTGTAATGAGACAATCAATACAGCAGCTTATTGTGAGACATTGAACAATCTGCGCCATTCAATCCAGAACAAAAGACGTGGCAAGTTGAGCAAGGGCACCGTTATGCCCATCCACATGTGGCTAATCAAACCAAAGATCTCATCACATCTTTTCAATGGGGAAACTCTAGATCATCCTCCATACAGCCCTGATCTGGCACCCAGTGACTACCATCTGTTTCTGCACTTGAAGAAACACCTGGGTGGTTAGCGTCTTGAAGACGATAACGAAGTCAAAACATAAATGAATGTAATTTTTCTCGGCGTTGTTTATTTATAAACGTTTCTCGGGAAACAAACCGAGTAATATTTTTATTAATGCACAATATTTCGGCGACTTTATTCTCCGTCGCCATCTTCAGGTGCAGTTGCAAGTCTTGAAGTCAGCCTTGAGCGTGTTGTTTGTAAACTGGCATAGCAACGACAGACGTTGTTATGTTGCCTAGCAGCATCTCAGATGTCATTAGACGCCCGAGGAACACAAAAAACAGAGCATTGGTGACAAGCAGCCTCAATTACAGGAATCCATGCATCACTTATCTGGAATCCACAATCCCTGTTTACCAATTCAGACGCGAGGCGAATTTCAATTGCTTCTTTAATGACTCTGTCCCAGAAGCCTCTCGCATTTTTCAACACCTTAGTCGCTTCGAAATCGAAACCATGTCCTTCTGTCAAACTATGTTCCGCCACTGCTGATTTGTTTTTTTGCCCCAGGCGAACATGTCAGGCGTGTTCCAAACAACGTTGTTGTACGCACCATATGGTCTGACCGATGTATTTCTTTCCACATTCACACGGGATGCAGTAAACTCCGGGTGTATGCAGGGCAAGGTCATCTTTTGGAGGAAGCCAATGCACACCGACCTGTACCTAAACGCGCACAGTCATCATCACCCTGCACAGCGCAATACAGTACTAACTACTCTTGTCCACAGAGCGCGGGCAATATGTGATAAAGACAGCCTTCCTAGTGAGTTAAAACATCTACGTGATACCTTCAGAAAGAATGGGTACAATGAACATCAGATACAGTTGGCATTCCGTGAAATGAAACGCAGGCCTAATAAATACGATAATGGTCCACACGATAAATTAGCCTTCTTGCCGTACTCTGGCACCACAACCTCTAGGGTCGGAAGAGTCCTGGCAAGAAATGGCATTAAGACCATTTTCTTACCACCACCAAAATTGAGAAACATTTTGCGCTCTCCAAAAGATGACCTTGCCCTGCGTACACCCGGAGTTTACTGCATCCCGTGTGAATGTGGAAAGAAATACATCGGTCAGACCATACGGTGCGTACAACAACATTGTTTGGAACACGCCCGACATGTTCGCCTGGGGCAAAAAGACAAATCAGCAGTGGTGGAACATAGTTTGACAGAAGGACATGGTTTCGATTTCGAAGTGACTAAGGTGTTGATACATGCGAGAGGCTTTTGGGACAGCGTCATTAAAGAAGCATTTGAAATTCGCCTCGCGTCTGATTTGGTAAACAGGGATTGTGGATTCCAGATAAGTGATGCATGGATTCCTGTAATTGAGGCTGCTCATCACCAACGCTCTGTTTTTTGTGTTCCTCGGGCGTCTAATGACATCTGAGATGCTGCTAGGCAATATAACAACGTCTGTTGTTGCCATGCCAGTTTACTAACAACACACTCAAGGCTGACTTCAAGAGTTGCAACTGCACCTGAAGATGGCGACAGAGAATAAAGTCGCCGAAATATTGTGCATTAATAACAATATTACTCGGTTTGTTTCCCGAGAAACGTTTATAAATAAAAGAAGTCAAAACAGTTCTGATGCAGTGGTTAACAAGTCAGGCGGCTGACTTCTATGAGGAGGGTTTTCAAAAACTGGTACTACGTTATGACAAGTGCCTCAATATTGAAGGGAATTGTGTAGAAATGTAGAGTAAGGTACACGGTGTTTCTTGGGCTTGGTTAGGGGTGCTGCAAACGGGGGTTGTCTGAGTTACCACTCACATATCCCCTCACATCCCCACCCAGGATCCACCATCCAGCTCCATCCCTGCCAGGAGAGCGATCAAGGAAGAATTACCCCCCCCCCCCTTTTGCAGGGGGGAGTAGAGTAAGGTACAGACTTTCATGTAAAAATAAAATTATTGAGATATATTTGCACATCTTTTTTTAATTTCAAAATGGTACTTACTAAAAAAACATGCGCATAATTTGTGTCATCTGGTTGCGCTACTTTGTTTGTTGTGCTAATTTTTATGGGCTTATTTACTATTAGTATTTCCAATATATTTCAGAAATAACAGAAGTAAGCACATTGAATATCATGTTATGGTGATAGACGAAAATTTTGAAGACTTGAAATATAAATATTTTGGCATTACATTTGATAGCAAGCTTAACTGGACAAGTCACATTTGTCAGTTAGTAGGAAAAGGCTTCACAATTCTGCACTTATTGGAGAGAATGATGAGGGGTTGTACAAGAGAAGTAAAGGAATTAGGTTACAAAATTTTGGTCAGACCATTGCTTGAATATAGTGGTGTAGTATGGGACACACATTTTGCATATCAAATACAGGAGTCGGAGAGGGTGCAAAAAAGGGCTGCTAGATTTGTTTCTGAAATTACCGCAGAATGCAATCAGTAACAGATATTGCATCAAACCAGTCGAAAGACTGACAACAGCAAAAAAAATCATAAAGGAGCTGGAATGGGATTAATTGGAAGACAGGAGGAGGGTGAAGAGGGTCATGGGAGTGTACAAGTCGTATATTGGTGATTAGGCATGGAAAGATATTGGTATAAGAGTTAAAAGTAACGCATGGTAGGGAAAAGATGACCATGATTACAAGCTGGCACTCAATTTCAGGCACAAGAGTGTAGGAAGATTCTCTTTTGGGTAAGGGTGTCAGGGATTGGAATAAATTACCAAGAGAAATGATGAATAATTTACCAAAAATGTTGAAAGAATTTAAAGCTAAAATTTTCAGGGGGAAAATGTAGGTGGTTGCAGGAAAGGGGGAATATATGTGTGTAGGGAAATTGCCACCGGAGTGTGTGCTCCATAGCAATTTAAATATTATTATTATTAACAGCATGCTAAAAGTGAAATTATGAAAAAACTCTCCTTTCATTTTAAACAGGAAAAAGAAACAAAAAAAAGAAGATAGTCATGTGAAGCTGCAATACATTCATTTACAGTAATTTGAACTGTGTTGCTTGGTAGTTTTAAGAAACGTGACATGAATCTTTATTACAGCAAAACGATTATATTTGATTGCTAGTATCATTAAGAGATTGTATAATATATGAACACGTGACCACGATTCTTTTTTCTGGTGTTGGTCTCAGTTATATACTACTGTCAATCAATGATGAAGAAATCATATGGCGTCAGCATGTGAGCAAGAGTTATGTTTGTCGTCTTGGGGAATACATTAGGTCCCAGTAAATGAAGATTTGACCATTCTGTATCATTACTACTTTCATGAAATTCTACAGCGCCACTTGGCTATGGTAGGTTTTGTGAAATTTTTCAGATTCTGAATCTGAACATTATTTTTAAGTAGCCCCAAAGCCCGTCAAAAATGACGGGTTGAATGGAGTGTTCTGGCAATTCATTTTTTTTTCAGTTCCATAACTAAATAGATCTGTTACGAAATAAAGCTCAATGTAATTTGTCATCCTTTGTACTGTAGCAAAACAGTTGTCAGCTTGGTCCAGGTTATATTTCAGCCTAACCATGAACTCCGCTAATATTGCTTCTAGAAAAATCAAAGCTGCAATCATACGTGAATTAATACATTCCCTGTATCACATGTTAATGTCATCATGCATCGCGATATAAACTTGATTCAGAATCTTCACAGGTTCTTACATCTTTCTTATTATCTATAATGAAGATCAATGTTTTAATGGCTGACACAGCTTACATAATGACCCCAATGGAAACAAAGGATGCTAAAAATAAATCTTAACAACTGACGTTATATTAGTTTTAATTGGGGTTTAGGCGTCATAGATTGCGATCAATTTGGAACTTCTTTCGTTCAAACCAAGTAATGGTTTCAGTAAAAAAAAATGCAACTGATAATTAATATGCCAATTTAAACAAAATTCATACTTTTCTATTAGTGTTCTTGCAATACATTTCTTAGCAATTGCTTAAATAAATAGAATTGTTATAAAATAAAGCTCGGTGCAATTCCTAGTGCCTTGCGCTGCAACAAATGGTTTATGTTGTTATCCTGGTCCAGTGGTAATAATGCATCGTGATATAAACTAAATCAAAAATCTTTACAGGTTCTTTCATCTTCCTTTTATTTATATTCGTATTCAGATAGATACTACAACCTTTGATTAGATGACACAGTTACATGCAGCTGAAATGTGGCATCAGTTAAATGCAAAGGAAATCCACATAGTATAGGTTTTAATTGTAGTCTTTGCTGTATACATCGCGATCAGTGTGGAACTACTTTCGTTAAAAACTAATGATATAAGTAACAGAACCCTCAAGAAAACAAATTCAATTATTTAAAAAAAAAAAAAAAAAAATTGCTTATGCCCTCTGCTGTAATGTCATGTGCCAGTTCTAATAACAATCTATCAAATCTGTAACTAACATTGCAAAAATTAAAGCTTTTATCTTACCTATCTGTGGCTAAAGATTTTAATGAATACTTTTATATAAAACAAATATTAAATAAATCAAAGCTACTAATAATTATATCAATTTAAATGCAATACATACTTTTATTTCAGTGTTCTGTCAGTTAATTTATTCGGGATACTTAGAAATGTTATTAAATAACGTGCATAACCTAGAACAAAGGCGTGAAGTTGACGTCATAGCGTGACAGATGTCATAGATGACCAAAACTTGCATTTTATAAGTATACATTTTAAGAATTCCCTAATGTAGTTGTAAGATAAGATAAATTGTCAGTACATTTGTCTTGTGTCCTCCACTATAAATGATCTCAACTTTAAAAGTTTTACAAAAAAAAATAAAAAAATTAGAAAATGTAAAATCTGCTGATAAAATTAGGTTGCAACCTGTGAATATTTGTTACCACGCATGACAAATGTTCTGCCACTGACATTTATTTGAAGACTTTGCATGTGACACCAATGTGGTGCCACTGCCTATTGCTCAACATCTTTTCATGTAACGGTGTCATGAGCCAGCATACTATTAAGTTTTTTGGGGACCTAAAAAAGCATAGCCATGATCTAGGTCTACCATGTCACCTTCCTTGATAGCGGTTATTCGAAGGTTTTTTGTTCTGGTGGATGATCATTATACAGAGTGAAAGTTTCATACTCTCCAGTACTTCTGACTGGTTGCCCATGGAAATATTTAAATGAAATATTACACATAATTTTTTTTAATAAAAAATCCATTTTAGTGAAAATCGAATTAGGATGTTTATTTTGTGTTAACCTTGTTAATGTGGAGATGTTCACGAAGAATGCACAGAACCTTGCCCACAGTTCATTCATTTTCAAATATTTTTCTTGCTGTAATTTTAGTACTCTTCTTGCACATGGCTTATCTTTGATGTTCTTTTAGTTCAAACAGAACAGTTTGCCCCTTTCTTTCATGGTAGAAAACAAGGGTAGCACAACACCCAAACACCATTTAATATCGTTCCTTCTTGAAGAATATAATAATTAAAAACTTCGATTTTTAACATCATGCATAAGGTCACAACATGCCAGATTCTACTAAATGTCAAAGTATACTAATGCACGTCAGCTGTGAACCATTCACATTAATCCACTCATAGATGGTGTTATCTGATACTACTGCTATAATCCTTGGAACCTGGTTGGGTTAAAAACTTTTCGTGCCTACCTCATATATAGCTTTATTTCTGGAACAATTGATTGATAAAGTAACAGAAAACTGATGAATGTGTAAACACTCAATTTGCTTATTCTTAATAGTTTTAAGCGTGTGTCTTAAGATATTAAACTAAGTATGATTTCTCCTTCTCTGTTTACTCTTTTTTTTTTATTAAAATGTTTTTATTAACTTGCATTGGCCTTTGTCTGTTCGGGTAGACTTTTGTAGTTGATTTAAAACTAATTTCTCAATGAGCTAGAGCCTTGAAATTTTGACCATAACTCAGAAGTGGATGACAATGCATGAAAATTTCGGAAAAGTTCTCCAGAAAATTGGAAAATTTCAGAAAAACTGAAAATACTCTTTTCTATAGACCGATTTATTTAATTTTTTCAATGTTCTTAATAGTCCGAATAAGGTTTTTAGTTAATGAAAAATTTGAAAAGTTGTCCAGAAAATTGGAAAATTCTGAGAAAACTTGAAGAATTGTTTTCAGTGTATCAATTTGCCTTATTTTTTTTTTTTTGATGT
This sequence comes from Vandiemenella viatica, assembly GCA_031002005.1. Classification (NCBI taxonomy): domain Eukaryota; kingdom Metazoa; phylum Arthropoda; class Insecta; order Orthoptera; family Morabidae; genus Vandiemenella; species Vandiemenella viatica. Next base: position 57,266,369 of record JARYHS010013630.1, read on the forward strand.
TCATAATAGTCCAAATAAGGTTTTTAATTAAAGAAAAATTGGAAAATTTGCATGGAAAATTCGGGAAAAACTGAGTGTATGGACCAACTTGGCTATTTTTTTTTTTTAATTTGTAATAGGCCGATTAAGGTTTTTTAGTTAATGAAAAATTAGAAAAGTTACCCAGAAAATTTGGAGAAAACTGAAGGAATTGTTTTCAGAGTATCAATTTCGCTAATTTTTTTAAATGTTCTTAATAGTCGGAATAAGGTTTTTAAAGAAAGAAAAATTTGGGAAAAACAAAGTATTTTTATCTATGGACCAATTTAGCTATTTTTTAAAGTTCTTTAATAGTGTGAATGAAGTTTTTAGAGAAAGAAAAATGGAAAAATTGTCCAGGAAATAGGAAAATTTGGTAACAACTGAAAATGCATTTTCTGTGGAGCGATTAGGCTATTTTTTAAAAAAATGTTTGCAGTAGTCTGAATAATGGTTTTAATGGAAAAAAACTGAAATGTTGCCCGGACATTTCTTGATAAATGGAAAGTGCTTTTTTCTTTTTACCACTTTGACTAATTTTTTTAATGTTTGTAATAGTATGAATAAGGTTTTTTTGGCAAAGAAAAATTTTAAATGCTGCCTGAAAAATTCTGGAAGAACTAAAGGTGCTTTTTGCTATTGGATTTTTGTTCGAATTCAAGACCATAACTTATGATTCAAACGACTGATATGCATAATTCTTTTTTGTTTTGTTCCTCATTTCCCTGGGATGGAAATAACTCAAATGTTTTTTATTTAAAAAAAAACTGGAATTTGTCACATGTCTCTGTGATTATGTCATCAAAGTATTTGAAATAAATTCCAAATTTTTGCTCGCATAATCCTAAAAAGCAGAAAATAATAATAAAATAAAAAATTTTATAATGGACTAAAGAGTATAAAATAATTAATCTAATCCTTATGAAGGATAAAATCACATACATATTTCTAACCTCTTTAAATTGTGCTGAAACTTATACTTGGAGAAATTTTTGATAACTATTAAAATACAAGATTAGTGGAGAAAAACATGGGGTACATAGAGAGTAACTATCAATGAAAGAACGTATTTGTCAGTTCACATTATCTGCGGTGCAGTAAAATTGTTAGCTGAGCTATTAATGCATCAATTATCTGTTGCATGCGCCCAGGTTTTTGTCACCAATCTTACCAGTATTTTAATAGCTATCAAAAATTTCCAAGTATAAGTTTTCAGTACAATTTAGAAGAAGTTAGAAAGCTGTAGGTGGTTTTTATCCTTCATAAGGATTAGAGAAATTATTTTATACTTTTTAATCCTTAATAAAAACATGGTACATTAAAAAGTTTTTATTTTATTTTTACTATCATCATTTCTATATAAAAATAAATGGCACTGTGTTAAGAAATACCTCATAATAATGCGTTTAAAGGAAAGTTCCATACAAAGTAATTCGTTTATTACACTTAGTATTTATGTTTTAAGGACCAGTTGCATAGAATTTTTGTTCCCCAATGTAATTACTTATGTAACGAATTTAGCATTAACTGTCATTTTTGCAATTTGCTTAATTTTTAAAATGTGTTGCCATAAGTGTTTCCTTCAAATAGACTTTGCACTTAGGAAATCAAATCTTCAACAACAGAGTTACATTTTACATTATTTAACTGACAAGCTGATTGCAGTGAAATATAAATATGCTATTGTTTTTCAAGAAGTTTATTCATTGGAAAATGATCTTCAGGAAGTCATTGCCTATGTCATTCCCCCCACCCCATGAAAGGATATGAGTAAACCTCCAAGTTAGTATTTCAGGTGAAAGAGTAATTCTCCAAAGACCATATTAAAATTTTTAGTTATGTAAATGAATTTCAGATACAAGTTTCATGTTTTAATGAAGAAAATCAAAATTAGTAGCAAAAATAAATATCTATAAACAACAGTTATACTTAGATTCAATAAGTAATAAAGACTTATCTTAATACAAAACATTTTATAATTTCTTAATGGAAATTTACATTATTGACACATATATTAAAATACATATAACTAGTTTTATTTATTAATAGGGAAAAAATACTTTGGTTACGATATCAGAATTGCAAGCAGTCTCTTTTATAACTGAAGACATCATTGAACACAAGATTTACTTTTCAGGTGAAACGAGGCATATCTCTGGAAGCATCCATACCTGGAAGAAAATTTAGAACATTTGGCAGATCTGTTAAGGTGTCTAGGATAAAATCAGGTCTTGGATCAAATTTGTCTTCAGGTGGAATCCATACAGTTGCACCAATTCCTGCTTGCTGTGCACCATCAATATCAGTCTCAAGTTTGTCACCAACCATCAAACAACAACATGGATTCACTCTTAACTGTTTACAAGCTTCCAAAAATATTGACTTATTGGGTTTCTCCCACGGCAGGTCTCCTGATACCAGAATACAGTCAAACAAATTGTGTAGACCTAAAGCACGTACTTTCTCCCACTGAGCATTAGATGGCCCATTTGTTATCAGGGCCAAGTTGTAGTAAGAGTGAAGATTGTATAAGAGAGACCAAACTTCAGTGCTTGGCTGCAGATGGGCAATGCGTATTTCAAGCCATTTCTTGTTTACCTCACCTGCACAGAAGAATGACACATCACATATCCATATTTAAACTATAATATTACAGTCTCAGAAAAAAAAGATGGAAATGAATTATATCATATGTAAATAATCTATACTCTAAAATAATAGACAGTCAGCCAATTTGCAAATATTGTGTTGGAAAAAATGGTTATTTTAGCTAAAAGAACTTCGATGCTTTAAGGTGATAAACTCTTCATAAATAGAGATTAAACTCTGAAGATACTTTTAATGGCTGAACTAATTCTTTGGTTAGTGTCATTCTTATATTGTTAAAAACACTATTCTAATTGTCTGGTATGAGAAGATATATTTCACTGGAAACAGTTTAATCAAACCTGCTATATGAGAATAATTTCCAAGTGCTTTTTGCCACAAAGTCAGCCGCCAGTCTTCAAGGCTCATTTCACTGTGCTCTGGACAAAGACGAAAGTGCTTGAGAAATGTTCTTGTTGATAATGATGACATTTCCCTTGAAATACCATATTGCTCATGCAAAATTGCTGCCATCTAAGAAAAAAAAATTGTTTAGTTTTCTATTTTTTAAGATTTAAATATTATGTATGTAAGCAAACAGATGCAATTTTAAATAAATTTAAAAAAAAAAAATAGTTTATCCATTAAATAGTTCAATTAAGTGAGTGTGTTTTTAGAACTGATTATTATCAAATCTTACAATTAAGTTTTTAAAAGTAACTAAGTCTAATTTCACTGCTGAGGTAGTAATAATATAACCATTCTACAGTTTCTGATGAAAATTTTACGATGTAAGACTTATACCATAAGGATGGAGACAGTTAAAAGGTTTCTTTCGCTGTCAAAGTTGTTTTTTAATTCCAATGGGTGATTACTTACAGTGGCTACAGACATAAATGTGTATTGGCAGGGATAGGAATGTTGTGAAATTAACACTTCAACAGTTAGCTGTCAGCATTTCTACTGTTATAAATGAAATAAAAAATAAGAGCATTGTTTTAACTTTTCAAGAAAGGTACATGTGCATTATTTATGCAACAGTTGCAGATATTGCAATACAGTTTTTGTCAGATTATAGAATGTAAGTATAGTGACTATTACAAAGGATTTTTAATAGTATTTCCTTCAGGTCTCCTGTGAAAATCCTCCCTGCCCTCCTTCCCCCTGAACATGCTTCAGTAGATATCTTAACCTCAATCAACTCCTAGTCCACAAACAACACTATCCTCATATCATGATACAGTCCCATGACTCCATTTCGTGCAACAAACCATGCATTAAAATGTCTAACACTGTGCTTCCATCACCTTCACCAACCCAATAGCAGTCTCATGGCGCAGTAGTATAAGGAACCTGACTGGGGATTGGTTCGGCTGGAATTTTTATGGGCCCTCAAACTGACCTTCACCTTTGGCATAGATTTTCTTTATTCATCTGAAGTACACTAGGATGTTCCATGTTTCGGATTCCATATGAAGCTGTATCTCCCTCTTACCTGGTAGGAATACTAGGTTAGTTTAGGGTAGCCATCACAAGAGGCACAGGCAGAGCAAATAGAAAGTTCTGTCACTCAACGGCCAAATCCTTGAGGGATATCCTGGCCAGTAATGCTTTACACATCTACTTTTCCTAGTCCAGTTACTGTTGAAAGCTTTCCCATCATAGGGAAACCACTCATATCAAATACTGGATAATAGAAACAAAGAAACTGCCACGAGGCACTGAAAATAAGATAGGATAGGGAAAACTAAACAGATGCCCGTCACTTACCACAGATGAAGGTAGGAGGGCGAGACAAACATGTAAACACACAAAAACATTAACAAATTGCACAATATATTGTCATGAGTCTTAATCATGTGAGAGGGGAGACATATGGCAGGGGGACAGATGTCACATCCCAAACCGCCACATGAATGAAGCACAGACGGAAAATGCGCAGTAGTGGTAGAATTGCCGGGAGGGGGAGAATAAGCTTGACCAGCGATAAAAGTGAAACAAAATAATCTTTATGTAGCATAATTCAAAAAGTTATAATTTTATTTAGATTGGTTATAGATGAAAATAAAGGGAGATAGAAATATATATATATATATATATATATATATAAGGAAACAAAGGCGCTAAGAGCGAATATATTAAACATTAGGATAGAATAAAAACCACCGCTTACCAAAGAAGGGGATTCCTGCGGCGTTGGTACACGAAAAAAACACGAACACACAAAGAATAGAATTTTCGAGTGTGGCTCTTCCTGAGTAGAAGTGAGCCATGCTCGAAAATTCTATTCTTTGTGTGTTCGTGTTTTTTACCAATGCCACAGGAATCCCCTTCTTTGGTAAGCGGTGGTTTTTTATCCTATCCTAATGTTCAATATATATACATATATATAAGTAACTGAATGTAAAATGAAATGAGAGATAGTAGCAAGTGACAAGTTTAATATAGGTTTAGGTCAGGGGTGTGTGTGGTGTCAAGGATATGTTGCAGCATATTAACAGGGATCTGTTTTGAAAATGTACTTATTTGTGGCTATTGTTGAATCAAACTATTGTTTAAAATGTGCAAGGGAAACTTAAACAAAAACTATAAGAAATCAAACATTTTATTTTTAGCTCATCAAGTCTAAACATTATGAAACACGTACGAAATATAAATTAATGCATTCACTTAAGAACAAAATCCATTCTTCCATTTTTGAAAACAGATTTATAAGTATTTCCTTCATCTCTGGACGATTGTTTTTCTGTTGAACTGCCACTGCATTTCATATTTCTTGATACATGATGTTCCATGGAAAAGTTTCTATTATTTTTCATTGTCCAAAAGCAGATGTAGTTTTGGAAATAGTCAAGAGGATTTTTGTCAACTGTGTAGTTTAATCTAATTTATTTTTCAAAATAAATTTTGAGATGTATTAACTTGTAATGTTATCATGTATTAGTTCTTTTGATAAAATATATTCAGTTCAGTTTCAAACTTTTCTTTGTCGATCTTGTGATAGCTTCGGTGGTGTTATCTCTACCATAGCCAATTCATTCTTAAAAGTAACAAATTTTGACTTGTTGAATTTAGAAGCTTCCAAGCATTTCTCAAAGGCATAGCTGTCCGTTACATTAACACACATGCAATCTCACATACATTAGCTTCTGCCATAAATATCTTTGAAGGATTCTGACAGTACTTGCCAGATAACTCTTAAAGTTTATTATGCATTCAACACTTTAAGCCAACTTATTTCTCAGGACTGCAATTAGTTGTACATTACTTCAACATGAGAAATAACCTGATGGAAGAGATCAAACCAAAACATAAAATTTTACAGTGGTTTTATCTGCAATTGAATTTCAATAAGACGCCTTGCGTCCAGGAGGACGCAGGTTCGAATCCCTGTCTGAGCATCCAGATTTGGGTTTTCCATGGTTTCCCCAAATCACTCCAGGCAAATGCTGGGATGCTTCCTTCAAAAGGCCATGGCCGAATTGCTTGTCCCCAGTCCAATCCTGCCTCAAATGACCTCAATGTTGATGCCATAACTTAAAAAGGTAAGTTTTTAAAGGTTGCAAATTTTAAGGAACTCTATTTACAGGTGGAATGTTGTAGAGGATCAATGAGGTATCTTAATGTCCTTACGTTTCTTGAGAATACGTACAGGATAAGGTAAAATTGAAATGCTACAAAACAATTTTCTTCCATTCTAAGTAATACTTTCTGCACTTTTTATTATTAAATTTAGTTGATGTGCACTATAGTGAATGATATTAGCATTACTATAAACTGCTTTTATTTCTGTGAGGATACCTAATTCTTTACTCTTAATGAATGTAAGCACCCTCAAAGGCTTGGGCTATTGGTTTTTGACCATTAACTTTGAGAATTATATCTAATTGTTTTAGAATACTTTTTGATATTCCAATGGTATAAAAGCTCATTAAAATATTCAAATGTTTCTTCATCCAATATGTACCATAAAACAATGAGTTTGTTCTGAAACATCTATTGTGTCATCAGCCATTACGGATCCAAAGGTGGAGTCTTAAATTTCTTTCTTTAGCTCCTCAGGATAAAATTGTAACATGCAGTCAAGCATTTTATTTTGAATGGTCTTAGAAACACCTTCAAATACAGGGCCACATTTAGGCTTTGTGGGTCCCTAGGCTATACATGTGGTGCGGCAGTGGCATAATAATTTTTTATGAGTGACCTTTTTTTTTAAGCTCTGCGAGCTGTCCTTGGCAGGGCACCCTCTGGCTGTGGTGGCCCCTAGGCCAGCGGTTCCCTTTTTTTTTTTTGCCACGGAACCCTAATTGATCATACATTTTTTGAAGGATTCGCATTTTTATAATTGTAAGCTGAAAAACCAGTCTCGCATCGGTAAGTTGTCACAAACGGAAGCATTACCATGATAGCCTTCTCGTGGCGCTGTTATGACTCATTTCAACGAACATTTTATTTAATTCTTGGATGGAACATGTAACACTTATGACGCTTACATGGAACCCCAGGGTTCCACGGACCACTGCCCTAGGCTACGGCCTAGGTAGCCTAAGCTTAAATTATATTTTTGATAAAATTTCAAGGTTCTTTTTAATCTTCATATCATGAAAACCAATTGAACATCTGTACACCTTATTCAATTTGTGCTTAATATTTACACTCAACAAAAGTGACAACGAAATTACATTTTCAATATGTTTCTCCGACTTCACATGCTATTAAGTTTTTTTTCTTTCATTTGGTTTATATTTCTGTTCATTTTGCATTGCCTCCAAAGACATAGGAAGTAAAAGAATGCATTTTCTACTTCATATCCTGAGCTTTTGGTACCATTCAGAATTACATCTATACCCATGTTTCTCAATATAACTATTTCTCTTTTTTTCCATCCAACAGATCAGATGTGTATGTGTTCAAATCTAAAAAAAGTACAATCGCCATAAAAATATTTGCTGTTTCCCAAAGCTTGGTGTTAATAAAAAAAAAAATGACTCTCGTATGAAGAGAGAAAGTGGTTTCCTTAGAAGGGAACAAAAGAGTCTGTATTAATAATTTGTGTTGTCAGAACATAGCAAAAAAAAAAAACTCGCATTTTACAATATGAAAAGAAAACTACCTATGGCTGCAACAGTATGTTCTTTCTTTGTGTTATTTTCCTAATTGCTTACTGAAGTATTTTATCCTCTCATTAATCACTTATGGGATAATGTGGTGCCAAGCTATGCAGTAATCAAATTATGAAAGCAGCAGCAACAACTAACACCATAAATGATTTGTTTTATTATGAGGGTATGTTACAGCAACCTTGGTACAAGACAGTATAGCTTTAATTTTAAAAATATTCCGTCTAAAAACAACCGTTTTGGTGAATTTTATTTTATTCCCCAGATTTGTATCGCCCTAGGGCTTTATCAGTAACTGTAAATGTGTTTTTACAACCACTATATCTGTGAGTACAGTGTGTACATATACATACATACATATAGATTTGTACTGTAGACAGTAATTGTAATAACACATACGTAAAAACACAATTACAGTCACGAAGCTCTACACCATAAAGGCGAAACTCATCTGGAGGATAAAATAAAATTCACCATAACAGTTGTATTTAGATGGAATTATGTATAAAATTAATGTTCAACAACTGCCAAAATATTGCCTATTACCAAATCAATACAGTACAGCTTTATTTATCTGCTTAGAAATGTCAAACGTATGGCGGAGCTTTGTGACATTCAAATTTAAGAGGGTTGTAAAGTACCTTTTAGTTCACTAAAAGCACTCCCACTAGATATCGCCAGTAGTAAAATATTCTATTGATCGATTGTAAAGTTGCTTATGTTGGACGTAGAAATTTCGGGAAGAGTAATTGTCAACTTGAAGGGATTTTCCTGTATTCATTACCACACTGAGAATTCATCACAAAAATCATTTTAAAGTGTATTTATCAAATCGAGAAACGTTTATTTTAAGAGATATTCCGATTTGTTCACGTTTTGAAACACGCGATCAGAAAAGTAAAAATCTAAGATTTGAAATAGCTTTGAATCTAGTGAAGCTACAGCTGAACTTTTATCACCAGCTATAGTCAGCATTGTCCTTGATATTTTGGTAGTAAAATTAACTAATTTGCCAAAGTTTAATTGGCAGTTTTAATTAAGAGAAAAAAAATGAACTTTTTAATTAAAAGGAACATTAATTTGAAATTTATATCAGTAGATAGCCCAAATTGAGACAGTTACGAATATATAATGGTTTCGGTAAAAAGTTTAAGCATTTGCCTGGTAATTAAGTTTTCGAAGATAGATTGTCGTTGATTGATGATGGAGTGCGTAAAAATTCCGCCAAGTTGGTCACGTGATGACTTCAATTTTAAGATTATAGAAACCCTTTTGAATGTTAAATTAAATCAGATAGAACATGATGATAGAAAGTCCCTGTAAAAATTTCAAGTTAAACTATTTAGTACTTTTGGACATATTAATTAAAGAAAGATTCGCCAAGGTCATAGGTTCTGGGAAGTTTATAAAAGACCTAGCTGTAAGTTCACATTGTCCCATTCTTACGCTGGAAAGTGATCGTGCAACTCCGCGCTAGTTAGCGGCGCAAATTGTTCTATGTGGTAGCGGTTTAGGCAAATTCTAACATGCCGTAATACTCACTACACTAATGTTAGGGGGACTTTGTGAGTTTTGTCTTCTCGTAGAATTGTACTTAATCTGCAATCTTCAAAGAAACTGTTGTTCGATGCTTTATTCACGTATCTGGTACCGACAATGTACGAGTGAACTATTATCAAGAATATAAGTATTTTGTTATTCTCAAACTGTGTTAAGTGACTTTATTTAAATTAACCTTCACATTTGGGGATTTAATACGAAAGCGTGGCGACCAGGTTATTTAATATCATAAGTACCAGAAGGCTACACATGGTCACGAACTTAACTGTTCACAGTTCAGGTGAAAGTGTTGCATAACCCCCGTGCAGCCTTTTGGCCTGACAGGGTCTAGAATTGACAGAAGAAAATAATGGAAAAATTATAAGTAGGATGGTGTAATGTGCGTATCAGTTATACTCTTATTCCCCTCTCTTTCTAACTGACAATGTTCACATAAATTTTATTCACAAATCTTTGTTCATCTGAAGGGTTTCACATCCAAGCAGCAATTCATTAGAACATATTTGAAAAAAAAAACAATTAAAAACTTTAAAGTTACTATAAAGTTTGTTTGTTCAAAGCTATTTCCAACTCTTTTTTTTTTAATTGCTCATAACTTCATTCTTCCGGGACACTATATGCTCAAAAATATCACACAAAACCTGGCATTAACATCACCCCTTTAATAATCAAAAGTTAATTTCTAATTTTTATAGATAACTTTGGATAAATAAGTAAACAATGGTTAGTGTAATGCAAAATCAATCATTTTCATTTAAAAGCACCAAATTAATCCAGGATTCTACAGAATGCCTGATGCAGCTGTAAGCAAAAGACTACTTTCCTAATTGAGTATTTGTGCAGTCAGTATTCTGTCACAAAGAATTACACAGCAATAATTATGAACAGATGCTAGGAAGGCATAAAACTTAACCATTAATATCTAGAATGATATGTGTAATCATATGCAAAGCTTTTTTTTTTTTTTACTACCCCTAGATTCAACAATACAGACAGAAGTACTTTCTATCCACTTAGGAACTGATGCAAAATGTTTGAAAGATATCCTGTTTGCCTTAGATTAGTCTCTTAAACCAGTGGTTCCCAATTAGTGGTATGTGTACCCACAGCTGAAAGTGAGGTTGCTTCAAGGGATACGCGTGATAATATCTTGGCTAAGGTGATCACTAGGACAGTAATTTTTGCGTAATTGCATTGTAATCACCGTCAAATATATTTATCTCACATTTTTTTATTTTTATGTGATGTTAGGTTATTGCATTAAAATTTAGCAAGATTGTGAACGGGTACCAATTTTTTATCATCATTTCAGCTACAAAGGGTACACACGGTTGAGCTCTTCCTTGAAGTGATAATATGGAAATACTAATTGGAAACAACTTACTTAAACTATTTTTTTTTTTTTTTTTTTAGAACTTATATCACATGAAAAGCTTTGCTATATAATTGAACATAGTGTAGTGTATTACAACCCCTGGACCAATAATTTCAATTCAAAAGGTTGTCAGCTATGTGGAATTATGACCAAATCTTTGTGCATTACAACTGTCACAGAAGAAAGTGGGAACAGTGGTATAATGTAGCTCAATATTGCCAATTGTTGTTCTTGAAGATTTAAGTAGCAAATACAGTTACTGTTGCTTCTTTTCCATAGTATCTCCCTCAGAGTTCACAACAAGTGAAAATATTTCACTTGGGATGGCACTCTTACTGAATGCAACTTTCATCAATCCTGACCGCCCTGTATGAAACATTTTCTGTTAGGTAAATTTATTTGTACACATTTTGTGCCATTATTATTATGTATCATTACAGAGAATCAATTTTTATAAACCAGGCTATAAATATATGTCCATCTATTCAATGTTAAACACTTCCTTTGGTCCAGGCAGCTGCATTTAAATTTAACCATGACTGTTTATAATCTAAAATATGCTGACATCCACTTTACATTAATTTCATGTAATGAGTTGGCTGCACTGTGACAGTAATAAAACAAAGACATTCACCCAAACTCATTGTTCACAACAAAGTAGTAAGTAGGTAATTACATCATTAAGTGCCTTTCAATCTCATTGCTTACACTTGTAACCAACAAAATAACTTTTACTTGGGTTTAGTGATATAGTGACTTACAAGATGCCACAAATTCCACCCATTTTGGATTTTAATCCTACCAGCTAGAAGGGAATCTTAGCATTAACGAAACAACTTTTCTGCACCTTTGCTACACTACAAGAATTGGGGCAAAGCAGGAATTCAAAATCAGGCCAACATATGTCTAAACTAACAGATGAACTGTCATAAATAATAATTCATAACAGTTTTTTCTTTAGGGCTTCACATTTCATCTACATCGTAATCACTATAGGCAGGAGTCGATCAGAGTTAACACCCGCCCATTGGGCTTGATCACAGTACAAAGAAAGCCCTTAAAAGAATTAACAAAGACACTATGTTTCACCAATTTTATTAATTAAATTAACAGTAGAAAATTTGATGAGAAATGAAGTACCAATATAAAGAGAGAAAAGAACAATCACTTACCACAGATTATGGCAAGTCTGTGGAATTCTTCCTCTTAACACCCATTCGGAACACTACATATTACTGCCACTAATAAAATATTTAAGTCTAAAAATTCAATTGCTGTGGGTTTGCTTTATTCAAACATCATGTGTTAAGTGACTTTTCTTATTTAAATTACAAGTGGTTTTATAAACAATTACAAACTTTTGGAGCATTTCATATACTGTGGCATGCAGCTATGTGTACAGTGTTGTCTCAGCCTGTTTCTAAATACCACTGCAGATAAAATGGGGTTAGGGAACCCACCATGGTCACTAGAAATCACTGTCCTTGCTGGCTGAAAATATTACTTGTGTTATCTAGGCCTTATAGTTTAAGGCCCATGAAATTTATTAGAAACAAGTAATCCAGTATTAACTGTCAGGTAACGCATAGTATTATACAATCTGTAGCAGCCATAATGACATTTGAATAGTCTACATATATCTGATTTACAAAAGGTGAGGAAAAACACAGAGTGTACACAGCATTTTTGTAATACTGTGCTAAAATCAAATGAATCATATGAGGTAGAGTCATAAAGCTCGTGGAATTGTCGTGTACAGTCAAGCAGTTATTTGCCGGAAGTGAAATTTTTGTTTGGGAGGTTGGCAACACTACTGAGGAAGGTGGTGTGCTGTACAACAGGCAGTTGTAGTTGGTTTAATTTAATTGCAATGGAGCACAGGCTCCGGTGGCAATTTCCCTACACACCCATCTTCCCCCTCTCCTGCACCCACCTACATTTGCCCTCTACAAATTTTATCTTTAAATTCTTTCAAAGTTTTTCGTAAATTATTCATCATTTCTCTTGGTAACTCATTCCATTCCCTGACACCCTTACCTAAAAAAGAGAATCTTCCCACACCCTTGTGCCTGAAATCAAGTGCCAGCTTGTGGTCATGGTCATCTTTTCCCTTCCATGTACTACTTTTCATTCCTATTGCAATATCTTTCCATGCCTCATCGTCAGTAAATGCCAAGTACACTCCCATGACCCTCCTCATCCTCCGCCTGTCTTGCAATGAATCCCATTTCAGCTCCTTTATCATATCCGTCACTGATTGCATTCTGCGATAATTTCCAGAAACAAATCTAGCAGCCCTTCTTTGTACCCTCTCCAATTCCTGTATTTGATACATAAAATGAGGGTCCCATACTACACTACCATACTCGAGCAATGGTCTCACCAAAGTTTTGTAACCCAATTCATTTACTTCTCTCGTACATCCCCTCATCACTCTCTCCAACAAGTGCAGAACTTTGAAACCTTTTCCTACCACCTGTCCAATGTGTCCAGCCCAGTTAAGCTTGTTATCAAAAGTAATGCCAAGATATTTACATTTCAAGTCTTCAGCAAGCAATTCTTTCCCCACCTTATATTCATAATTAACCTTTTATTTTTGATTTGTGCATCTAATAAGCTGACTCTTCTTTGCATTTATCTTCATCCCATGTTTACCAACCCAACTAGATATCCTGTCCAGATCACCCTGCAACTGTTTACAATCCTCTGTCGTTTTGATTCTTTTATACAGCATTATGTCATCTGCAAACAATCTAATTTCAGATAATAAACAATTAACACAATTATTCTTTAGAATAATGAATAGCAATGGTCCCAATACGCTACCCTGTGGCACACCATTTTTACTTCTACTTCTTTCGATACTACATTTCCTACCCTAACTTTCTGTTTTCTACCTTTCAAAAATTCTTCAACCCAGCAAATCACTTTCTCATCCACTCCAATGGTTTTTACCTTAATTACTACCATTTTATGGCTTACTCTGGTTTCATGCGTGTGGTGCATGATATTTTAGATTAGTTTCTTTCTTTCTTTCATCGGATTGTGAAATGTCTTCCTGAGAGCAGATGGCAATACCAAATTCTGCGTTTTGATGGAGCATGGTTAAAATGTTATACATAATTTTAATAATTTTTTATTAACCAAGTCTGGCAACTTTTGACCCTACCTACCTCAATGGTGCTTTTGTCAGAAGCCATAGCTCCCTAATTCTTCATCAGAATTAAAATAATTAAGACATCAGTTTGAAAATTATACTCCCATCTAATGTTGAAAAATAAACAAATGGTTTAAATTAATACTTTCATTGAAAATTCCCATATTTCCTTAAAGAAAGTAGAACACACCGTCTGTTGACAATGTGTTTAACTAAAATGCAATTGTCAGTTGGAGTCATTTAGATTCTTTATAGAATGTTGAAGGAACCATCTATTAACAGTTTAACTAAGACAACATCTGTTGGTCAGAGTTGCTTACATTTTTTACACAAGTATAATCTATCATGCAAATAAACGTGTTTAAGTAAACATATCATGAACTGATGTTACAAATCATTATAAACCTTATAAATATATTAAAAAGCTATAATCAACTGAATTACTGCTCCTAACCTCAATAATTTTGATCTGCATCACCTGCAGAGGCAATACAAACATTTTTGGGATATCATCATATGTAGTAATCTCCCTTATGTACCGTAAGAGGGGGTTGCTTTGTGACTGAGGTTTAACTTTGTGACACACGGTCTAGTTTTCATATTTCAAATCTCCTGCCATGTCAGCGATGCCAGGAAAGCAAACAACAGCTTCATCGCTTTGTAGGACTTACAGTGCCTCTTATCAGCCGCTGCCCGAAGCTCCCCCGTCTCAATTGTTCTCTCAAGTCGTCGTATTGTTGAAAGGTCTTTCTGTGTAGTTGGGTCAATATCCGAAAACTTTGTCTGCTGAAGCGTTACACATTTGAGAACCAGCTAACACAGTTAAGTTTTCTTTGTTGTTATTATGTTAGCTACGCTGTGGAATAATATAATGTTCGTGATCTGATATTTACTTGAGATATAACAACGAAACCAAAATATCGACACTTTAAGGGGCTACTTTGTGACAACTATACTGTTACAAAGTAACCCCACAAGTTTTCCATTTAACTATTCAAGTTATATACTGTATTTTCAGTGTCAAGCAAGGCATAAAACAGTATGAGAATATATTTTCTCTTTTATTTTTAGGCAAAAACATATCTGGGAAGGAATAACCCCACCCGATGGGGTACCTTTGTGACAATTTTTAACCTAAATTTCTGTTTGCTATCAAAGACCTAGATTAAGCTGCCAAAATTTTGTAATATTGTTTTATTAAAAGTTTAATAAATGTATCATTGGGTATTTTTGTGAAAATGTTTTTTTCTCTTGCATTTCTAGGGAATAACGCATCTGGCACAAAGTTAACCCGCCCGATGGGGTAACTTTGTGACAATTTTTAATCTAAATTTCTCGGTTGATATTAAAGATTTAGATTTGCGAAATATTTCGTTATATAGGGGAAAGGTACATCAGTGTTTTGTAATACTCAGTTTTGGGAAACTTTTAAAACAGTTGAGCTGGTGTAGGAAAAATGCTAAAATTTGTCACAAAGTAACCTCCTCTTATGGTATGCAAAATAATTCTGTTTGGTGGAGATTTCTGTCAAGTGTTACCTGCTGTGAGATATGTCAGTAGAACAGCCATCGTCACCCTTATGGTCTCATAATTTACAAGTTGAATCAAAATATGAGGGCAAATAATGATCTCATTTTCACTAATGGTTACTTAAATTAGGTAACGGTGATTTAGAAGTTCAGATAACTACAATCAAAACTCTGAAACATTGTTATTGTAATTGCAATAGTGCTATTACCACCATATTCAATACCACAAAAATCATTGAACAAAATGTTTCACAATTCTATTCAATGGCAATTATATTTCTGAAAAAAAAAAAGATGATTTGTAGAACAATTAATGAATATGTCATTTCCAGGTTGCATAGCTAGGCACAGTTGATCAAAAAGTTAACTTTGTTATTCCGCTACTTAAAAAGTTAACATTGATAATTGTTAAACTGTTACATTTTCGCAAATTCAAAGCAAGTAACAGTTATCTGTTAAAAATTAATCTTCAAAAACACATCTACCCAATGTCCCTCTGGAAATTGAGTTCTTACCAGGATTCAACGTTTTGATCAGCGTATTGGATGCTACAACATGTATCGAAATCATGTTGGCAACGAAAAAATTTATGGTCCACACCAGCTTGAAATACACTGCTGTCTGTGATGCCAAAAGATTCACCAATGCTTTGTTGATGAAACCTTTTATTAGCAGATGGAGATAAAAAAAATTATTTTTGCTGCTATTTACACTAGAATCCACTGCTCTTGTAGGCTTTGAATTGTTTTTCCTGATCACACGAGTTGACCCTGCTTCTACCTTTTCTTCTAACTGTAAATATTTGGAACTATGCAGCCTTTTCAAGTCTTGAATAAGGTTGTTAAGGCTAGAAACGTGAGTCTTGTTTGTAGGAAGTTTAAACAAATGCAGTTTGAATTCATAAAACAGGTGTTCTCACAATCTTTTTTAAAATGCTATATAACTGCACTAACACAGCTAAGGATTTCTAATCTCCTTGTTACTATTGCTAGCGTTTCTGATTTCACTAACAGTTTCTAGATCTCCAGTTTCCATGATTTAATCATGTGACAAATATAAAGTTAATTTATTTCATTAACAAACTCCAACCAAGTGGTACTATATTCCTCGTAGTAAAGAAGTTACAAAAATATCAAAATCACTGATAGAATTTGAAACGTGTAGCGAACGGGATTTTGAGACATAAAATACAACCCCTCACAACTGCTCACACCCATGCCAAGCATATATATATATGTTATCTGGAGAGGAAAAGTTTTTATCAGTTCTGTCCAACATGAAGAAATAAACAATGTTCAATTGTACCCTGTGCTTAAATCCGTCTGGTTTATCACATCATAAATTGCTTGTAAAGAAAAATACTGTTATGTTAATTAGAAATCGAATGGAGGTCACTTGATAATGGTTGCAGAGTTATGACTGTCGAAATGTTGTGTTTTATCGATGTACTAACTCGGCTGGATACCCGAGAAGATTTTATACATAATTATAGATGGTGAAACTAATCAGAGATTGATTAATGGTAGCTCACTTAGGTGAGTACACCATCACTGCTAAATTCATTCACTCTGAAAAAAACTGTGCTGATACCCCGCCTTAACCTTTCCAAATGATGGTAAAACAATCTATATCTATAAAACGAAAACCAAATAAATTTGAGCTATATAACTCAGAAACTACTGAGCAGATTTCGATGGAGTTTTCAACATTTTAACGCTTGGAATCTCAATTGAGTCATTTTGCATTTCTTATGTTTTAACGTTACTTAACATACATTAAATGAAATTCTGAACATATGGTGACAAATGCCAAAGATGGAATAATTAGATATTGCATACTTCGCACTTAACACACTATTACTATAATGTCTCTGACCATAGCCATTAATGAAAGCAATAAAATCAGTCTCCAATAATAACTATTTTTCAAACTAAACAAAACTTTTAAATATTCTTTGCTTTAATTTGGGATATTCAGTCTTTAAACACCACAGATGGCCATATTCAATGCGAGAAACTAAGAACGAGAAAACAACAGAGATTTTCTTTGATCACAATCTCTGTCAGCACAACTACGTCTCTGGCAATCGTCTTTAGCATTCTGTTCACAATAAAATGGCACCACAGTTTGTAACTCCCTGAAACAAATCGAAAAATAAAGATTTTTTTTTTCCAATTTCGTTTCGTTCTGCATATTTAATATGCAATTCTGAATACCTGACGTTCAACTGTAGAGATAAAGAATATATTTTAATTTTGAACTCCAATTGCAGATGAAGTAACATAATAGGAACATTATTAGCACCAGACGCAGATGAAACGGCATAATGAGCCACATCTAATGTTTGATACTGTGAAAACTCGGTCAAAATCGATTCAGCAGTTTTCAGGAAATGCTAGATTATTCGAAAAATAAATGTAACACATACATTAATAATTTGACCCACGACCTTTCAAATTCTGAAAATCCATTAAAAAATCTGTATTTTCTGTACAATGCCTGAATAAACAGACACATTCCAGATACATTTTTATGTATGTGGTATGTATTAATGTGCATACAGTCCATATTTTGATTTTTGAGCAGTAGCATTAGCAGATGCAATGAGGTTGAAATGTAACCTGGACTAAAATGAAAACTGACATTCTGTATCAAAAAATCCAAATCATCCCATTCTTAGAACTGTAGGACTGCTAAATCACAGTTTAGTACCGGAAATGGTCAGTACAAAATCAATGCAGTTTGATAGGCATTAATTTTTTTTGACAAATAAATATAGTATTGGATAAATCAACTTCAACCCACTTCTTTCTTGGATGGGTGTTGGTGAATCTGCATTTGCTTTAATTCCAGAAATTGATGGCGCAAATTATATGAAACTTGGTGCACGTTTCTTATTGCAAGATTATAAATAGTGTATGGGTAAATCAGTGCCAACTAGACCGGGCAACGCAGGGAACTCTGCTAGTTCTCAATAAAAGTAGCCTTCACTATGAACATTAATAAAGCAATAGGCGAGATGCTTCAGAGGGCAGGATTGTATTTACCAGAATCTTTTTTTTTTTTTTCACATGGACATTTATACGTGGCTGTTTCACGAGTTTGTAGATTCAATTATATTTGTCACAAAACACAAACGGTTAAAAAGTAAATGATGATCATAAAACTGTTAACATTGTTTTCAAAGAAGTTTTGTAAAGTAAAAAGTTACATATCTGACAATGTTTTCCATTAAAGATATAGTACATAATGAAAACAACTTCTTTCACTAAGACTTTTTACAACTCTTCAAAATAAAATACCTTCCATTAATAAACACACTCATTTACTTATTTCCGCTTTATTATATTACCATTCGGTGAGTGATCATGATGCTATGCAAAATATTTGCACGGATCAGTTATTTATATAATGTTCCGTGCTGGTTTCAAAATTGATGTCGTGACCCTTCTCGAGGCTGTGTTTCGCCACAGCAGAGTTCTAATTCTGTTGCAGACATCGCTGGTTAATGCACCACATCGTCTAGCCCAGGGGTCGCCAAACTTTTTATCTGGTCAACCCCTTCATAGGATATTTGCCTTGTTATCAACCCCCAAATTAAATATTTAATAAAAAAATTAAATAATTTTTTGCATTTCTAATGCCAAGCAATAAGGAGACCTGCATAACGACTCAACGAAAAAATTTGCAGTTCCTATATGTTATAAAATCTACCCAGAAAAATTAAAAGAAAAAGGAGATAATTTCCACTGTTATTATAATCTCAAAAAATAATAACAAAATTATGGATAGATGAAGTAAATTTCGAGTAAAGATCTGCCAAGTAGAACAGATGGTTCTTACAGTGTTTTAATTTGTCACAGAGCGATGGATCCGCCTTCCAAAGAATCTCTTCAGAGGCCCTACAGACTGTCACTTGTTGACAACCATCTTACCTCTGGGTGCAAAAGTAATTGGTTGACAGTTACATCATTTATTTCACATTACTTCGCAAACAGACGGGAATTGAGAGGATGAGCTTTAATTTTATTTGTTGACCTGATTTATATTGGAACATTCTTATTTTCCTTATACAGTTTAATTGATCCTCTTCAGTATTAATCGACCCCCTTTCGACCACCCTGTACTAATCGACCCCTGGAGATCTGTTATCGACCCCAAGGGGTCGATATCGACAACTTTGGGGATCCCTGGTCTAGCCAATGTAACTTTTTCTGCGTTAATTAGGAACACTATAAACCACCGGCATCCGGAAGGCAAGGTCATCCTTGGTGGAGAAGAAAATGTTCTTCGGCTGTGTTGGTAGGAATAGGGTCTTAATCCCATTTTTAACCAGAACCCTACAACAGAAGATGGCGTTTACCAGCTAGCACACAGGACATCGGCAATTATGTGATGCCAACAGCCTACCAGGTTAAGTTAATCATCTGCGTCAGACCTTCAGATCCAGCCGGTACCTGAACATCAGATAAGATGGCATTCTAAGAACTGAGATGCAGGTTTAATAACACCCATAATGAGCCACACGAGTGTAGCCTTCTTGCCGTATTCCGGTGCTACAACATCGAGGATCGGTAGGGTTCTAGCTAAATATGGAATCAAGACCATTTTTCATATTGCCACCAAAACTGATGAACATATTGCACTCCCCAAAGGATGACCTTGCCCTCCGGAAGCCAGTAGTTTATTTCCTTGTGAATGTGGGAAAAGGTACACTGGTCAGACAATATGATGCATTAATCAGCAATGTCTGGGACAGAAATAGAATTCTGCGGTGGTGGGAAATAGTCTAGAATTTTCTTCAATTTTGAAAACAGCAGGAAACATTATTCATATAATTGTAGCACAATATTACAAACATGCCATATACACACTACTCAATACTGGACTTCATTGTAACAGTCAGTCTACATTATTTCTCTCCAATAATTTTGTGTGACTTCAAGAATAGTGCTCCAGGAAAGTGTGCATTATATTTTTAGTTGGAATGGCATGATCTCTAGTGTGGGTGGTATGTACACTAGCCTAAAATAGTACTTGCTGAATTACACATTTCTAACTTAAGTACAAGAAATAATGATAAAAAAAGCACTACCCTATCTTACATGATTTTACATTAATAACACTGCCTACATACAAGCCCCATTACCTCAGTGTATTTGAGGCCACAAACCAACATGTACCTTTGCATTTGCAGAAGTACATAGAGCAGTGACAGGGTCGCAGAGATGCTTCCACACCCTGACTCAGCACTGGTGCATTTCCACTGCAAGATACCAAAAACACAGTCTATTCATGTTCATCTGCTCAGAAGATAAACACTGCCTTAAATGTAATAACACCATATTTATGAAGCTGCACAATCTTTGTCTGCAAGTTAATTTTCACACGGTTAACAAATATTTCATGTTTAAACAAAATGTGTGTGTGTGTGGGTTTTTTTAAAAATTGTTTATAAAAGTTTAATGTTCACAAATAATAAAGTTATGAAAGATCAAACAGAATACTATGTCCTAAAAATCAACAAACAGATAAATTTTTAATAAAATTAATCCCCAAAAAGACGTTTCCCAAGTTCCATGAATCTATGAGTTCTGCACATTGCCAATGCATCATGTTTCTTAAGTACACTAGCAACACTATTGTTGGCATCAACAAGATGGCAAAGAAAATCTTCATATGCAGATTTTGTATTGGCTGGAAGGGAACCCGTTTTCACTTTGTTTAAAGTTTCAACAATGCCTTGAGCCCACCCACTTTCAATGGCGAATTCAGAAATCCAAGGCACCAAAGCTAATACTGCACTCATAGTCTGCATTCCTAGGAACCACAACTCCATAAGTTCAATCCAGTACTTTTTGTAAGCCATAGTAACGACAAGACTAGTGGCATCATTTGATTCGTCTACATTGTAAGCATCCCATAAAAATCTAATAGTTGACTGGATGTAACGACAAATCGTGAAGTCATTTTTCTTGACTCTCTTTGCTTGCTGTTTCAATAGTAACAGACCTAGAACAGCCATGTTGCCATGCAAAACTAAATTTTCCGGTATGTTTTTCAGCTCTGGTAAATTATTGAAGATGAACTTGAGCAAAGTAGCAAATAAGGCACTTTCTTCAACAAACTTTGGTTCTAGTACAGTAATATTCATGAATATATTACAAATGCTAATCATCGCAGTTCTAGAATCTTTCATATCCTCTAAAATTATTGGACTCAATTCAGGCTCTGGCCCCTTTGCTTTTCCCCTCTCAGACTTTGGAACAGGTGGCTTTTTGTAATGAACTATTGACCAATGGAATGCAAAACACTCATATAGAACTTCATCTTCTTTAACTTCCAACAATATCTTCCGTGACTTTTCTTCTACTGCTAAGTGACATAAAGACGGAAGCATGAATCGTAATATATTTACTTTGCTAAGTGGATCTGTTAGGGGCTCCTGCAAATTATCTGAAGGTTGTTGATTCATTTGAGCCTTTTCTGTCAAATAACGAGAGCGATATGCATAGAATGTTTCATTTGCCAATGTCAACATGAAAGGCAAAATTCCATATACTGCATTTCTCATAGCTGATGTTTCCTGGGAAAGCCAAGCAGACAGGACACGTATCATGGCACAAATAAACATTTTAGCCTTAATGTCCAAATTATTCTTAATTTTAGGAAAGTCTTTTGAAACTTTAGTCAAAACATTTATAACTGCTGCAAATGCTCCTTTTAAAGCTGTGTATAGCTGTTGCTTTTCTTTTTGTTCTATTTCCAGTGTATCTGAAGCTACAAATGAAATAGATAATTCCAATACAACAAAACATGCTGAAACTAAATCAGCATTTTCCATAATTTCTTCAAATTTGTGGTCTTCAAGCTGCATCCGCACTTCTATAGAACACAGTTGAACCAGGAGAAGAAAAAACTGACGAGGTTTCTCTTCATCTATTAAGGTCCATTCAACACCTAAAATATCTGCCATCATTGATGCTAGTTTGAGTGCAGGATCCCTTTGTTTTTTACCAATTTTACTGGATAGTATATCAAATAACCCTTTATAAATTATTCCTGGCCAAGGTTCATCAGCTACTGTAGCTGCTATCAGTTCTCTCTTGCAACTGGCCAATAAGGCTTGCAGTATATTGCAAAGCACAAATTTTCGTTCACTGTGATCTGTTTCAAAATCCAGCGCTATCTTGTTAACAATAGCATGGAATGGTTTTGGATTATTATCCCATGCACACTGACCAAAGCTTGTAACCAGGGCAACCAAAACATTTAAAGCTTCATCAGTTTGAAAACTTTGTTGTGAATAAATTTCAGACATTTTTGATATGGCTCCAGCATCCAGCAACGCTTTCTGGCCTGGTTCATGGGCTGCAATATTTTGCAGGCACGAATATGCTTCATTAACGACCATAAGATTGTCATCAAGATCATCATCATCAGCCTGCTGTACAATATCTAAAAATACAGGTATACCAGCAAGCATCTCGGGATGAGTAGCAAGCTGTGGGTCAGAACAAAAACTTGAGAGCACAGACAGGGCAACTGACTTGTAAACTGAAGGAGGACAGTCATCAGGTACATCTGAACTTAGAAGAAGCCTCTTAAGAAACTTAAAACCGATAGCTTCAAACAGAAGCTTCTTACTATAAGTGTTACAATCCTTAGCTTTCACAAGCTTTGTAACCATGAACAATGCAGCAAACTTTTCCGTGTCACTTTGCGAAGCTTTCAAGATCGCCACACATTTTTTCACCGATTCCGAAACACTTTCTGCCATGTTTCAAAAAAAAAAAATGAAAGAACTCAAAAACGATACATAAATTAAGTAGAACTAAAACACTCTTAACATCTGATAATACACAATAAAAGATCACCACACGCCAAAATTTTCACAAATATTTATGTAACTTCACGGTCAAAAACCCCTTCCTCAATGGTATCCACTCAACCTATGCGCATACGCATTCGAGTCAAGCCATCAGTCTATTTTAAAATCAACGCTGTTCGTTCGTTCCTCCTTCCTATATCTAAATAAGGACGTCTTGTATAGAGTTTCCATGCCTGCCCTATCGATAGTGCTACGACAAACTATTTCTGTTGTTGCAATACTGTTCGATAGACTGACTTCGATTTAGTAATACAAACTGTGGTTCGACTGCAATTAGTTTTTTCGATTTCAGTGCATTATCGACATTGAAAAAAATTTCCAATGCAAACACCTCCAACATAAAGTCTTATATTATAAAGTACCTTTTCACACGTGTTGGCATCGCCTATTCTAGTTTTAATTATTGTGTTGTCTAGGTCAAATAATATCGCTGAACATTTCGTTTTTCTAGAAAGTTTTTGATCCATTTCAATTAGTGCAAGTTCCTCATAAATCAAACAGCAGTTGACTTCACATGTACTGTACTCAGCAGAGACAATATAAAGTACTCAGAGCTGTGAGTAAAAGATAAATCCAAATTCATGACCTTCAGTATATTTCAAAGCTTTTAACAGCGAAGATAAACAAATACAACAGTGAAACTATAGTAGAATAGTTTTAAAACAGATGTTCGTTATTGGTAATTCTAGGAATTAAAATTATTGAAACATCTGATTTTAAAAATGGGAAATTCTTAAATACCTTTATCTTGAAGCTCGGATCCCAACAGCGTACATAATTTGCTGATTCACATTTTTACTTTAACCAGTTTTTTTTTCTCCCATGTTCCCTGTACAATATAAGTAGACCTATCATGTATCTCTTAAAATTTGACCCGTCATTGCATCTCTTCCTTTGGATTGTAGCAAACGTACTTCTTTCAATCTATAATTTCCAGAATGTATTGAACATATACATAATTGTGTCTAAACCTCAACAGTTGCACGAATGTATCTTGTTGCCGAACTTCCTCTTGCCAAAAAGCCACTTTTAACTTTTATATACCATAGAATCAAGTTTTTAACACTATTTCAGAATAATCTGTGAATGATAATTACTGAAAGTCTGTGAGGAGAGGAAAAGGTATTCAGAAAATTGTACATCACGATGGAGAAGAAGTTACTGCTGATTTGAAAATGGCAGAGATATTAAGTAGGTAACTGATTTAATGACACAATTCGGGAATATCATCCCATGATAGGGGAGAGTAGCCAGATATAGATAATATGAATTAAAGATAGAGAGATACGATATTATATCCTAGCTTCAAATTTTATTTAGAACTAGCAGAGTACCCAGAGTTGCTCTAATACTAGATAAGATAGTTCTGCCGTTTTATCCCTTTAAATTGGATTGTGGCAAACATTCTCATCGCCATCCACTTTAGCGTACTTCCCCACCGTTTGCGAGACATTTGAATAAAGAAAATAACCATTGCAGGTGTAAATTTTCTATGATGGGAGAGAGAGAGACTGGGTTTTTGCAAACCAATTGTAGACAGTGTTTTTCCCTTTGTTATAACCATGCGTGTGCAAAGTTTCATCGACATCAGATAAAAACTGTGGATTTATATAAAGAACATACAGGTGTGTAGATAAATGAGTCTAGAGTCTTGCTGCTTACCAAAGTACTGAAAAAGTGAGATTATTTTTAATCAATCCATAAAGGAGGTGCGATAAATAGAAATGAAAGGTGGGTAAAATAATTGAGATAATAGCATGCAATCACATTTAAAACTTATGTGCAGAAAGAAACTAGTTTTCAAATCGATCACATTGCTTTCA
Source organism: Vandiemenella viatica (assembly GCA_031002005.1). Classification (NCBI taxonomy): domain Eukaryota; kingdom Metazoa; phylum Arthropoda; class Insecta; order Orthoptera; family Morabidae; genus Vandiemenella; species Vandiemenella viatica. Next base: position 57,291,428 of record JARYHS010013630.1, read on the forward strand.
GCTAGGATAGTCTTGTGAATTTTAATTATGCAAGATTAGAGCTGTAACAAACCGTATGTATTCGTTACTGAGTAACGGGTTCGTATCCTGATTCGAAGCACCGAATCGTTACAAATTCATAACGTTACATGTTTTTGTCGTATAGATGCCAGTTTGATTCGACAAACGAACGAACATGACGTGTCATGCGGGAGCTGGAAAGGTTTGCCAAGCGATTGAATGAACAGATGTTTGTTTTGAAATTTGGTTATTCGTTTATATACAATATTTTTTACAGTAAATAAAGTCTACATTCAGAGCTTTTTCGTAAGATCCATGTGCTAATTACTTTAAGTTTTATCCAAATGACAACTTACCCAAACATATTTTACTAAATAAACAATTTACTTAAACTTTGCCAAGTACCAACGAAGTCGTCCCGTATGCGACCCGACTCGATGCGAATACGATGCTTCATGCTAGTGTTCGATTGTATGAAAAGTAACGATTCGAAGGTAACGGGTACTGATTGGTTCAGTAACGAATACATACGGGTACAGAATGTCTCGGTACTTTTACAGCTCTGTGCAAGATATGAAATCGACAAGGGAATAGGGATGTCAAGCTGGTACTGTAGAACTAGATTTTTCCAAGGCATTTACAATACAATACATTCATTTTACATTGATCCCAATATAAGAGACTGGCTCTGAGGGACGTGAAAAGTTATCAATTTACAGATAAACGGTTGCATAACAAAATAATAAGTACACCAGTAGATGTACAGTCATAACATACATGGTACATTAAACAATTCCATAACAAAATAATACATACACCAGAAGATGTACAGTCATAGCAAACATGGTACATTCAACAAAAAAAATCCATAGCAAAATAATACATACAACACAATATGTACAGTCATAGCATACATGGTACCGTAAACAATTGCGTAACAAACTAAATACATACACCAGGAGATGTACAGTCATAGCATACATGGTAAATTAATTATGTAAACTACATTTACACAAGCTACTGGCAGTTACTTTTTAGATACCTTAGAAATAAATTCTTCGACAGAGTAGAAGGAGTTGTCAATTAAAAATTCTTTCAATTTTTTCCTGAATTTATTCTTATCATCTGCTAGTCATTTAATATGTGTTGGGAGCTTGTTGAAGATATGTATCCCTGAATATCGGACCCCATTTTGAACAAATGACAATGACTTGTAATTCTTGTGAAGATAATTTTTACTTCTAGTGCCGTAATTGTGTATTTTACTATTTGTTTCAAACAAAGTATAATTTGTGACTACAAAGGACATTAATGTGTATGTATACTCAGACGCTAATATTAAAATCCCTAACTTCTTGAACAGGTCTCTACATGAAGTTCTATTGCTAACCCCACACATAATTCTTATTACACGCTTTTGGGCTCTGAACACTTTGTCTCTATGGGTAGAAATGCCCCAGAATATTATTCCATATGACAATAAGGAGTGAAAATAAGAAAAATAAACTAGCTGCCTCATACGGAGGTCACCTGTAGCTGAAATTGTACGAATTGCAAACGTGGCTGCACCCAATCGCTTTAGTAAGTCAGAAACATGTAGATTCTTGGCTGTCCGGGTGGCGCCGCATCATGTTCATCGTAGCCGACGTTTCGACCCTCATTCTGGGGTCTTCTTCCAGGGCAGAACTGCGTCTTCGATCAGTGAGTGGTCTTGTTTTACAGGCGAGGCACACACGTGTCGGCTCGGACCTTTTGATTGGCCGGGCACATCGAAACATCCAGACGGGCGCTGGGTACATGAACAAAATTAAAGTGTACCTGTGGGTCATCAACAAACAAAATTTCCCAATTAGTGGTCGTTTCAAGGAGAGGTAGGATCAAATGATGCACTCGTTCGTGATTGAAGCATTGTGTACAATATAAATTCAGAAGAAAGGAAGAAGGTCCAAGAAAGCTGAAAAGAAAAACATGGTTACTCCTTTCCTTTAACCTGTCCAGGCAATATTTCTTTGATAGTTTTTCTGCGGATTAACAGCACAAATCTCAGATCCCACCTGACAAACTCGTGGACACGGGCAGTAATGGTATATAATAGATTGAGAAAATGCAACATACCAATGATGTAGGGTGAACTGGACAGAATTCTGAGAAGGACAAAAGAGAATGATGATATATTTGAAAAAGGCCCGTCTATAAAGACCTCGCTGTTAAGAGACGTTAAGCAGTTTATATATAAAGTTGTTTATAGGGTAGGAAGGAAATGCTTGTGATGTAAGGGGACCAGAAATCCTTGTAATATTTTGTAGTAATGTTGGGGAATTTAGCTCGCTGTAAGGCGTAGCGAGACGATGCTCGGAGGCGAACATGAGCCCACGGCGGGATAACATGTCAACAGTTCCCGCCGCCTGCACTCTAGTAGAATAGTCGCAGCCAGACTCGCGGAGAATACAGTTCATTCGTGGAGAAAGGGTACGAACGGTACAGGGCCGCCGTAAGCGGGCGTGCAAGGCGTGTACCGCACGCGGGTGGCACGTCGAAGGGGGCGGCAAAACGAGTGATCGACAGTTGCCGCTCCATTGTCGCCGCCACGAAATTTGCAGCGTATTATGTAGCGGGCGACCTTTTTTTTAGCTCAACAGCAACAGCTGCTTCGGGCGACCGCCGACACTCGGGATGGCCATAATGGGGGCGGTAAATATTGTTCGAAGGGGCGGCAATCTCACGTTTTTTGACCCGGTTCAGAAATTTCCTAGATTCACCACTAGCTGTAGTTAAACAGGGGGTGGCATAATCGGTATTGCACGCAGGCGCTCAAACAGCTAGCGGCGGGCCTGGAACGATAGCACCACTTTTTACCCTATTTCGAAGAATTTTCTCTAAATTTACGATATCCGGGGTAATATCTAACAGCATTGCTTGGAGGAGAAGCTATACTCTGTGTTGTGTGCCCGTCAATTTGTAATATTCTGCAATAATAGTAGCGACTATTTCCATTTTACAAAACCTTTTAATCCATATCAGATGAACAACACTCAGTTCAAGAAGAACTTAACGCAGCCTGTTTTAAAATATAACATCTTCAAAAGACTTTGGTTGTATCAGCAGCCAATAGACCTATGCAGTTTGGTAATTCTGCAATAGTTAAAGATTGCCTGGTGTCATCTTGACAGAAGAACATCAAGAAATAAAGAAGAGATCGATATCAGACAGGTTAGTAAACGTCAAACCCGATAGACAATCAGTCAATAATCACTCTGCCATCCAATGAACTTTGGTGTCATCTGCAGGACTCAAACCCTGCACCACACACACATTATAATGAACATCGTACCTTTATACATCGCTGTATAAATTTGATAATTAACTCAACTGGGTATGACACACTGGGCAGGTGTCAAGAAAAATATTCAAAATCCTTTATTTCTTGGAGAGAGTGGTAAGTGACCACAGAAGTAAGGAAATTTGGTTAAAAAGCATTCTTCACACCATTTCCTCAGGATGGTGTTGTGGTATGGGACCCACATTTTAGATTTAAAATTGTGAGGGTAGTAGCAAGTGGTTTCAGATCCATCATTAAGTAGAGTGATTGAAAAGGGTATATGCCAGGAAAGATAAAGAATCGAGATGCAAAAACTTTGGTGAGACCATTGATAGAATGTTGTGACATTGTGTTAGAGAAAAATTTTTGATATCAAATTTAGGAGTTAGAGAGGCTGCAGGAGAGGTTGAAGTTACCACAGAAATGAAAATGGAGCTCGAATTTAAAGATAGGACAGGAGCTTAGAGTATATGGGGTATATATTGGTCACGTGACTTGTAACGATATTGCTGGAAAAATTAAGAGTAGTGCATGAAAAGGATAACCATGACTACAAGCTGTCAGTTGATTTCAGGTGTAAGGGAATGTAAAATTTTATTTTGTAAGTAAGGAAGGAAATGAAATAAAATACCAAGGGTATGGTTACTTTTTTCTATTTTTACCTTAGCCATCATCTGAGAGATGAGATTTGTGTGGGTAGAAATTCTATGTGGTCAACATAAGAGGTAGTTTACGCTAACAATAATATGAGCTGGATTTACAACTATATATATTTATTCATTGATTGTATGTTTCAGAACCATTTCCATTTGTACGGCTATTGCTCTCATCCGTCTATATTAACCTTGGGTTGCGTCTAATGCTTAGAGAACCGATCAAACTTTGACGCTGCGCTGCCAGTCAGGTGCCTAGCTGCCATCTCCGTTCGGTCTCGAAGCTGCACAGTCGTATTTAATTCTGGTCGATAGATCCTGAAACCTCATTTTTGTTTACCTCCTCTCTGTTATCTCCAGGAACGGGATATTCGCCCTACCACACTTACACCAGAGAGAAGGCCTGGTGTCTAAGCCACAGTTCGCCTGTGACGTCACGGTATAACCGGCAAATGCAGATGGCTGGCAGCCGTTACTTACCGTTGGCTGTATGTTATTTTTGAAAGTTTATTGTTGCCTCTGATTATTTACTGATTCACCATGTTTTTACAAACATTGAATATACGTGTGTTCTAAACGAGACTGAAATAATTCAGGAGAGCAATATTTTCCTTATTCAAATGAAATGATATTATCGAAAATGGATATCGGCAATATATTGTAATATTCCTACAATACACGGTTTTAAGGAAAGTAGCTATTGCTGCTTTAATTATCTGGTTATTTTATTTTATTATTTGTCATGCTAATTGATTCTATCATTGACAAATATGTTCATTATCATTCTTGGAATCGAGTATGATCAAGATGCAGTAATTGGCTTAAGAAATCATTGAAATATTAGCTCTAAATACAAAGTATTATCAATACAATACAATACATTCATTTGCCATTAATCCCAAAATAGGAGACTGGCTCTATGGGATGTGGAAAGTTGTCAAACAATGACATAACAAAATAATAAGTACACCAGTGAATGTACAGTCATAGTATGTTCCGCAATTCTTAACAGTACCATGTGTGCTGTGACTGTACATCTTGTGGTGTTATGGATTTTTTAAAAAATATACCATGTTTGCTATGACTGTACATCTTCTGGTGTATGTATTATTTTGTTATGGAATCGTTTAATGTACCATGTATGCTATAACTCTACACCTACTGGTGTACTTATTATTTTGTTAGGCAACCATTTATCTGTAAATTAACAATTTTCCACATCCCACAGAGCCAGTCTCTTATATTGGGATCAATGGAAAATGAATGTATTGTGTTTTATAGCATACATGGTTCCGTAAACAATTGCGTAACAAAATAAATACATACACCAGGAGATGTACAATCATAGCATATATGGTAAATTAATAATACAAGCTACATTCACACAAGCTACTGGCAGTTATTTTTTAGATACCTTAGAAATAAATTCTTGGACAGAGTAGAAGGAGTTTTCAATTAAAAATTCTTTCAATTTTTTCCTGAATTTATTCTTATCATCTGCTAGACATTTAATATGTGTTTGGAGCTTATTGAAGAAATGTATCACCAAATATAGGACCCTTTTTTGAACCAATGACAATGACTTGTAATCCTTCTAAAGATAATTTTTACTTCTAGTGCCATAATTGTGTATTTTACTATTTGTTTCAAACAAAGTATAATTTGTGACTGCAAAGGACATTAATGTGTATGTATACTCAGACGCTAATATTAAAATCCCTGACTTCTTGAACAGCACTCTACATGAAGTTCTGTTGCTAACCCCACACATAATTCTTATTACATGCTTTTGGGCTCTGAACACTTTGTCTCTATGGGTAGAATTGCCCCAAAATTATTATTCAATATGACAATAGGGAGTGAAAATAAGCAAAATAAACTAGTTGCCTGATACGGAGATCTCCTATAGCTGAAATTGTATGAATTGCAAATGTGGATGCACCCAATTGCTTTAATAAGTCAGAAGCATGTACTTTCCAATTTAAATTGTGATCAATATACAAACCTAGAAATTTCACACTCTCTACCACTTGAATGGACTGGCCTGTTAATTTGATGCCTATATCTGGTGTTAATCTGTGTGATGTACTGCCTTGCATATACTAAGTTTTTTCGAAGTTTAAAGACAAGCTATTAACTATAAACCATTTATTAATCAGTTCAAAACATAATTTGAAATATATTCTGTAGATAAATCTGGAGTATTTTTATTTCCTATGTTTGTGTCATCTTCAAATTGGACAAATTTTAAATTTTTAGATGAAACGCAGGGTAGATCATTTATATATATTAAAAACAATAGTGGCACCAATATAGAATTCTGAGGTATTCCACATCTAATTAATTTCCACTCAGAAAACAGTGGATCTCTCAAGGGCGTAGCCAGGTACGGGCAGGGGGGGGGGGCAGCTGCCCCCTCCCCAGCTGGACGCGGGTTTGCGCTCGATCAGAGTTCTGCCGAACTGAAGAGTAAACAATGTTAAGTAACTTTCAAAAATTAATTCGGTTCGTGCGATTTAAACCTGCTTTCTACTGCTATTTGCGGGAAAACAGACGTTAGCGAGGGCGGGGCAGCACGGCAGGTCAAGTACGGCGCTGCTGACGACTCTAAGATCGGTTACACACTGGGCGGTTTCGGCCGCGGCTAAAAGTTTTCCGTCGCCGTCGTTCCAGTAGTGGCGCGAGGGATCAAATTGGAACTTACACACTGGGCGTACACCCACGGCAGAGCTGGCGTCGATGGCAGGTATGCAGCCGTGCGCTGCCACTGCATTCGACGGTAATTTGACCGCCCCAATCCAGACAGTGGCCCATGTGGTCAAATAGGCGCTTGCACACTCGGCGATTTTTTAACCGCTTGTGTGCTTTCAGTCTGTTAAAGTTAACATTTTTTTAATTTAAAAATCGTAATGTAAGTTAAGTGATGATGGATAATGACCTTCTCATTTCGTTAGCAGTTTTAAGAGACAAAACTATAGATTCTTTTAAAGATCGGAACGCTACCAGGAACGCTTGGAAAGAAGTGTGCCTTGAAATTAGGAATGATTTTGACGAAATGAAAAATGAGGAAAAATGCGTTTGGATAGTAAACTTTTGATCACGTATTTACATAAATTTTTAGAGCTTCAACTAGAAGTTGAAAAAAGTTGAATCACATTTTATAGAAAGATTTTGATGTTTATAACTATACAACTGTGTTCTTATATCTTAGACATTTGCCAAGAAAAACTTTCAACATTCGAAATTCTGTGGATCGACATTTTTTCGTCTTTTCTTCTTCTTCTTCTTCTTCTTCTTCTTATTCTTCTTCTTCTTATCTTCTTATCTTCTTATCTTCTAACACAGCAGTGACGAATACAGTGAGACAAGGTGTTCAGTAACTTCGGCATCATCTTCGCCATTTACTTTCGATTTTTCTTTGTAACGTAATAGTTATTAAAAAACTTAACAGATTACAATCTAATCATAAAAGTTTAACTAGTCAATTGTGCTTGTAAGTATAAAAGCAATATAAACTCAATACTGATAGTTGATTACACAGTGAAGTATGTGTATTAGTTACAAATAAATGTAAGTCTTAGCTATTATATGGCATAGTGTATTTTTCAAACTTTTCTTGTACATCTATTCATATTCACCTCAAGAAGTTTTCACCCTAATTAACATAAAATAAATATAGCGGATTGGAATTATATGAAATTAAATGTTTATTTATAGTAGGCCTATGAGAAATCTGCCTACTTCAAGGAGATTGCCAGCATTTCCACACGTTAAATACAATTCATCAAATGGGTATTCCTCCTTTGAATGCCGTACTTAAGTTTCGCAAGCAACTGTCGAAATAAACATCCCAAAATAATTGAAAAACTTGGTGTCATCCTTTCTCAAATATTCTGTTTTCCTTTGGCTTTTGCTTTTCCTATTCTATGGCTATGGAACCTTCAAAATAAAAATTTTAAAACTTAACTACGATGTAATAAACACGAAATTAATTAAATTAACTTCAAATTTCACAAAATGAAACTCAGGTCATCAAAAGAAAGGTACTGACGTCCGACCACGTCATCTTTTACCAGCTCTTCATAGCAGCGAAAATCTTACCGCTGCAATAGCAGCAACAGTTCTACCGCCGAATATGTAAACACCTTAAATTCTGTAGGCAGCGACGGTTAAGTTTCCACTGCGGTGAAAACCGCACAGTCTGAACCGGCCTTAAGGGATTGTGCATAAACTACGTGGCTTGGTCTAGAGGGGGAAGGGTTGGTTGGAAAGCTACGCTGGGATACTTAAAGAGGGGGGGGGAATTTACGAGCCAGGCCACGTAGCTTTTCTTTCATAATGAGATACAGAACATGTTAATAATTATTTCCGTCATTTTATTATCTCCGATGTAATTTATGATAGCCTGAATAGAGAATACAGTACAAAAATTACTTCAGGAATCATTATAAGAAAAAACTACGTGGGGGGAGGGGGTTCACAGGAGGCCAAAATGGAGCTACGTGGTTTATGGACGGTCCCTAAGCTGCGTATCGAGTATGAGCGGCTGCTGTGCGAGCCATGTTCGAGCGCGTAAAACCGGTTATTTGCCGCACGAACCATTTCTGTTGACGAACGCCACTTGCGCGGCAAACTATCCAGGCACGGTCTTTTCGTGAAACCATCGAGAACATTTCACGTGCGCGAATAGCCGAAACTTTCACTGTGATCCGACACACTTTATACTAGAAACCTAAACGAAAAATGATTTGGTGGATATGGAAATTTTATTTTAATTGAATACAGTATGGCGAGAAACTCATGGAAGACATTAGATATGAAGCCATCGAGGATACAATAAACAAATTTTACGAGATTGACAATTGTAGAGTTTCTAAAATAATTAATTGAGACAATGCACTCAATTTCGGGAGACATTTCTGTTACTGATAAACGCTGTGACTTCAAGATTTCTAGTAATTGGAGACTCGTGTACTAGCCTGCATTACCTTTTTCGAGTTTCAAAACAACCATTTATTTGAACAGTTTCAGATGTTTCTGACGCACTATGCGAAGCTCTGAAATAATGGTCAAAGATGAGGTAATAGCACCTGTTTAATACTAATGTTTTTTATTGCTATTCAATTTTCTGTTGCCATTCTTAACGAGAACTTACTCCTTACTTAGGTAAAAGTTATTATGTTGATTCTGTCATTTGGTGATTCTATAGATTCGTTGATTGGAGTTTCAAGTGACAGTTGTGGTAGTGATGGAAGGATACCATCTGAGTCTGATTAGGCTGCACATTTGTTATTACACAAAAAATTCGGCACCATACAATTGTATTAAAAGGCGGCCGTTTTTGTTATCCATGGCAACAAACTATCGCTGTGCCGCGCGAGACAACTCGAACAAAGACATCCCGTCTTAACTGCGATTAAATACTGATAGATTGCAGGCTGACTAGACCCGCGCACACCACATCCGATCGTTTATACTGTGATATAAACAGAGAGCGCGCTAATAATCTGTTCTTAAAAGTAATAATTTGTATTTTCCGTACGGCTAACGATGGCTTTTAATATAGTATTACATACAGTACGTACAAAAAGTACGACTTTTATTTAATAACTATAATTATGTGCATTCGTTTGTATTTTATTTATTTTTATTACTATCAAGCGATTGTGACAAAATATTTATTACTCTTGACTTTACAGTATATTTGTCCTAGGTGCTCGGATATGAGTTGGGTCGGTCCAACGGTCAAGTTGTTTCTCATTCTGTGGTCGTACCTATACTGCTACATACAGCCCAGCTGCTGGGTACCTTCCTGAAAATAGATTTTCTGTAGATGCTAAAGCCACTAATTTGAAATTAAAGTTTAATCATTTTTGCTTGCAGACTTACTTCCCTCTGCTAGTATAGTCTAATTAATTTGTTACTCGAACTTTCTGTCACTTTAAAAATATCCATGAATATTGCAAAAACATGCTTTATCACATTACCATCAATCAGCAGCTAACGATGTTAAGAACTTCTTGGAGAAAATACCGGTCGCTGTAATGATGAATACTGCTCACCAGAAGGAAGTAGATGACAATCGATAAATCGTGTCATCTATAACATCTTCGATTATTTTCTGTGTTACACACTGTACAAATAACTTGCCTTGAAGATGTATAGAGCAACATCAGGATGTACTTGAATACCTGCTGAAACTAAGAATTGATTAAAGTGTTCTGGTTTTGAAACAGCATATTGAGAAATTTAAGAAAAATATCATGTATATCTCCCCACAGATTCAAAACGAAATCATTGCCCTGTGCGGCTTGGTCGTTAAAAATGAAATTGTGCAGGCCGCAAAGAAGGCTTATACTTATATTGTGTTGGCAGATGAGTCGTGTGATATAGCTGGGAAAGAACAGCTTTCCATAAAAATAGTTTTACTGACGAAGATAAAATACAATCCGCCAAAAATCTCTCAGATTCGTAGAACCGATGGATTTAAATGACAAATTATAGCATTAGAAATCGACAGGTTTTTACGAAAACGAAGGACATGGGACCTAATTAGTTGTGTTAGCCAAGGATGTGAAGTGTGTTCTACATTGGCGGGTGATATTGATGGGGTTCAAAGTTTTTTAAAGAGAAATATGAAAAAAAGCCTTGTATTTTCATTGTGAAAGCCACAGACAACATGGTTGTAAATAATTTAAATCAAATTACAGAAATATGGAACACAATTTGAACCACAGAGTACATCATAAACTTTTTACAGAGAAAGTACGTGGCAAATATTTCAGCTTTATACGAGATCCCACTGGTCTCAAAAATATATGTGTTTTGCTATTTTTAACAAGAATTTTGAAGACATTGTCAAAGGACTTTCGAATGTTTCTAGGGAAGAAAATGATGCGGCGAGGAAAGGATGCTTACCAATTAAAGTGCGCTGCTACTAAGTCAGAATTCATTATATGCGTTGGATTGAATACTCAGGATTACTGGAACCTGTTGCCACTGCGTAAAAATCAAAGACGATCGACATGGGAGTAATAGTCTGTCATAAAAGATAATCGCAGCGACGCGGACACGGAGAGCTAAAATATTTTAAACACATCTACCAGTACTGCCGCTGCCATTGAAACCGATTTGAAAGTCCGGCGCATTGTATCTGTTCAACAACGTCGTCCCAATCACCCTGCTCAATCTCTATACGATATTTGGAAGGAATCTATTTTTCATACCTTATTTAAATTCCTTGATAGCTTCTCTGGAGTAGTGTTTTAGGATTATACATTGTGCTTTTACACGCTTTGTTTTAAATTTAACTCTAGTTATTTAGTAAATAGTCAATTATAGTAAGTATTTAGTTTTAGATCAATTTACACGTATCACAGAAAATCACGTCAGTTTGAAAAATAATCTGTTTATCTAATAAGCAATGAAATTATCACTTTATTTGCAAAGAATTTCATATATAGCCAGCAGCCGAGAAAGCCCTTTCTGCCTCCTCATTCGTTGGTTTGATTGAAATGGTCATAAATAATTTTTTTTTGAAAAACTTAACAACTTTCTGCACTTTTTTGAGATCATCATATCTGGGAATCACTTCAGTATGTGGAATATCCAGTGCTACGATCACTCTTTGTGCTTCAATTGTGGCGTCCAGGTCTTTGTGGTCTATGTCCGAGTGAAAGTTTTTTCTATGCTCTCAATTTCTTTCAGTGGTTTTTTTTTGGGGGGGGAGGGGTATAAAACATCGACAACTGCCAATTGTGTGCTGTGTGAAAAGTACAATTGCAGGTACGAAGGCAGAACGTTTTCCATGACGCTTGTTCCATTAGATCTTTTGTCGATAAGAGCAGTTTCAACAGCAACACCAAAGCCTGTCAGTCGTTCCTTGACCAAACTGATGCTTTGCTCTGTGGTGCACGAACCCTGTATTCTAAGCAAGCTGATATTAAAATGTGTTTCTTTGCGGTGAACATAACCCCATGTCCACACGCTTGGCACTTGCCGAAAACTCCAAACCTTTACAAACGCTTGGTTAATTGTGGGGAGCTGAACATTGACAGCCACACGCTTGCGAATGCGCTGGTATGTTTTGGAGAAGAAAGCGTGAGGGACTGTAGATGTTGTAGTTGGATATAAATTTTTGCTTAACCTATACTTATCATAAAAATTTAAACGAAAATGAACATATAACGAGAAAGACGGCGAAGAAGATGGTGGATGTTAAAAATCCATAGAAACCGTTCCAGGTATAATTTCATTCATGTAACTATGTTTAGTATGTAGTTTCATGTACTATGTATTTCATTTAATATAATTAGGGGCCTATTATGAAATTATTGTTTTATAATTGAAATTGTATAATAATTATTGTTTTTACAGTATTATAATGTCTATATCGATTATTTTTTGACTGCAGAGAATTTATGGAAAATAACTTTAATGAGCTACTTTATGACTTTTTATTTTGCTTATGGCTTTACGCCTTGTCAGCAACGAGGTCATTAGAGGCGGGAAAGGACATGGGGCAAGGAATGGGAAAGAATTCGGATTTGGCCTTTTTCTGAAGGAAGCATCCCGGCATTCGTCTAGAGTGATTTGGAGAAACAATGGAAACCGCAAATCTCAATGCCCGGATGAGGATTCGATCCGGCGTCCTGCCGAATGCGAGGCCAGAGCGTTAATTGCTCACCCACTACGCTCGGTGACCACGCTTCTTTATGAGCCATCTTGATAACTTCTGCCGGAAGAGATATGCTGATTTTGAATATTAGCATTCAAGGAATGTGAAATATCGTTGTTGAACCAATTACTCATTTTTCCTCCGGCACTTCTATCACAACAAACAGAAACGCATGTCTGTCCGCCGTCAGTGCACAAAGTGTATCAAGTCCGCAGAACCGAGTAGGCACTTTACAAGCACTTTCCGCAAACTTTCTTTGATTTGTGCCATAAAAGACACTCGATTGGATCAGCCACAAGTGCCAGCCTACACAAGTCAAGTTAAACGCTCTATCAACATGTTTCAATTTGTGACGGCTTGACGAGGTTTAGCAAGCTTGTGGTCCGCCTCAAATATAGGTTTTTTTTTTTTTTTTTTTTGGACGTCTACTCATCAAACATTCGACGAAAATAATCGCATTGTTTCTTGAAACAATTATGTCATTTGAAATTTTTGTTATTATAGATCTTATAGAATTAGGAAATACAAATCCACTTTTTGAAAAGAAATAACTGAAATACAATGGAGTACAGTTTATGACAAAAACTTTTTAACACATCATTTATGCACTAGATTTTGAACTATCTGTCAATAGCTGTAACCTTCTTTTTGTATTGTTTTTACTTACTCCTCAGAAACAACTCTAGTTGTATCTTTTTTATGTGTACGATCTGGAAGTTAGTTTTGCAATAGGACGACGTAACTCAAATTACAGTACTGCACACAACACAAACACACAACACACATTTGTTGCCGTGAGTCAAATATCAACTTGAAGGATACAGTTAAACGGGGCGATACAAGCAGTAAAGAACCAGTCGGACCGGAAAGTTACGACAGGGAGACACGGTGACGAAGACTGAAACATGTTTTCATTACATTTTACGGATTGCGGATCCGCTTAATTAGGTGCTGGATCCGCCAGACTGCCAAATGGTGCCGGATCCCGCATTGCTGGATTGCAGTTCCTAGCTACATTCCAGCTAAAGTTTAAGTAAGTCATTGGTTGATTTAAAAAAATATATATATACGATGTTTCTGCCAATGAGAGAAGATTCTATCGCCAACTGAACTCGAAGTGCAGCTCTCATATGCATTACATATGCAATTGATGGTGGCATATAATCGTCACAGTATGATTCCACACAATTCCAACAGCGGCTTCAAACTGCGTCCCTGTCCATGGTCACACTTGGAAGTATAACACATTTATTTATGCTATGGCCATAACACATTATCAATAGTACTTTACACATAATTGTATTAGTACATTCACGTTTTACATTTAAAATCCATGTTAAAATTATAGATGGAATTCAAAAGTCGACATAGCGTTACCAATATGATGCTTCGTTTGAAATGTCTTTGAAATCTTTCGGTGATCCCCTGAAGGTTCGAAATTGGCAATTAAAGGTCACATGATGGACGGATTGTTCCTCACTACAGTCGCAATTCGGTGAATCTCTCATTCCCCATGTGTGATGAGAGTAACCTCAGTTAAAGGCAGTGCAATCGATATAAACATTGAAGATGTGTTTTGTGTTCCAAACTTAACATCAAATCTCATCTCAGTTAGCAAGTTAATTCAGAAAGACAACAAAGTGATTTTCATAGAAATTGGTTGTGACATCTACAATAAATGTGGAGAATTAGTTGCTACTGCTTCTTTGAGGAATGGTGTTTATAAATTAAACCTACAAGAAAGGATGGTTGCAGCTGTGACGACTACAGGTCTCACTTGGCATCGCAGACTAGATTACGTGAACAGTGATTGCTTAAAGAAAACTAAGAAGGCAGTAGAAGTAATGATGTTTGATGATAAAGTCAATATAAACAAATCATCTTGTAAGACTTGTTGTGAAGGAAAGCAATGTCGGTTCCTTTTTGCAAGAAGTGGTACAAGAGGTACTGAATTATTACAAATCGTTCACAGTGATCTGTGTGGACCGATGGAGCAGCAATCACTAGGAGGTTCATCCTACTTTCTATTATTTGTAGATAACTTCAGTCGGATGCCATTTATCTATTTTTTGAAAAATAAAAAAGAAGCAATAAATACTTTAAAGAATTTAAGGCATTAGCTGAAAATCAAATTAATAGAAAAGTGAAAGTCTTCAGAAGTGATAATGGGAGAGAATTCTGCAATTCAGATTTTAATAATTACTTAAAGGAGTTTGAAACAATACACCAGACGACAAATCCATACACACCGCAACAAACTGGGTTATGTGAGCGGATGATTAGGACGATTATTTAGAAGGCAAAATGTATACTGTATGATGCTGACTTAAGTAAGAAGTTTTGGGCTGAGGCATATAACACAGCTGTATACTTACATAATCGTACCGTATCGTCAGTTCTGGATGGTAAAACACCATATGAGGTATGGATGGGAGTTTAGCCAGATTTAAGTAATTTGAGAATTTTTGGATCTCGTGTTATGATTCATGTCAATAAAGAAAAAAGATCTAAGTGGGATAAAAAGTCAGTTGAGTGTATACTTCTTGGATTTCCTGATAATATCAAAGGAAACAGAGTATATGATCCGATAAAAAGACAAATATTTACAAGCAGAGATGTGATCATTATGGAAAGGCCATCAGTAATGGTAGACATTGCATCTGCAGATAGTGAAAAGGAATGTATAACTGAAGAGAACATGTCAGAAAATAAGACATTACAAGATTCAGTGGGGGACATCACAGACTTAACATTATCTGAAGAGTCTCTGAAAACTTCATCAGATTCTGATTATGTTCCAACTGACTGTGAAGAATGTTTGGATGCTCAAGATACAGGTGATGAATCACATAGGCCTGTCAGAGAAAGACGTGCACCAGACAGATATGGTTTTGGTGGTATTTGTTATATAGAGAATAATTTAGACAATGTGACTGAACTTACATTTAAACAGGCATTGGAAGGACCTGAGAAAAATCAGTGGTTACAGGCAGTACAGGAGGAGTTAAAAAACTTTGAAGAAAATTATGCTTGGGAGATAGTAGAGCCTCCATGTAATTCTACTATAGTGCAGTGTAAGTGGGTGCTTAAGAAAATGATTTAGTGCGACAATAAAGTGCGTTTTCGAGCAAGGTTAGTAGCTAAAGGTTTTACTCAAAAACTTGGCATAGACTATAACGAAACATTTTCGCCTGTGGTAAGACATAGTACTTTGCGTTTACTATTTGCTTTGTCTGTGAAGCTTGGATTTGATACTATGCATATAGATGTAGTTACTGCATTCTTGAATGGCGATCTTGACGAGATTATTTACATGCAAATTCCTGAAGGATTTAACTGTTCAAATACTGGTAAAGTTGTAAGACTAAGGAAATACATTTATGGGCTAAAACCGTCATCAAGAATATTGGATATTCAAAGTCGAAATATGAACCTGTTTATACTGTATATTAAGAATAATGGTAAAAGTATAACCATAATCGCATTGTATGTTGATGATTTTTTTTTCAAACAATTGTAATGAAACAAATAAGCTAAAATCTGTATTAGGATCTCAATTTAAAGTTAACGATCTGGGGCAAATCAAGCAGTGTCTTGGTATGTCTGTCTGTTATGAAAAAAAGAAAAGAATTTTAACTTTGGATCAAAGTAATTATATTGATCAGTTGTTACTCAAATTTAATTTAGTTAATTGTAAGTCTGTTGACACGCCAATGAAACCTGGATTAAAATTAGTTAAAGATGAGAATTGTGATAAAAAATTGCCTTATCAACAATTAATTGGCTGTCTAATGTATCTAGCAATACTTACCCGTCCAGACATTTCATTCTCAGTTGTGTACTT
The DNA here is from genome assembly GCA_031002005.1 of Vandiemenella viatica. Lineage (NCBI taxonomy): Eukaryota > Metazoa > Arthropoda > Insecta > Orthoptera > Morabidae > Vandiemenella > Vandiemenella viatica. The sequence continues at coordinate 57,307,921 of JARYHS010013630.1, forward strand.
GAGTCAATTTAATAATTGTTATAATAAATAGCACTGGATTCATGCTAAACGTATATTAAGATATCTCAAAGGAACCAAAAACTATTGTATTAAATATTGTGGGATAGATATTAACAAAGAGATAGTTGGTTCTGTAGATGCAGATTGGGCTAATGGCATATTAGATAGGAAGTCCTACACAGGATTCTGTTTCAGTCTCTCAGGTGGTGTGATATCTTGGGGGAGTAAAAAGCAAAACAATATTACATTATCAAGCACTGAGGCTGAATATGTAGGAATATCAGATTGTTGTGGGGAAGCCATTTATCTGAGAAATTTAAATAAGGAAATAACTGGTGATTTACAGTGTATTTTAATCTTCAATGACAATCAGACTGCTCATAAGTTATTGTATAATCCTGTCTTTCACAATAGATCAAAACATATTGACATATAATACCATTTTGCTCGAGAATGTATTAATAAGAATATTGTTAAAGTAGAATACTTAGAAACAGCAAGTATGCCTGCAGACATACTCACAAAGTCTTTATGTCATGTGAGGCATTTTAAACTTTTAAAACTGTTGGGAATACAAGAAAAGTAATGTCGTTAGTTTATTTTGATACAGTGGGGGTATTGGTCATATATCAAAATATGTTAAGTTAGATACTAGCACGGAGGAAGGAAATATATGGAGGAGAAGTGACGTTAAATCTGTGAAGCAGGCTCTAAACTCTCCCGCATGGCGGCAGCAGCGGTATTGTAACCCAAACAAATGCCGAGTTCACACTGTGTCTGATGTTCTGATTATTTCATTTTGTAATGTGCATAAGTGTTTTATAATGCCATCTTGTGTTGCATATGGTTGCACAAATAGGCAAGAGAGGAAAGAACCTGGAATATCATTTCATAGGTAAGTTGTATTCTAATAATTGTTGTTGAAGTGGTCAGTGGGAATTGTAAACTGTGGCGCATGTCTATAAATATTTAGTCATAGCTCTCAATGGGATGACTTTTTTCTCAAATTTTTGTTGGTGTAGTGTAGAAAATCAGCGTACCTTGCTATTTTGCACATAATATACTAGCATCACTTTTAACGAGTGTTGAAAATGAGATTTAAAGGGGGTGTGTTTTACATCGCAGTTCAGTTAATTTAGTATTGCGCTTTCTTCGTCACGTTGTAGTTTATACTGTATGATGAAATTAAATGTGTTAAATTATGCTATGCAATCTAGCAAACGATGTTACCGCAAATACAGTTTGCGATTCAAATACGCGTGTGTGGGTATGTCTACATAGTTTGATTCTGTAACGGCAATTTAATGGAGATTGTGGTTAGGTCTAAATACAGTCTGTACCAGAATGGTTTTGTTGTTCCATATGGCACAAAGAATTTAACTATTACTGTTAGTAATTTCATGAGAACCAAGTTAGTGACAAAACGTGTATAGCGATGGAAACTACTTCCACTTCCAGCTATTCCCAATTTAGTTTACGATGTATGGTAAAAAAATAACTATTTTTATTCTGGTCTAGGCCTCATTTCAACCTACCCACAAGTGGTAATAAAAACAACTGAAATATCCATTCTGCATATCCACCATGTAATTCATTGTGGCTTTGGCAGAATTAATTTTTAGTCCAAGTCGCATATCAAACCAATCCCAGTATATCCCGAAAACTAAGCAAGGTATCGAAAAATTTTATTATTTATTTTCGATTTGTCTCGTAGTGTTCTATAAGAATCGATCATTAAATTTGACTTTTGCGAAATTTTTCTTCTGCATTTCAACTCAAGACACCGTCACATTTTGATACATCTACATCTACATCTATACTCTGCAATTCACAAAATTGTGGGTGGCAGAGGGTGCTCAGGCACCAAAGCTAATCTCTTTGCTGTGCATTCCAATCCCTAATGGTACGAGGGAAAAAAGAATTCATATAAGAATCAGTCCGGCACCTTATTTCTCTAATTTTATCTTTCCTGTCCTTCCGACTCAAATAGGTTGGTGGAAGAAGTATTTCACTACACTCATGAGTGAAAGTTGGAGTACGCATGTTTTCCAATAAGTTTAAACGAAACGTGTGTCGTCTATCTACCAGAGACTCCCAACCTAATCTACTAATCAGTTCTGTGACGCTTTCATAAGGACTGTAGCAAGCGGTCACGAATCGAGCGGCTCTTCTCTGTACTTTCTCTATACTTTCGATCAATCCCTTACGAAACGGGTCCCAAATGGCACAACAATAATCCAAATATGGACGCACAAGAGATTTGTACGCTATCTCCTTTGTTTGTTCATTACAATTTCTCAAGATTCTACCTATGAATCGCAGCCTAGAATTTGCTCTACCTACTAAAGAATTAATGTGTATGTCCCATTTCATGTTCCTTTGTACTGTTACTCCCAAATATTTAATAGAATCGACCATATCAATAACTGTATTGTTTAACTCGTATTTCTGAACAATCGGATTCTTTTTGTTAGTTATGCTCATTGTCTTGCACTTTTTACAGTTTAGAGTAAGTTGCCACTCAGCGCACCAAGCCAAAATAACATCCAGATCGCGCTGAATTTCTAAGCAATCGGCCAAAGTTCTTACTTCCCTATAAATAACCGCATCATCAGCAAACAATCTAAAAAGGCTTTTCACTTTGTCTCCGAGATCGTTTATAAAAATTAAGAAAAGAAGTGGTCCTATTACACTTCCTTGAGGTACACCCGATGTAACATCTAGATTAGAAGAACTTTCTCCTTCAACGACAACATACTGCGACCGACCAGTTAGAAAATCCTTTATCCATTCACAAAGCTGATCCGATATACCGTACGCTCGAAGCTTCGCTAAAAGGCGGTTGTGTGGCACAGAGTCAAAGGCTTTCTGGAAATCTAAAAAAATTGCATCTACTTGTGAACCTGTATCGATAACTTTCATTACGTCGTGTGTAAATAGGGCCAGCTGTGTTTCACATGATCTTTTCTTCCGAAATCCATGTTGATTTGTTGTAAGCAAATTATTATAATCTAGAAAATTCATAATGTTCGAGCATATAATATGCTCCATAACTCTACTACAAACAGATGTTATAGATATGGGACGATAGTTCCCAGGATCACTTCGATCACCTTTTTTGAAAATCGGAGTTACTTGCGCGATTTTCCAGTCTGAAGGTACTTTTCGCTCTTCTAATGATTTACTGAATATATCAGACAGAAATGGCCCGATTTCTGCAGCATACTCTGAAAATACTCTTACTGGAATTCTATCCGGGCCCGGTGCTTTCCCCCACTTCAGGAGCTCTAATTGCTTAACGATACCTGCAGTATCTATTCGTAATGATTCCATCACCGACTCGCCACGGTGTGGGAAAACGGGAATACTATCCTTATGTTCATTTGTAAATGAATTTTTGAATACAGTATTTAGTACGTTAGCTTTATCGCGGCTTTCATTAACCTCGGAACCTTCACGAATTAGTGCTGGAATATTGCTGTTGGTACAATTAACTTTTCGTACATACGACCAAAATTTCTTTGGGTTTTCTGTGAGACTCTTAGAGAGAGAGTTGGAGTGAAAATCGTTAATAGGCCTCGCGCATTACATTCTTAATACGTCCTCTTAAATCAGCTAAGGTTTCTAAATCGCTGTGACACCCCTTCCTTCTTGAGCGTGCGTGTATTTTCCTTTGTTTTTTGAGTAATCTTTTGACTTCGCATGTGAACCACGGTGGATCATCCTCTCCCTTTATTGTCCGCTTTGGTATATGTATTTCCATGCCTTCCCTGACTATATGTATAAAACGATGCCACATCTCTTCAACGGTGTCCTTTGTTGACTTGAAGTTATGGTATTTATTCCTCAGGTAGGTGCTAAAACACTCCTTTGAGGCCTTACTGAATTTGTATACAATCCGCCCTTTTTTCCTTTTTCGCTCGGTCATTAATTTGATAGTCGCAATTACCGCTTTGTGATCGCTTATTCCTGTGGTCGTTGAAATGTCGGTGAATAATTCTGGCCTGTTGGTAACCAGCAAGTCTAAAATGTTTTCGCTACCGTTATGACACCGCGTAGGTTCATTAACTAGCTGCTCGAGATGATTATCTGACAACAAATCGAGAATTACTTCAGAAGCTGCCTTATCCCTGCTACCTGTGATGTGAACGTAATTACGCCAGTCAATATAAGGCAGATTGAAGTCGCCTCCTAGAATCACGGCTAGCTATACTATTTACATTATTTCTTAACTCCTCGACGATAGCTATATCCGAATCAGGTGGACGGTAGAAGGCACCTATGATGAGTTTTGACCCAGCAACGTTGAGTTTAATCCATATGATTTCACAGTTCGTATCGACGTCTATTTCATTACATGGGAGAAATTTACTCACAGCTATAAATACCCCAACTCCATGAGAATGTAATCTGTCTTTACGAAAAACGTTCATGCTATCTTTAAAAGTTTCGGCGGAACTTATTTCCGGTTTCAACCAACTTTCTGTACCGATAACGATAACCGCTTCTGTACTACAAATAACGCTTTCAAGTTCCGGTTGTTTGTTACAAACGCTTCTACAGTTAATTACGAGAACTTTTAACTGACGAGATTCTTTTACGTTGCTCCTACATTCCGGTGTTGTATCTGATTGGGTTGCCCGTTACTGAATTTCGTGTTTCGGGTCTTCCTCCCTCAGCCTAAAAAACCACCCAGTGCATTCCACACGGCCCCTGCCACCCGTGTAGCCGATTCACGTGTGTAGTGCACACCTGACCTATTAAGGGGAACCCTACAAGACTCGACCCTATGGCGAAGATCGAGAAATCTGCAGCCAATGTCATCACAGAAACGTCGTAGTCTCTTGTTCAGCCCCTCAATACGGCTCTGAACCAGAGGTCCACAATCAACTCTGTCTACGATGCTTCAGATGGTTAGCTCTGCCGATATCTTGCGGTCACTGGCCACAGAGTTCACGCTTTCAGCCAGCCGCCGGAAGGAAGAGAGGATAACCTCCGACCCAAGGCGACAGGCATCATTGGTGCCGACATGAGCCACAATCTGTAGTTGGCTACACCCCGTCCCCTCTATGGCATCTGGGATGGCCTGTTCCACATCTCGGATCAGGCCACCCGGAATACACACTGAATGGACGTTGGATTTCTTCCCCGAGGAATCCGCCATTTCCCTAAGGGGCTCTAATAACCGCCTAACATTAGAGCTCCCAACTACCAGAATGCCCTTCTGCGTTTGCTCAGACCTGGCGGGCTGGGGGGGCCGTCAACTCGCAGGATGACAATTGTGGGACTGAGTCAGCCTCCGACAATACATCAAACCGGTTGGACAGACGAACAAGTTTAGCGTCTTGGGCTTTAAGCCTGTTCGACTGCCCCCGTGTACGGCTTCGAAGTCTAGAAGCCATACGCCAGTCACCAGCAGGCGACTGCGGCACAGCATCCAACACTTCAGCCTGGGTGGCAGGTACGACAGTCGATATGGGGGAATCTGTGATAGGCTTGGCTATATCAGTTTCCCTAACATCACATCTGCTGCAGCCTTTTACGGCAGCTTCCAGCTGCGTAACTTTCGCTAACACAGCTGCAAGCTGAGCGCGCAGATCAGCCACCTCAGCTCGCGTCTGCACACAGCAATCACAGTCCCTAGACATACTGCTTTTGAAAAACGCAAAAAGAAAGGTAACAAAAAAAGTACAGAAAAAAAGGAACAGAAACTCGAAATAACCTGTACTTCCTACAAAATATATACACTCGGAGTTTGCACTAATCAAATCCCCACACCACTACAGCTAAAATATAACAATAAAATACGCTACTGCACTCGGCAACTGTTCAAACGCTACTAGTACTGTCTACAAAATGTAAACACTCAGAGATTACACTATTCAAATACCCACACCACTACAGATAAAATACAACAACAAAATACGCTTCTGCACTCGCTGACTGTTCAAACGCTACTAACGACCACTGTTTACAAAATGTAAACACTCGGAGATTACAGTATTCAAATACCCACACCACTACAGATATAAAAACAACAACAAAATACGCTACTGCACTCGCTGACTGTTCAAACGCTACTGACGACCACTGTTTACAAAATGTAAACACTCAGAGATTACACTATTCAAATACCCACACCACTACAGATATAAAAACAACAACAAAATACGCTACTGCACTCGCTGACTGTTCAAACGCTACGATACTGTACTACAGTATATCTCGGGAACTAGGAGAGATACCGAAAAGTTTTATTCTTTATTTTTATTTCTCTCGTCTTTTTAAATAATAATCCGTCATCAAATTTGACTTTGACCAATTTTTTCTTCTGAATTTCAACCAAAACCATTTCACATTTGAGACAGAATATCTCGAAAACTAAGCATGATATCAAAAAAATTTATTCTTCACTTTTTATTTGTCTCATCGAGTTACATAATAATCCATCTCCAGATTGCGACGTTACGTTAATCCTAGAGTCCCCTTGAGGTTTTTGTACATATACGCCGTGTCTGTATGGGTTAGTCCATGCCTCCCCACTCCCCCCACTCCTCCTCCGCCCGGCTTCACTTCATTGCGTGGTGAAGGTCGCTTACGTCGTCTCCATATATTTCCTTCCTCCATGACTAGTAGCAACTTTTGTTAAGTATAATCTGTGTTCCATGTACATCTACAATAATCTCAATGCTATGCATGGAGGAAGGAATATATGGAGACGACGCAAGGGACCTTCGCCACATACTGGAGTGAAACCGGGTGGAGACAAGTGGGGAGGGGAGGCCGCCATATTGCTTGACCAGAGAAACACGGAAATATGCACAAAAACTTCAAGGGAATCATAAGACAACCGTGGCACCGCAATTTGATGATGGATTATTATGTAACTCGACGAGACACATCAAAAATGAAGAATAAAATTTTTTGATATCGTGCTTAGTTCTCGAGATATACTGTCTCAAAAGAGTGGAGTTTCTGGTTGAAATTCAGAAGAAACGTGTCCCTAAAGTCAAATTTGGTGATAGATTCTTATGTAACACGACGATACAAATCGAAAACAAAGAATAAAATTTTTCGATATCTCGCTTAGTTCGCGAGATATACTGTCTCAAAAGTGAGGTTGTTAGGTTATGAGGGGATTCAACGATAACCGTGGAGCCGCAATTTGATGACGAATTCTTATGTAACTCGATGAGGGAAACTGAAAGTGAATAATAAAATTTTTTGATATCTCGCTTAGTTCTCGAGATATTGTACCTTAAAATTTACGTGGTTAGGTTGAAATGCGGCCTGGACCAGAAAAAAACTATCGCCATATCCATATTTGATGATGAATTCGGACATAACTTAATGAGCAGGTAATTCTTTTTAACTTGAATAACAAACTGTTTATTTCTACAGTCCTTAAATTTTAGTTGATGTTCAAATAGGTTATATTTTCACATTCTATTTCAGTAATTGACAAGAAAGATTTCAAAATATAGAAATATACTTGTAGACATATTTACAAACAGAAACAAGTCATATCTGAAATTTATAAAAAAAAAGCATAAGTCAATGTTTAGAGCTTTTAAAAAAATTAATACTTTATAAAACCTCATAGTTTCTAAGCTTACTTAGAAGGTATTGTACTGGTAGTGGCCTATTTAATTTTGCTAGAAAAATCAGTACATTCAAAAAGCATAAGCTAACAGCTAATAATAAATAAATTGTTTGTTCTCTTCTGGTATACACCGCATTTCAACCTGCTAACATTTCCATTAATATTGCCGCTACAAAACCAAACTATGTAGACACATCTAAACCCAAGAAATGCATCGCGAACTACATTTCCGTCAACAAAGTTTATTTCATCACGTTTAGTAGTTCGCACAGCACAAATTATCACGATTAATTTCATCGTGCAATTTCAGTGTAAACTTAAACGTGAGTAATGCATGCAGAATAACATACGGTATTCACTGTGTCGCGATGTAAACATGACCCGTTTAAATTAAATTTCCAACATTTGTCTACAATAAGGCTAGCTTTTCAGGTGCAAAATAGTAACATATGCTAATTGTCTACACTACACCAACAAAAATTTGAGAATAATATGATCCTATTGAGAGCAATGAATAAATTTATAGCGAATAGCACTAATGTTGCGGTTGCCTGTCAGATACTTCAAGAACGATAATTACAATGTGACTTACTTATGAAACGCTATTCCAGGTTTTTTCCTATCTCGTCTGTTTGTGCAACCATATGCATCACAACTTGGCATTATAGAAAACTTTAGATTATTAGAAAACGAAATATTCTCAGCAGCTGACCCAGTGCAAACAGCCCAATGTTTTGGTACTCCTACGATGTCCGCCGCGCAGGCACAGTTTTTCACGAGGTTTCACGGATTTCGCGTTATCTCGTCTCCATATATTCCTTCCTCCATGATGCTATGTATGTGTGCTTCTAGGATCTCTGTTTATTAAATAAAGGTCAGTCGCTCTTAAAACACGAAAACGTGCACTACAGTTTTATTTAAAACTTACAGTGAGGAACAATCCGTCCAACATGTGACCTTTAATTCCCCATTTCGAACCTTCAGGGATCACCGAAAGATTTCAAAGTCATTTCAAATGAAGCATCATATTGGTAACGCTATGTCGACTTTGAATTCTAACTATAATTTTAACATAGATTTTAAATGTAAAACGTGAATGTACTAATACAATTATGTGTAAAGTACTATTGAAAATGTGTTATGGCCATAGCATAAATAAATGTGTTATACTTCCAAGTGTGACCATGGACAGGGAAGGCAGTATGAAGCCGCTGTTGGCATTGTGTGGAATCATACTGTGACGATTATATGCCGCTATCAATTGCATATGTAATGTATAAGAGAGAAAATTCTATTGCCAACTGAACTCAAAGTGCAGCCAAATGCCTACCACAACCATAACAGTACGGTAATCAAATAAGCTGTTCACCAAAATGTGGTTCCCATGTCTACCTGAAAACTTATGATCTCGAAAGAGAGATATTAATTTAATTCTTTTGTATTAAAGGTGATCTGCGGTTGTTGCATATTCTTTGTAAATAAATCTGTGCCGTGCACATTTGGATGCAGTGGTTTTGTAATTATGCAAGGGAATCCATCTCCCTCCCTTAATCAGTTATTAAAAAGCTATATAATTTTCATGATAAACTATGCAAAGTTCAATGATAATTAAAACCTATCTATCTGTAGGATGTTCTACGTGCTATATTAGCCATTGAATGATAAATATTTCATTAGCTGTAGACATTGTTTTAAAAGACTTCATGTAGTTAGTTACTTACTGAATTTCCGTCACCAAATGGTTTCAAGGAACGCTTATTATATGTTTGTTGTTTGTTTACATGATAATCATTCTAATTTGAGGGGAAAAAATGAAAAAAAAAATCTGTAAAATATGTATGTATGTGTATATGTATGTATGTATGTATGTGAATGCATATATATATATATATATATAACAATTTTAGGTATTTTCCTTTTATGATATTGTTTAATAATGATTACTGAGCAGTCTCCATGTCTTGTAGTGTTAGTGTTAGTTTTAAGCCACTATTGTCGAAGCACAAGTGTCATTTTTGTAATGTAGTTTGTATACAATACAATACAATACATTACATTCATTTTCCATTGATCCCAATATAAGAGACTGGCTCTGTGGGATGTGGAAAGTTGTTAATTTACAGATAAACAGTTGCATAACAAAATTATAAGTACACCAGTAGATGTACAGACATAGCATACATGGTACATTAAAACAATTCCATAACAAACTAATACATACACCAGAATGTGTACAGTCATAGCAAACATGGTACATTCAAAAAAAAAAAAAAAAAGAATCCATAGCAAAATAATATATACACCAGGAGATGTACAGTCATAACATACATGGTAAATTAATTATGTAAACTACATTTACACAAGCTACTGGCAGTTATTTTTTAGATACCATAGAAATAAATTCTTCGACAGAGTAGGAGTTGTCAATTAAAAATTCTTTCAATTTTTTCCTTAATTTATTCTTATCATCTGCTAGACATTTAATATGTGTTGGGAGTTTATTGAAGATATGTATCCCTGAATATCGGACCCCTTTATGAACAAGTGACAATGACTTGTAATCCTTGTGAAGATCATTTTTACTTCTAGTGCCATAATTGTGTATTTTACTATTTGTTTCAAACAAAGTATAATTTGTGACTACAAAGGACATTAATGTGTATATATACTCAGACGCTAATGTTAAAATCCCTAACTTCTTAAACAGCTCTCTACATGAAGTTCCATTGATAACCTCACACATAATTCTTATTACACGCTTTTGGGCTCTGAACACTTTATCTCTATGGGTAGAATTGCCCCAGAATATTATTCCATATGACAATAAGGAGTGAAAATAAGCAAAATAAACTAGCTGCCTCTACGGAGATCACCTATAGCTGAAATAGTACGAATTGCAAATGTGGCTGCCCCCAATCGCTTTAGTGAGTCAGAAACATGTACTTTCCAATTTAAATTGTGATCAATATACAAACCTAGAAATTTCACACTCTCTACCTCTTGAATAGACTGGCCTGCAAATTTTCAGGTGTTAATCTTTGTGATGTGATAGAATTGAGATGCACAAGGAATTGGTCAAGACTGTTTCTGCCATGTGGCCAAATCACAAAGGTGTCATCGACATACCTATAAAAACACCCATTGGTAGGGAAGGCTCATCGTAGTATTCGAAATTCCAGCGAGTTTGTGGAAATCTTAGACAACATGAAGTTAGATCCTGGTGATTTAATGGTGAGCTTCGATGTGGTCTCTCTTTTTACTCGTGTTCCCTTCGTCGACTCCTTAGATCTGTTAAGGAGGTATTTTGATCAAAAATTATTGATATTTTCCACCATGTGTTGACAACCACTTATTTTAAGTTTGAAGGAGAATATTACGAACAAGTGGACGGTGTAGCAATGGGTTCGCCGTTGTCTCCTGTCTTTGCTGATTTCTTCTGTAAAACAGTTAGAAATGCTACGTAATAAAAAGGCCAAGCTTTTGTGCACTCTGGCGTTTCTTCAAAGATGTCGTGATCATGATGTGGTGCCACAATTTGCCCGTATACGTCATCCGATTACTTCGGCCGCAGCAGTGAGAATTTTGCGTCGTGCAAGCCTTGCTTTGGTAAAGGAACGTATTCGTTTTACGAGACAAGCTTTGGACCGGACTGGCAAGACGCTGCTATCGTGTCATCTTTACCTTGCAAATGCATTATCTGTGGATGCCTGGGAGTGGGTAGATGGCAGTACTAGTGTTGTAAAAAAACGGTTTTTTTCTGGCTTGAAAAAAAAAACATGAAAAAAAACTTTGAAAAAAAAAACATGTTTTTTTTCTGGAACACGTTTTTTTTCACAGCTACTAAATCTCAAATTTGTAAGGCAGTTATCGTTTAAAATGACTGTTTTAGAGTTTATTCTAAGTACTGATCTTAGTTTAAAATCTACTAATTTTTCTGGTTCAGTTGGAAAAAAAAATTACGAAAATATTGGCAAAATTGACTGAAATTTTCTTTATGAACGGGGATTTCCCGAAGAGACTAGGTTGCGCGAGAAGGAATCCCCACTCCCCATTGTTTGGATTGATACTTGCATGGAGGAAGGAATTATATGGAGGAGAAGTGAGCTTAAATCGGTGAAGCAAGCACTAAACTCTCCCGCATGGTGGCAGCACCGGCAGCGACCATATGGCGCTTCCCAACAATTAAGGTGTTCACATTGTGGTAGAGGCAGTGATTATTTCATTTAGTATTGTGTATAAGTGTTTAAAAATGCCAGCTTGTGTTGCGTACGGTTGCACAAATAGGCCAGACAGGAATGAACCTGGAATATCATTTCATAAGTAAGTTGAATTGTAATTATCGTTGTTGAAGTGAGCGGTAGACACCGCAAACTTTGCAGCACGTCTATAAATATTTAGTCATAGCTCTCAATGGGATGACTTTGTTCTCAAATTTTTCTTGGTGTAGTGTAGAAAATCAGCAAACCTTGCTATTTTCACATAATAGACTAGCATTATTTTTTAACGAGTGTTTAAAATGAGATTTAAAGGGGCGTGTTTTACTTCGTGATTCAGTGAATTTACTATTACGATTTCTTTCGTCACATTCGTGGTCGGACTTGGGAGGAAACTGTAATTCTTTTTCCTCTTCAATAATTCGATGATGTCTTGATGTAAAATTTATAATATGTTCTGGAGCATGATTAACAATTTTTCCAGGAGTATACAATTACCAGTGTTTGCATATTTCACTTCACATTTCAAGAGTAGTTTTTTTTTTATAAGCTGCTTTAAAGTGTATGGGCAGTGGGATTGTTTGAATTCCTCCCCCCCCCCTCCACCCCCCAAAGATCTGATACATTGTAAAAATATTTCAAAGTGATCCTGACTAAATTTATATGCTAATATATATTTTAAGATTTTTTGATCAATAACTAAGGAATTAAAGAAATACTTCAAACATGAATCAGAAAACCTAAGAATCCAGTGCTCCTACTGCTGTCAAGTATTATCTTGCCATATGGTGACACTTTCAAATTACATATATAACTTTCTGTTTCAATCAATCTTGTATCACTGTTTCCTAATTACACTTGGATATTATGGAGCGTGTGCTCCATTGAAATTAAATAAAATAATAATACCCTTAGTCTTTTTTGTGGCTGTAGATGTTTTGGCAAATAAAATTCTATTAAAATAATTTTTAACAGACTTTTTTTCCTTAATTTCTAATGTTTATAGATAGCATCAATTGAGATACATACATAAGAGAGCGTGCATAAACCACATAGCTCCAATTTGGCCTCCTGTGAACCACTATCCCTCCCCATGTAGACCAACTTGGCTTTTGCCTCCACCCCCCTTCCCCCCCCCCCCCCCCTCACCTAGCAAGTAGGTTTTTTTTCCCCTTTTGATTCCAGAAGACATTTTGCACTGTTTTCTCTTGTCAGACTATTATAAATTACATAAGGAGATAATTAGCTGAGGGAAATAAATAGGTTTAATTCTAGATCATGATACTGCTACAACTACTTTAGGCCTACTACCAGTACAGGGATCTAGCTTTTTTTTTAATTATTCCTAGCAGTTGAGGTTAGGTTGAAATACAGCCTGGACCAGAAGAAAAATGTCATAAAAGTGGTACGGATAATTCTTTGATAGCTGCGTGCGGCAGAAAGGTGCTATAGCGGTATCACCATCTAGAATTAAACCAATAAATATTCACATGCTGTTTTGAATTCCATTCCTCATTTTAACTGTGACAAATTTTATGAAAGGATAGCTACGTGGCCTGGCTTGGAATCCCCCCCCCCCTCTCCCTACATAGCCGTGTAGTTTGTGCACGGTCCCTACCTTTAACCACATGTTAATTCATTATTAATAATGTGAAGTAAAGGAAAATAATGAATCAAATTCTGTGTCATAAAGTTACTTGTACATTCCTGTAATAGCAACAATTGTGAAACGGCTCTTTTATTTTTAAAGGTAATAATAAAGCCTCTGCCCTTTTAAACAGAAGTTGAAGTAGAGTTCTTCTAGCGTGATAAGTTATTTTGTTGAAAAAAGTATAGGCTTGTTCAGACAGTGACTCATCATCGCATTTATGATTGGAGCACACTTGCTTGAACTTACTTAAAAGAACACCGCATGATGCCAACCATACATTATAGTAAAGTATCACTCTTTACTTTTTGTTGATACACTTTATACTAACTATAAATTATGCGGAAACATTTTATTTCTGGTACCAGCCTACAAAATGTCTGGGTTGCTCATCCCTAGAGTGGGTCCTCTTACTTTTTTCTGGTCTAGGACACATTTCAGACTAACCACAAGTGGTAGTAATAAAACTGAAATATCCATTCTGCATGTCAACCATGTAATCATTGTGGCTTTGACAGAATTAATTTTTGGTCCAGCCTGCATCCAAACCTAAACCCCTCAATTTGGTTGTTGTATATCCCCCAAACTAAGCAAGATATCGAAAACATTTATTCCTTATTATCGAGTTTTTTCGTCGTGTTACATAAGAATCCATCATTAAATTTGACTTTTGCGAAATTTTTCTTCTGCATTTCAACTAAAGACACCTCACTTTTGAGACAGTATATCTCGAGAACTAGGTGAAATATCGAAAAATTTTACTCTTTATTTTTTATTTGTCTCGTCTTTTTAAATAAAAATTCATCATAAAATTTGACTTTGAATAATTTTTTCTTCTGAATTTCAACCAAAACCATTTCACATTTGAGACAGAATATCTCGAAAACTAAGCAGGATATCAAAAAATTTTATTCTTCATTTTTTATTTGTCTCATCGAGTTACATAATAATCCATCACCAGATTGCGGCGTCACGTTTATCCTAGAGTCCCCTTGAGGTGTTTAACCATACTCCCCGTGTTTGTTGGGAAGCGGTCAAGTCCCCACCACTCCGGCCATGCCCCCCCCACTCCTCCGCCGGCCTGCTTCACTTCCATGCGTGGCAAAGGTCTCTTGCGTCGTCTCCATATTATTCCTTCCTCCATGGATACTTGCTATTTGAAATAGTGTTGCCAGCCCTACAAAATTATCTACAGATCTTTTAAAAAAATTTAAAATTTATCCACGGTTTTTTGCCTTATTGGGCTTTCCTTATATTCGTATACTTGTTAACTCTCAGAGTATAGTGGTACTGACTCATTGAATTGTCAGTAAGGGAGCGTGCATAAACCACATAGCTCCATTTTGGCCTCCTGTGAACTCCCACGTAGCCCTACGTGTCTTTTGCCTCCCCCCCTCTCCCCCCCCCCTCCCCGCTCACGAAGCACGTAGCTTTCTTTCGTTTTGATTCCAGAAGATATTTTGTACTGTTTTCTCTTGTCAGACTATTGTAAATTACATACGGATATAATTAACTGAGGGAAATAAATACTCACATGCTGTTGTGAGTTCAGTTCCTCATTTTAACTGTGAAAAATGTTACGAAAGGAAAGTTACATGGCCTGGCTCGGAACCCCCCCCCCCCCCCCCACATAGCCCAGGCTACCTTCCAGCTAACCCTTCCTCCCTCTGGACCGAGCCACGTAGTTTGTGCACGGTCCCTAATTATGAATCGTTTCCTTGCAATCGTTGGTGTAAACAAACGATTGAAAAGAAGTAAAGCTCCTGTTTTGTATGATAATAGATTTTAATTCAAACTTAAAATACCGTAATACAGAACTATTGGTGCAGTCTTTATGCACAGTGTGTACTTTGCTCACAATTTAAAATTGCAATCTCAAAATCTTGTGCGTACAATACAAGAACAACCAGTAAAAGAAAATTTAACTATTTCTGAAGTTATGGATCTAGAGGAGACAGAAGAAGAGACAGAAAATTCCGACACCGACCGAACTAGTGTTGGTAGTGCTGATACTAGTGAATGTGGTACTGACAGAGGATGAATAAAATTATGTTACCTATATAGATACACTTATGAATCATTATGTGAGACATTATATGATTCAGTAAGACTTAAAACACACTTGTAAAATGGAAGTTCCTTAAATAAAACTATAATTTATCAAATATATTGTTTTCTGAAAAAAAACAAAAATTTAGAAAAAAAACGGGTGCTAGGTTTTTTTTCATGTTTTTTTTTCACAATGCTGAAAAAAAAAACATTTTGTTTTTTTTCAGTTTGCAACACTAGGCAGTACTACAGCGTATAGTTTCAAGCTGCAACAACGTGTGTCGGCCAGACAATGTTCGAAATTTGAGCGGTTTTCAACGAAATTTTCCACGAAGCCACATGTTTCAGCGCGAACTATTATTAACCTATCAGACAGAGAACTTGATCCTGCTACGGCTCTGCGGGGGTTTCCAGCGAAATCTCACGAAACCTCACCAGAGGAACAAAAAGCGGTATCTGGACATAAGTTCACTAAAAATTGGAGTATTCAGAAGAACATCTCTGGTCCAATGTTCGCTAATTTTCATTTTTTATGTTTTTTTTCACGCGGGGCATAAGAAGGCAAATAGCTTTGAAACAATACATTTCATCATATCCAGTATCTTTCCACTTTGAAATTCCAGAATACACTGATTCTGGAATATTCTCCATGGTGGTTATATATAATCGATTCTTTTCATCAGCTATATATTTCATCAGTTCTTCTTTAAAAAATAACATGAAAACTGACAGAATATCTGGCACATTCCCTATTTGATACACATACCCCGATAGCGTATCATCAAATGCGTGACTAACTGGACGAAAATCATTTTCTTTCCAGTCATATTTATCACCAAGATGTAATTTCTTCGTAGGCGTTTCACTATCACTTTCTGATTCTTCAGATGCAGAACATCTAACATCTTTTGTTGAAACATGAGACTGTATTGTCACCTCTGCTGACGAGTATGGTTTAGGACTACAGCTTTCGGATTCTGTGAAATAGCTATCACTTTCATCAAAATCAAGTAGTTCATCCTCAGTGTCGCTCCTCGTAAGAATCTCCATGTTTTCTTACTTAATGCACCCACGACGTCTTGCCATTTTCTTTATAAAATACAGGACACAAAGAACACTGATGTAATTTCCGTTGAACAGTGAACTGTAGAGCGAAGCCTAGGCTCCCAACAGACAAACATTCGGACCATAAGCTAGCGACCAGAACTGCGAAAGGCTATTGAGAAATGGGGGCGTGAAGTCCACTGTACGACTCAGGTAGCAGCGCGTCATCAGCACTCAGGTAGCGGCAGACGGATGCGAATTAACTCGTCAATAGCTCTCAGGGAAAAACCGGCGGCTGCGACTAAACTCGTCATTAGCACACGGGGGCAGCAGGCAGCATGACGAGTAAACTCGTCAACAGCAGTCAAAGGGTTAATACTATTATATAAAACGCTAATCTGGAGTCTGGGTACGTCATCTATAGCTACTACAGCTATTGGCTAGAGAATGGTCACGTGTCAGCCTTCACTCACCAATCAACAACCACCATATTACATTCGTACCTTCATCTTGCTTTTAGTTTATTTACAGCTAGACGCAGAAATTCATTTAAGGAGTAGGATATCAATATTAACGCTATTTTATCTATATCAGTTAGACGCAGAAATTCATGTAAGGAGAAGAGGATGAAATATTTACGCTATTTTATCGGTTTCAGTTATAAGGACTAGGTTAAACAATAACCTCAGATTTGGCAGACGGTAAGAAACAATGATGTTTATTAAAAACTTGGAGAAACGTAATACGAAATGTATAGGAAAATAAATAACAGTTATCCGTTTTCGAAATTACAGTCTCCGTCATCTAAAGTGAAATGCATTTATTTATTTTAAAATCCTAACCAAATACTCTGATAATCTAACCAAAGTAATGTATTCATATAACGACAGGTATCATTAAAGATGACTTATTCCTTTCTCCTTATAAGCTTTTCCATAGTAAATTCCTACTACCATTATATATAATACCCTTAGTTTTTGATACATTTGTTAGCTATTAAATGAAATTTAAGATAACTTTTTTATCATATTTAAATCGGTATACATGTAGAATAGATGTGATTAGAAGGCTGTGATTTCACAGGGTATAGTTCCTACCTGCCGCCTTAAGACAGCGCCACCAGCGCACACAGGAAAAGAAAGTTGTAGGAGCCCGCGCATTTGAAATACAGTTTCAAGACGAAAATCATACACGATCAATAAAATCACCACCTTTTAAATTTCCAAGTGGAATCATGTTTTATTTGTATCACAAGTGTGCTTTAATGATATACGATGTATTTCAGTAAAATTAAAAAGCAATATATACGCAATCTAATTTTCGCACTTATTCTGCACTAGCGCCGAAAAAATCATCCATTGCCCCTTGAAAGGAACCATTCCTGTAATAGCGTGGAGGGATTAGGGGAAACCATAGAAAACCAAAATCTCGATTACCCGACAGGGATTTGTAAGCACGTGTACCCGAATGCTCAACCAGGGCGTTACCTCTCACCCAACACGTTCAGTTCTAGCCAGCTACTTCTGCCAACTACTAATTACCTACTGTAAGAATTTTAATTGTTAGAATCTAACAATTTTAACAAATGTTGCTGGTTTTTCTCAACAACCCGAGCGTAGTGGATGAGTGGTTAGCGCTCTGACCTCGCATTGGGGAGCTACATGGATTACCCAAATTACTCCAGGAAAATGCCGGAATGATTCATTCAAAAGGAAATGGACTAATTACTTCCCATTCATTATCCCCAGTCCCATCCCGCATCTAATGACCTCGATGTCAACGAGGCGTAAAGCCACAAGTAAAAAAATAAATAAATAAAAATTGTGGTCAAAGAAAACGCGTGTATAACTAAACTACGTTCCGGGTACAAAATTAAAGGGTAGATCGTATACTGACAAATCCAGTATTGCCAGAGCAGATGCAGAATATGCAAAATATTGGCATAAATTAGAGAC
Organism: Vandiemenella viatica; assembly: GCA_031002005.1. NCBI lineage: Eukaryota > Metazoa > Arthropoda > Insecta > Orthoptera > Morabidae > Vandiemenella > Vandiemenella viatica. The sequence continues at coordinate 57,326,434 of JARYHS010013630.1, forward strand.
TGTATATTTGGCTGTTTAAATTTACTAAAATACATCGTATGTCATTAAAGTACACTTTTGACACGATTAAAACATGGTTTCCACTTGGAAATTACAACGTCGTGATTTTACTAACCATTTCTAAGTTGTGTATGCACGCGCTAGTGCAGAATAAGTGTGAAATTTAGATTGGGTATATATGGCTTTTCAAGTTTACTGAAATACATCGTATATCATTAAAGTACACTTGTGACACGAATAAAATATGGTTCCACTTGGAAATTTAAAAGGTGGTGATTTTATTGACCGTGTATGAGTTGCGTCTACACGGCGCTAGTGCAGAATAAGTGCGAAAATTAGATTGGGTATATATGGCTTTTTAAATTTACTGAAATACATCGTATATCATTAAAAATACACTTGTGATACGAATAAAACATGGTTCCACTTGGAAAATTAAAAGGTGGTGATTTTATTGACCGTGTATGATATTCGCCTTGAAACTGTATTTCAAATGCGAGCGCTCCTACAACTTTCTTTTCCTGTGTGCGTTGTGGCGCCGTCTTAAGACGGCAGGTAGGAACTATACCTTGAGAAATCACAGCCTTCTAATCACACCTATTCTGCATGTGACTGTTTACTGTATAAGCCATGTGACACTCACAATTCTACAACGATATTATTGCCGCAAAATAGCAGTGAGCAGTGATTTTAGAAATACTGAGAGCAGGGGGGAAAAATGAATGCAAGGCATTTATGTGTCACAAAGTTACAATTAGTACATTCATTTAAATTTACATATTGCGTTTTATTTATCTACAACCAGATGCAGAAATTAATGTAAGGAGAAGGGTTTTTAATATTTACGCTATTTTATGTGCATCAGTTGAAAGCACTAAGTTAAACCGTAATATAAGAATTTTTTTGCACACGATAAGAAACAATGAAGTTTATAAAAAACTCAGAGTATCGTACATTCGTAATCGCGAAATGTATCAGTCAAATAAATAACAGTTATTCGTTTACGAATACGTCATCTAACGTAAAATGCATTTATTTATGTCAAATCCTAACCAAGTGTTCTGATAATCTAACCAGAGTAACGTATTCATATAACGAAAGATATAATTAAAAATTAATCTTTTCCTTACAAGCTTTTCCAGAATAAATTCCTACTACCATCATAGATGATACCCTTAGTATTTGATAAACGTGTTAGCTATTAAATGAGATTTAAGATAACCTTTTTATCAGCTCAGTTCATAAATGGCAATCCTACAACAACATTCTTGCAGCCAAATAGTGGCAAGCAGAGATATTAGAGATTATTTTTTTTTTATTTGGCCTGAAGCGCCAAATGGCACTATACAGTCATCAGCTATTTATATAGATAATTGGCTTGGTACAAATGAGTCAAGCATTGTACAGATAAACAAATTTACAGGATAATTATAATAAACTAGTAATTTCACATCAGCTGGAATATTTCTCAAAAAAATACATGCATGTTTACAAAATGAAGGATTAGTAATACAAGTAAATAGAGGACTCTGTACCAACAGTGGGGGGGGGGGGGGGGTACAAGGCTCTCCGTGCACAAACAATAATTACAGTATAATTAGAATATAAAGGAGATTTTTATATACACATTAAATTATTATTTATATACAGGAATTAACACATTATAAAAAGGACTTATTTGCCTAAATCTTAATGTTTGTTGCTTTTATAAAACTGGCTAACAATTTATATACAATCACATTGTTGCCATGCAACAGACAAGAAATACTTGTTGGAAAAGGTATACCAAAGTTGTTAAGATCTTTCAAGAATTTAGGTCTGTGGGCTTTATATCATGGACAAGCGAAAAATATATGGTTTGTGTCACCTACTTCCGAATTGCAATATTCACAGATATCTGAATTTATGAAGGTTAGACGATGTAGGTGCTGTGCGATTATACCATGATTAAAACGTATTCTAATTATCGTTGTGATAACCCCACTATGTTCCAAGGAGCTGGAAAACCAGGGACGGGTAGGAATTCGGGGCTGGATATTGCCATAGTATTGTCCCCTTGTTTTTTTACTAATGTCCCATTCACTCTGCCATTTGTTCATTACCTTGATTTTTATTTGTGGTAGATAGTCCATATATGGTAACCGAGTTTTGAGGGCAAACACCTATTCTAGCTGCTTGCTTTGCCAACTCATCTACTTTTTCGTTAAAGACCACCCCTGCATGCGCCTTCACCCAGAGGAAATTGATTGCTCTGTTTCTTCTTGAGCATTCTACTACCTGTTGAACTATATTTACTATAATCTGATTAGTTCTCTTGCCCCAATATTTGGTTTGAATAGAGTTCAACACGCTCTTAGAATCTGAGATGATGAGAAACTTCCTTTCTGTTAGTGTTGAGCAATACCTGACTGCCTCTAAAATAGCTAATGCTTCTGCAGTGTATATAGATGTTGTTGATGGAAGTTTATACATTCCTTGATACTTGGTGCAGGGACAGAAAAAGGCACATCCTACGTTACCTCCTGGGGCAGTTTTAGATCCATCAGTATATATATGCACGGTGTTATTCCAGTTTTCTATAAGATACTTCTGTATTAACATATTGAGGTTTGGGTATTGCTTATTTACACAGTTTAATAAATAAGCCACCGTAAGGTCTCTGCTATTGGTAAATTCCAAATCTCATTCCGGCCTAAGCTCAATTTTAATTTAATTAAAACTTTCGCTAATGTTGCTGCTTGATTAAAGTTTATTTCCTTTTTGCACACTTTACTGCACACTTTCGTTAGTGGTATTTGTCACATTTATCCGTTTTTGATATTATACTTTCCGTCATTTAAAGTAAAATAAATTAAAGTAAATAAATCGTGATTACTGGAGATCGCGATTCATCCAGGAATTGCCGTGATAAAACGCAAGACTCCTCTAGAAATACTTTACGAAATACATTTAACTGTATTATGCCGGCCCAGGCTGTAATGCAACCTAATTCCTGCTTGAAAATAATGGTACAGGCTGTATTACAACGGAATTAATGCTTGAAAATAATATGTCTTCCGATTGACTACAGCAGTATTATTAAGTCATTACTGAATGTTATTTTGGCGGAATTGTGATCTCCAGTAGACCCGGTCGTCATTCATTTTTCCTTACGAGTTTTTCCAGAATAAATTCCTACTACCACCATAGCTGATACCCATCATTATTCATATGAGGGTAATAGAAGCTATGATTTTCGAACGCAATATTAGTGGAGGTTGTGGTTAAGTTGACCAGAATCGCAGCTGACACATTTTGTTACAGCATAATTCACTCTGAAATGAGTTTTACAAACCAATTAAACTGCTTTCATAATCACCATGTTACTAAAAGTATTAATTAATGCGTGTGGAAGTAGTTCCGTATTTAACGTGCTGAATTGTGCCTGGACCAGGAATAAAACTGATATTACATGGATAGCAAAAGTTTTTGGGATTCCTAATTTGATTTAATTTCATTGGTTCTTTAATTCCGGCGTCATTAATTCAGTAGAAATTACTACTGTATTGCTATGTGAACTGCAAATGAAATATGTAGAACAATACAAAATCAAGGCCATTAGCATTATATAATATCAATTTCGTATAAATAGCAAACTGCAAAAAAATGAACAGCCAGAATATTGAATAAAACTTTCTCGGGTAGCTAGCCGAGTTAGTACATCGTTTGACCACGACGTTTTGGCGGTCACAACCTCTGCCGCCATTTTCAAGTGTCACTTGACAATGGCGGCAGAGTTGTGATCGCCGAAACGTCGTGGTCAAACGATGTACTAACTCGGCTAGCTACCCGAGAAAGTTTTATTCATTTACAACGCCGAGAAAATCTCCAGTCTTACATAGCCAGAATATTGTTTCAAGCCGTCATTTTTCACGGACTCGAAGCTAGTTAAGTTAATATTAAACTAATATATGATTAATAAATAATATAATGCCCATAAATACAATTTAATAATTAGGAAAGAATTGAAATGTATTCATAATTACAACATTATTAATAAATAATTAACATTACAAATCATAGTCTATTGGATTCCTCAGTTAACGTATCGTCCATACGGCTTAGCGCTCCACCCCCTCTCTACGCTGAATCTCAAGAAGGTTTAAATCTATGAAATATTGTCCATAACGAAATTTGTAGAGAATTTTATGCTCTACATCTTTTCTAATAACTCAAAATAACATTTAGAGGAAAACGAAGCGAGATATTTGTTAAAAAAAAAAACTGTTTTTGTGACCTAAGACTTTGAATATCTTGACTACCGTACACGATAATCTATGAGGCTTTTGAGCCAACTTATTAAATGTCAAAACAAAGTTTTATGCAAATTTTCAGCTTGTTATTTTTCATTCTGAGGTGTAATCCTTATTTGATATGACTATAGTGTTACACTATCAATTTCATCGGAGATATTTCTCATATATACTACTAACGGAGATTCACATGAATATACTTTACTACAGCCATGATGCCGACGTGAAAACAACTTACGCTCCTCACATATATTTCTGATGTGATCTATCCATTAATTTACCTACCACCGATGTCAAACTGACTGGCCTATAATTTTCGACTCTGTTTTTCACCCATCCTTCATGTATCGGTACTACAACCATACTTTTGAAGTCCTCTGGTAAGCTTAAGGTGACCAGATATGAACATTGGTAAAACGCAACATCATTGACCGCAGGAGAGGAGGGGTTATGTTAGTTAACGATTTGATGTATATAGAGAAACAAACTTTTTATAGAATGCAAAACAAGTATTATAATATTTTTTAAAAATTTCAACATAAGTACAATTTACAAACATAATACATTAAAATTTATGTATAGAATTATTTTATTGTTTAGTATATTTCTCATACGAGGGTTTTTTCCGTTGATTGCTGTTGTTTAAAATGTTATTGATTTTTCACAACACATAAAATTGCTTTCAAAGTCTCAACACTTAATTGTGTTTTTGCTGATGTCCACACTTTATATACCGCAGAAAAAACGCGTTCAGTCGCAGCATTCGTTCCTGCTAAGGACATAGCGTATTCCACTGTTTTGTGTGCATTGTTGTATGGAACATGATTTATTTCAAAATAATGAAATATTTCTAACCATTTGTTCCCTATTGTGATTTTTGCTGGTGCCCAAGATTTAACGTTTTCCTTCTGAATATATTTTTTTAATAATGATACCTCATTAAAAAGATAATTTTCGGAAAAATTACTATATGGGAAATTTTTAGTAATATGATCGAAAGATTTTTGCATATCATTCAAACTGAATTATTTTTTTAATGTGACACAGCGAAAATGTTTAATATTATTTTAATGTACCGTCCACTCTTCTAAGTAAGCTTTTCAGTTACTATACAACTTTTTAACGTGACTCATAATATCAGAACTATTTATTGAACTTTGGTCTTCTAGCTGGCTTATACTATTATGGATTGTTAATGGAAGAAAATTATTTTATAATCGCTCTTGACACTGAAATTTAAATTAGTAACTTCATTTGCTCACCCTTAAGTCCAACCCCCCCCCCCCCTCCACGTGGTGGGAGACATGCAATTAGAGGACTGCTTGCGGGGGCCATGTACAGTGTGGACTTAGTGTGCCCCGTGACCGATACAATACCTGTGAAGGCCCTCCAGGAACGCTGAAAAATTACGGCCAACCGGGCTTGGTGAAGGTACGAAAGGCCTGGCAAGCCGGTAGTGGATGAAGCATGCTTCCAAAATTAAGCACGATGTCGGAAAGAATGGGTGTATCGGACAACGAATTGGGCAATGGACTGGACTACGAGTATCATATTATCACTAAAAGGAAAGGAAAAGGAAGTCGTCAGAGTAATGGAAGAGAGGAACATAAGCAAATTAGGATTAAGTGAAACAAAATGGAAATGACATGGAAGTAAGAAAACAGGAAAAGGTGGTCGGGAGAAGTAGACAAGGGACTTAATGGGGTAGCAATAGTTCTAAATAAAAGACTGGAAGTAAAAGTCATAAACGTTAGCTACACTAACGGAAGGATATTGAAACTGGCAATTGTGGTAAATGGAGAGGTAGTAGATATCATCCAAGCGTATGGTCCCCAAGATGGGTGCACAGAAGAAGAGAAAGAAGAATTTATACAAGACCTGGAAAGGGAAATCAAGGCAGGAAAGGTTATCATAATAGGAGACTTAAATGCCCGAGTAGGTAAAGACAGAACAGGGTATGAAGATACTATGGGAAGCCATGGCGTAGAACCAAGGAATAAGGAGGGTGAAAATCTGCTAGATTTTTGCCTATAGAACTCATTAGTTGTTGGCAACACCTGGAATGAGAAACGAGATAGTTACAAGTTTACCTGATATATCTGGGATGGTCAGAGTAGAAGCTTAATAGACTACATATTGTTCAGCAAATGTCTTCACCCAAAATTAATGGATGTTAAAGTCATACCAAGTGTGAACCTAGAAGGAGATCACCGGTTGGTTGTAGCAGACTTTACGAAACTCAGTCTGAGCAAAGCTGTAAGTAAAAGGATCCAAAGGCTCAGATGCTGAGAGCTGGCAGATAATTGCACAAAGGAAACATTTCAGGAAGAAGTGAAGGCCAACTTGTCCAAGGATGAAACAAGAACAGCAAAAGAGGAATGGAGAAGATTTAGGGCAACATTAGTAAATGCAGCAGAAAAGACGTGTGGGAGAAAATCAAATGACAGGAAGGAGGAGGAAACACCATGGTGGCATGAGCGTATTGCAGGAGCTGTTAAAAGAAAGAACAGGGCATGGAGAGAGTGGTTTCAAGACAGAACTGAAGAGAAAAGAGCGAGATGGAAAAGGTTAGCAAAAGCCTCAGAAAAAATGGTAAAAATAGCAAAGGTAAAATCTTGGGAGGAATTCACAGGCAAATTGAAGGCTAGCTACAAATGAAATAAGAAAATGTTGTATGGGGTTATAAGAAACAAAACAATACCTCGAGATATGCTTACCAAAGTTCTGGACAAATCCGGTGAAGTGCATTGATAAGAGGTACTGAGTACATGGAAGCAGCACTTCAAAACCGTGTTGGAAAGAACAAAAGGAAACCAGGAAGGAACAGGAGAAAAGGATAGTAGAAAATCCACTTTAGAAAGGGAAACAGAAGAATTTAGTATGCTGAAATTAGAATTGGCAGTGAAAGAAATGTTAAATGGGAAATCGCCAGGCCTATATGAACTGACAACAGAAATGTTAAAGCAGTAGGAGCAATCGGAATGCACTGATTGTAAAGAGTCATTCAGAGAGTCCAGAAATAAAGAAAATACCATAGGATTAAAGGAAGGGAGTCATAGTGCGTATTCACAAAAAATGGAGTAAAATGAAATGCGAGAACTACATGTGTATTACATTGCTGAGCAATGGCCTGAAAATATGAAAAAAATTATTCTAAACAAAATCAAGCAAAGAATAGAGAATACAACTAGAGAGGAGCAGTTTGGTTTCAGGCAAGGAAGATCTATGGTGGATGCAATTTTTATACTCAGACAAATCATAGATAAAAGGTGGGAATATGGCAAAGACACAGTAATAGGTTTAATCGATATAAAAAAGGTCTATGACAAAGTACTGGGGGATAGCATATGGCTAAGTTAAAAAAAATAGGAATAGATGAAGGGATTGCGTAATTAATAAAGAATAACTATGAGAAGTGTGAGAATTGTTTCAAATTGAAAGAGGAGTAAGACAGGGAAGTGTATTGTCACCTGTCCTGTTTAATGTAGTATTAGATGTAGTAATCGCAGAAATCCAGGGATACATAGATACTACAGAGTTGAAAGTGATAGCATATGCGGATGACATCATTATATGGGAGCAGACGCAGATAGAGCAGGATCTGAAAGATAATTACGGAAATGGGTAAACATGGCCTGGAGATTAACGTGGAAAAGACCAAAATAATGAAGATAACAAGAAAGACTGACCCTTCGAAGGATGTGTTACTCGACGACAAGAAATTGGAATGGGTTAAGTCTTTTGTGTATCTGGCAAGCAAGGTAACTAACAGTCGAAAGATGGAGGAGGAAATAGGCCCGAAAGTAAGGAAGAGTGGACAATTGTATCATCAGATAAAGGATGTAATCTGGAGATGGAACATAGTGAACGATGTCAAAATTCTGCTCTGTAAAGTATATTACCAGCCCATACAGACGTCTGGTTCAGAAACATCGTCTTGGACAAAGAGAGATATTAGCAGATTGCAAACGGCAGAGATGAGGTTTCCGAGATGGATATAGAATGTCACGAGGAAATGAAAACATCAGGGAGAGACTACAAGGGTAAGCGTTAGAAGAGATGTTAACAAAGAAAAGACTGCAGTGGTTGGGACATGTTATCAGGATAGAGGAGGGAAGGATGCCGAAAGATTCACTGCTGAACTGCGCGAAGGAAAGGAGACCAGTTGGAAGACCTCAGGCAAGATGCATGAACCAAGTGAAGAAAGATGTAGAGGCTAAGGGAGTCGTTTGAGGAAAAGCGAGGAAGTAAAAAATCTTGGAATGACCGCCTGACTTGGAAGAGGATGTGCAGGATGTGCAGGATGACCAGCAAAAACAGAAATGTTTAATGATGATGTTGATGATTTTCTGCTTCGATTACCAAAATTTTGTCATTTTCAATAAGTTTTAAAGCATTTTGAATAAGGGCTGCTTGATTGTGTACAACCTCTGGCCAAATTTTTTTATGATTCTTTTTCAAAAAACTCTTCTAAAATTCTAAGACCTTTATCCTGTGACAGATAGTAGGGTTTCAAATTATCATATAATTTAAATATTTTTTGGACAGTTGATAAAAGAGCTAACCAGCGCGTTTTACTGTATCCCAGTATTTCCTCATATTTGACTTCCGCAGTTTCATAAAGTTTTTTAAGCGTTTCAACGCGCACTGTGTATATATAGAAATAAGAATATATTTTAATAACAATATTTTCCACATCTACGGGCAATAAGTCAGACGAGCGTCTGTGGGTACACTCGATGCCGCGCAGAATTCTCCCCACTACCCCGGCACGCGGTAGTGACGTCGCAATTACAATGCGTGCATAGAGTGTGCCAGCACTGAAAAAATTATACAAAAAATATCGGTGCAAGGTTCTTATCAACCTAAACAGGTTCGTTTTGTAATAGTGGTCATGGTTAGGTTGAAATTCGGCATGGGCCAAGAGAAAAAAGTTTACACGAAATTTGTTCTGCGCCATCCATCTCAGAAACGGGGCATTTGTTTCGACGTAACTTCCGCGTGCCGGGGTAGCGGGGAATTTGTGCACGGCATCAAGTGTACCCATAGCCGCTTATGAATTCAGCAGCTGTTTGACATGGAGGAAGGAATATATGGAGACGAAATAACGCTAAATCCGTGAAACCTCATATAAAAACTCGTCTCCTACTGCGCATGCGCGGTGGACATCATTGAAACCCCAAAAGATTGGGCGGTTTGCATTGTGTCAGCTGCTGAGAGTATTTCATTTTCTAAAATTCTAACGTTTTCTATAATGCCAAGTTGTGTTGTATATAGTCGCACGAACAGACAAGATAGGAAACAACCTGGAATAACGTTTCATAAGTAAGTCATATCGTAATTATTGTTCTTGAAGTATCTGATAGGTAACTGCAACATTAGGGCCTATCGCTATAAATTTATTCATTGCTATCAATAGGATCATATCATTTTCAAATTTTTGTTGGTGTAGTGTGGACAATTAGCATATGTTACCGCTATGCACCTGAAAGCTAGCCTTATTGTAGACAAGTGCTGAAAATTTAATTTATTGTAGGTTAACTTTACATCGTGACACAGTGAATATGGTATTCTGCATGCTTTACTCAAGTTTCAGTTTACACTGAAAGTGTACGATTAAATTAAATGTTATGATTTGTGGTGTGCGAACTACTAAACGTAATAAAATAAACGTTGTTGCCCGAAATATAGTTCGCGATGCATTTCATGTGTTTAGGTGTGTCTACATAGTTTGATTTAGTAGCGACAATATTAATGGAAATATGGGTAGGTTGAAAAGCAGCCTGTACCTGAGGGGTACAAACAATTTATTTATTATTATAGTAATTTCATAAGCACCATGTTAGTGACACAACGTGTATCGCGATGTAAGCTACTTCCATCTAAGCTTACGACTTTTGATGTAAGGTATGAAGATAAATTCACTGATGTTGCTAGCAAATTTACATAGGCCACTAACAGTACACTATCTTCTGAGTAAGCCCAGAAACTATGAGGTCTTTTGAAGGGTTCATGTTTTTTTTTTTTTTTTTTTTTTTTTTTTTTTTTAATTTCTAAACATTGACTTAACCTAACCTAACCACCCCAATGTGGAGACAGCATATCTCGAGAACTAAGCGAGATATCAAAAAAATTATTCTTCACTTTCAATTTGTCTCGCAATTTTACTTAAGAATCTATCATCAAATTTGACCTATTGAATTTCAACAAGAAACTCCTCACTTTTGAGACAGTATATCTCGGGAACTAAGCACGATATAAAAAAAAATTTATTGAACATTTTTTATCTGTCTCGTCGAGTTATATAATAATCCATCGTCAAATTGCGGAGCTACGGTTGTCTTATGATTTCCCTGAGGTTTCTGTGCCAATTCCCCGTGTTTCTACGGCCAAGCAATATGGCGGCCTCCCCACCCCACTTCTCTCTACCCGGTTTCACTCCAGTGCGTGGTGAAGGTCCCTTGCGTCGTCTCCATGTATTCCTTCCTCCATGCTGTTTGAATGGCCTTATTTATTAAGTGCGTTACATAGTCAGCACCAATTATGTCTTGATTAAGGTTTTTGTTTAATTTATAAAAAAGATAGTTTGTACCCCTCCTCTCTTTGCCTCCAAAATTTGCATTCGAGTTGTCTGCACAATATGCATTCATTTTAAGTTTTATTTTTTTTCAAAATATTATTAATGGAACTGAAAATTATTTTAGAAATTTCGGTGGGCAAAGAAATGAATTCTAAAATTTCAGTTTCCGAATAAAAAATCTAATAATGATAGGAGATAACTTTATATCCTTATTATTAGATGCATCAGAAATATGGATATAAAATTAATTTTTCTGGATTTTTGTTTGTTCTGAAAAATCATATGGGGAAAGCACATTACACACAATTGCCTCTGATTTTATTTTAACACATGTCAATTTTTTGTTAACAAACTTTTTGACAACTGATGATGTGCAGTACATACATCTGAAGGAATGATTGTGATTAATAGCATATGTGCTTCTTATAATGCTATTTTTTTTCTTCATCTCTATTAGTTGTTTTCAGAAAAAAAATCTTGTTTTTGGAGGAAGATGCAGCAGTATTTAAATATCTTTAATGTTTCTGTGACTCCAAGTGCTTTGAAATATCATTCTTCCCTCCATGCGAAATAGAAAATTCACCTTTACATTTCTCACATTTTACCATGTAATTGCTTGTGTTTTCTTTTTAATAAAATGAAATTCACTTCTAAGATCATTTGCATCTTTTTTTTTTTGGTTTTAGAGATTATGTTAAAAATATAAAAAATTTAAAATTATATTGTAAATTATTTTATACATGTTACTTAAAAATACATTAAGTTGGTACATAATTACAAAAACATATTTTATTGTTAGTTTATAAATTAAATTAATTTGATTGTTATCAAGTAACTATATTTTAAAAATTATTTTAATTTTATTCCTGTATTTCTTTCTAAATAATAAGAATACTAACTTATATTATTTTTACTGTGAATTTGCCTTAATGTAAGTTGTAAGTGTCACTCTCAAGGCAAGCGCTAGACTTTTTGCCGCCACTCTAAATAAATAATACGAGTACTGTCTGCTGAATTCAAGGGAATTCATGTATTTATGAAATAAATAAATAATTTACTGACCTAAATTATCTGTATCACTTGTTTAACTAGCACTAGCACGCGATACGACGTGTATCGTCTAAGAAACAATTACAAAATGTGTTCGTCGTAGTCAATGATAAAAAATGGAATTTTTGATTAAGTCCAAATAATGGTGGTCGAATTCTGACAACTGATCAACAATGTGAACTTTGATTCTCGACTATCAGTTTTCAACAATTATTTCTTATTAAATTATATTAAGACTAGTCCCAAAGCCCATCACAAATGATGGGTTTAAAGGATTTTTATAGTAATGTATTTCTTTGCAGTTGCTTAACGAAATAGAATTGTTATAAAATAAAGCTCATTGTAATTTATTGTCCCTAGAGCTGTAACAAAAAGCTTCAGTTGTCAACTTGGTCCAAGATACATCTCAGCCTAACCACAATCTCCACTAATATTCCAGCTAGAAAAGCAAAGCTTTAATCACGCGCGAATTAATACATTCCCTGTATTGCGATATGAAATTGATCCCAAATCTTCACAGATTCTTACACTTTTCTTTCTAAATGAAGATCGAAATTCAAACAGCTGAGACAGCTTACATCAGCTGAAATAATTACCCAAGATAAAACGAAGGATGCTAAAAACAAATCCTAACAACTTGCGCTATGCAACGTAATATTTAATTGTGGTATATCGCAATCAATTTGGAACTTCCTTCATCCAAACCATGTAATGATTTCAGTAAAAAAAACCTGGTAATTAATATGCCAATTTAAACGAAATACGTACTTTTCTTTCAGTGTTCTGAGAATTCATGTCTTAACAATTGCTTAACTAAATAGAATCGTTATAAAATAAAATTCAATGTAACTCATCGTGTCTTGCGCTGTAGCAAAAGTTTTCCGTTTCCTTCTGGGTCCAGGTTGCATTTCAACCTAACCACGTAGTACGATAAACTTGGTGTCAGAATAACAATACTTCAATCTCAGGCATATTAATACATGAACTGTAACGCATTTTAGTGGCAATAATGCATATGGATATAAATTTGATCAAAAATCTTCAAGGGTTTTTACACATTTTGTTTTTGTTATCTGTGATTGAGACTGATATTAAAACGTTTGAATGGCTGAAACAGTTGGTGAAATAATAGGGTCAGTAATAATACACAATGAAAGCAATGGAAATCTTTTTTCTTCTTTTTGCATTCATTTATAAAATAAGTCTTATAAACTTACATTATGCAACGCTTATATTTGTTTTAAATGTAGAGTGTAAGATGCACAGATCGCAATCAGTGTGCAACTATTTCCATTCAAACGAATTAATAATTTCAATAATAGGACACAATTTAAATTATTTTGGAAAAAAACTAAATTATTCATGCCTTCTGCCATAACGTCAAATGCCAGTTGTAATTCTCATCCATGGTAAGTAACAATCTAACCAAAACTTTCGCTACATTGATGCTCGAAATACGAAGCTTTTATCTTATATATCCGAGGGCAAAGAATTTAAGGAATACGTATATATATCAAAAAAATATTATGTAAATATAAGCATCTAATGATTGATATGTCAATTTTAGCGCAACACTTACTTTTATTTCAGTGTTCTGTCGGTTAATTTATTAGCGGATTCTTGGAACTTTTATTAAATAACGCGCATCACCAAAATAATCGCGTATAGCGTCACGTCATAAACTTATGTCATGCCGTGACAGACGACAATACAATACAATAGATTCATTTTTCATTGATCCCAATATAAGAGACGTCATAACTGGCACAGTTGCTTATTGTAATATTAGATTATTAAATTAACAAAAATAGTATAAAACTCCTATTCTGGTGAAATAGCCGCATGGCCGTCAAAAGCCGTATATTCCCTTCCCGTTCACCCACCGTTCCTTAGGTTGTCGTGCATTCTTTCAAAAAAATCGGGACTTTTTTAAAACGCTGCGTGTAGTGAGATAAAATTGTTTAAAATGGGGACTGCCTCTCAAAAATCCGGACGTCTGGTACCTTAGTTAGGTAAGCAGCAAGTATCCAAACTCATAACGTTTCAAGATAACGTACTTTTTTTTATCTTTCTTATTTCCTTCATGATTTCCTCAGGATGAATTACAAATTTTTTAGTCTGCTCGTTTATAATTGTGTGGGTAAGCCAATTCTCCGATTTATACCCTCTCATTTTTAAATACCTGTCTCACTAATAATCCAGTTACTTAAAAAATCTCTACCTTTTTTAAAATTCAATTTGATTTTAATTACAATAGAGCTAATGCTCCGGTCTAATTCCCTTACTCGTCTAATTTTCCCATTATAAATATATATATTTTAAAAAATTATTTTATAATTAGAATGTTAAATTCCTCCCCCATTTACTTTTCCGATTTGCAAATTTAAATTTTAAATTCCATAACCATTTTTGGTAAATTATTCATCCCTTCACTTGGTAATTTGTTCCAATCCCTGACACCATTACCAATAAAAGAAAATTTTCCCATTCCCTTATGCGTGAAATCGAGCGCAGATTGATGTCATGGTCGCCTTTCCCCTTTCATGCACCATTTGTAATTCTTTGATCAATATCCCTCCAAGGCCCATCACCAACATATGTCATGGACATTTCCAGCGCTCTCTTCACCTTTCTCCTTTTCTCTGATGACTCCCAATCCAGCTCGTTTATCACATCAGTCACTGACTGGGTATTGCGATCATTTACACAAACAAATCTAGCTGCTCTTCTTTGCACACCCTCCAAATCTTGTATTTGATAACCAAAATGTGGATCCCAAACTACACCACCATATTCAACCAATGGTCTGACCAAAGTTTTGTAACCCAATTCCCTAACTCCTGTGGTGCATTCTCACATCACCCTCTGCAGTAAATGAAGGGTTTTGTTACCTGCCCAATGTGCTCTGCCCAATTGAGTTTGTTAAGAAATGTTATGCCAAGGTATTTACACTTCAAGCTTTCAACAAACAATTCTTACCCACCCTACAGTCATAATCAACCTTCAGTGTTTTTTATCAGTTTACCTAAGAAGCTGACTCTTCTTGCCATTTATCTTCATTCCATGCTGACCTACCCATTTAGATATTCTATCCAGGTCACCCTGCAGATGTTTGCAATCTTCACCCGTTTTGATGATATTGTATACCATTATATCATCTGCAAAATACCTAGTTTCTAACCGTAACCATCAACACAGTCATTCATTAGAATAATGGATAGCAATGATACTAATACAGTACCTCTTTCCTACTCCAATACTTTGATTTCTGGCTTTTAATAATTCCTATATCCAACAAGTTACTTTTTCATCGAATCCAATAGATTTCAGTGTATCTAAGACAATTTTATCGATCACTTTGACAAATGCCTTAGAAAGATCTAGTGCTACACTATGAACCAGGTTTCCCTTGTCCAATTCATCTGAAATAACTTGCGTATAGCCCACCATCAGAGATTCACATGAATATCCTTGCCTAAACCCACTTTTCGAAATCATCAGTAACTTCTTCTCCGTCCTTATCTAAAACTGTTTCAACACCCACCCTTCCCCTCATTTCTAACATTTAAAGATGCATCCCCTGCACCTATAATATTCTTCATAAACCCATTTTTAGACACCTTCTGTTCTATTATTAATTCCTTTAGTTGTTTCAAATATTCCCTATTATGCTGCTGTCTTTAACTCTGAATACCGAGTATTGGTAATCATTAACACTATTTTTTTCTGAAACCGTCATTTCTATGTTGAACAATGATATGTTGCTGAGGCTTAAAGTGTTTTAAGTAAAATTATGAATCTCCTGGTCACGCAGGAAATTTATTGATTAGAATAATGCCATAAATTTGACACGTGCTGTTTTTTTCCATTTTTTACCCCTGAGGTGGTTATTTTTACGATTTTCAGTTGCCTCATGTAATCATGTTACTAGTTCTAAATACTTTTAAGACTACCAATATTTTCATTTAGCTCAATTTTTGGTAAAAAACTAAATGTTATAGCCATGCAGTCTTCGTTTTGTTCTTATAAATTTCCGATTTATCTCACTACTGCTCAGCCAGTAAAGTGTCAGAAAAATCCAATGGTTGAATATGGGCTAGCGTTAGAGGAAAAAAGGGTGGATAAGCAAGCGGGGAAAAAGTAGCCCGGGTCCCCTTCCTTAGCTAAATAGAAATCAAATGCAAGTTTTAAAACCTGCAGCGATGATTTTGTACATTTTTGAATTAAAATTTTCTGAATTTATACGGAAAACCAAAGTAAATACATTTTTTTTTTTTAGAAAAAAAGGGGGGGCAAGAGCGTTTACAAGCTGCCAAATAATCCTGCACCGGCCCTGGTTGGAATACTTGTCTTATCCAGTAAACATTAATGACATCAAACATCTTTACTGGCATAAAAACTCCAAGTTTATAACCTGATTGTAAACTTCCAAATGGTCACCGACATTAGGCTTTTGCCATCAAATACGGAACCGTTTCGATCTCAACTACAACCGTATTTGAATATGAAATATTAGTGCCAATTAGCCTTCAGATTTTAATCACCTACAGTACGGGGAATTGATAATCAAGCTAATCGTCAATAGGCTCTTCAGCTCAATATAGATTTCAGCATTAAAAACGTGTATAGTGCTTCAAATATGAAGGCTGCATTTGCATGCTATTTTCAGAGAAATTAAAATAATTGAAGAGAACTTATTGTTTTTTACTACTCGAACCTTTTTTGAAACTGTAGTACTTCTTTACGATTGCTCGAGGTAAACTTTTTGGATTAGTTTTAATATCAAAATTCAATGTATTTTAATAAAAACACTTTTTTCCAAAGTATTGCTGATCCGATTACAATAACGGCAATCGAAATTTCACAGTGGCTACTTATAATATTGTGGAAACCACTGAATGATTGGTCAGATCCATTCTTTATTGTCTGTGACGTTGGTATTCCGTCTATATTGTCTCTGATTCCATCTTCGAAAATTTGGCGGTAATGACAATAGCGAGGATGGTGGATTATGTTGATTGAGTATGTGATATATGAAGTGTGGCCCTCAGGTTGCTCAATGGATAATGTTAAAAGTTATCAATATTATTTTGTTGGTTTCGGGAGTCTTAGTAATAGAAAAACACCATCGTTCCTTCGGTTCATCAGGTTTTCGTGTTACTGTTAGTAAAATTCCTTCGGATTGTTTCTAAAATAATAAACATGTCTTCTGCAAGCATGTCTAACGTTGTACAACAAGAAGAAGTTTTGGATGACTGTGGCCCTTTGCTTATCAACAAACTTGAGGTAGGTAAAGCGGGTTTACTGGAGATCGCGATTCCGCTACAACATTCAGTAATATAGTTGGAAAACTGCTGTAGTCAGCCGCAAGACGTATTATTTTAAAGCAGTAATTCCGTTGTAATAAAGCCTGGAATAATATTTTCAAGCTGAAATTAGGTTGTAATACAGCCTGGACCTGCATGAAACCATTAAATGTACTTCGGAAAGAATTTCTGCTGGAGTCTTGCGTTTGACAATTTCAGTATTATGATGACAACTCCTGGTGGAATCGCGATCTCCAGTAATCCCGGTAAAGCGGTAAGGTCGTTGGAGAAGTATATACTTGTATTACTACATGATCACTTGATTTTGTATTTGTTTAAAGCCCTCCTTATCCACTGTTATCCTGCGAATATTGAACTAAAGCTAAGCTCCCGTACTGTCACCCACCCTCCCCACAACTACTCTTGCCCTGTTCATCTGAAAACCATAATCTTGTATTTGTGACCTAGTTCTCTCCTAGTCTCAAATTTTGTGATTGGTCATGTCTTCCTTTGTTGGTTTTATTTTTTCATAATTGGGTTAAAAGTTCTGGGTTAGATGGCAATCACAATTCCATTATAACTAGGCCTACATTCCACCACAGGGACTAATGTTGCAGAAGTCAGTCCTAGGAGCTATTGTTTACTGGTGAGAGTGATGAGATTTACCCTTGAAGTGAATGAATTGGGTTATAAAACTTAGTTCAGACCTTTGCGTGGTTATGGTGGCATTTTATGGGTCCGACATTTTGGGCATTAGACACTAGAGTTGGAGGTGGTGCAAAGAAGAGCTGCTAAATTTGTTCTTGAAAATTACTGCAGAATACATGAAATTATCAATTGATATGGTAAAGGATTAGAAATGGGAATAATTGTAAGGCGGAGGGTGAAGAGAGCACTGTAAGTTTATGAGGAGCTTATTGGTGATGAGGTGTGGAGAGGCCTTGGTAGAAGAAATAAAGAGTGGTGCATGTAAGGGAGCAATGGAGCGCACGCTCCAGTGGCAATTTCCCTACACACCTATTTTCCACCTTTCCTGCACCCACCTACATTTTCTGGTTTAATTCTAGTTAGGGATACCGCTACAATCTCTGGGATTAGTGGAGATTGCGATTCTGCCTGCCGTTGGCATCATAATACTGCAGTGGTCAAACGCAAGACTCCGCTAGAAATTCTTTCCGAAGTATATTTAACTGTTTCATGCTGGTCGTGGCTGCATTTCAACCTAATTTCTGGTTGAAAATAATTGTCCTGGCGTTATTACAACGGAATTATTGCTTGCAAATCATACGTTTTGCTACTGACTGCAGCAATATTACAACGATATTATTTAATGTTGTTGTTACGGAATCGCGATCTCCAATAGACCCCAATCTCTTACCGCCTGGCGACATATTTTCAAGCAGTAATTCTGTTGTAATACAGAATGGACCATTATTTTCAAGCAATAATTAGGTTGTAATAAAACCTGGACTGGTAAGAAACTGTTAAATGTTCTACCGACAATAGCAGTGTCTTGCTTTGACCGGAATTGGCATGGTCAAAGGCAAGACACCGCTAGAAATACTTTCCGTTGTACATTTAACGGATTCATACCAATCCAGGCATTATTACAACCTAATTTCTGAACAGATGTACAGTACAGCCAACCAGTTGCATCGATAATTCTAATAGTCTTTACCGGTTCAAGCACATGTTCATCTCCGCCCACTAGCATGATAGTAGGTGCTTCTGAAGAAGACCAGCTTATGTTGGTCGAAACCGGTAAAGACTATTAGAATTATCGATGCAACTGGTTGGCTGTACTGTACATCTGTTCAACTATTTACCGTTGCTGCAAGCAGTATGTTCAAAATCATAAAACCTAATTTCTGTTTGAAAATAGTGGTCCAGACTGTATTACAATGGAATTACTGCTTGAAAATATGATGTGAGGCTGTAAGAGATTGTAGTGGTATCCCCATCTAGAATTAAACCCATATACCTTCTACAAATTTCAACTTTAAATTTTTTATATGTTTTTGGTAAATTATTTGTCATTTCTCTTGGTGATTTATTCCAATCCCTGATCCCCTTATCTAAAAAAGAGAATCTTCCTACACCATTGTACTCGAAATCAAGCGCCACCTTGTGGACATGGTCATCTTTCCCCTTCCATGATCAAAGTGATACTGCTTGTTTATCCATGATGGGGAAAAAATCACAAATATTAAAGAAATAGATGAAGTCGCTGAAACAATAACTGCCTGGGGTAGAACAAGGAAGGCTTCCTGCTTAATGTTGAAAATATAGAGTCAGTAATAAGGTAGTACTGGTGAACTGTGGAAGTATAATCAACAAAGTAATCAAATTTGCAAACTTAATAGAGATACACAATCCACAAATAATAATTGGGGAGAGAGTTTGTTAAAAGAAGTAGTACTAGACAGTAAGGTTTTTCCCGATGGTTACAGAGTGTAGGCCTACCGCAAAGATAGAGGAGCAGCTGGTGGAGTAGTTTTCATACTATTTAGCAAAAACTACCACAGTTCACTGTTGTTCATACATCATTACCATTAATTACTTGAGGTAGCTTTCTAGACTAATAAATCCCCGTCCGGGCATTCATATTTGATTTTTCCATGGTTTCCCCAAATCACTCCAGGTTAATGCCGGGATGCTTCCTTCAAAAGGCCATGACCGAATTCCTTCT
This sequence comes from Vandiemenella viatica, assembly GCA_031002005.1. Taxonomy (NCBI): domain Eukaryota; kingdom Metazoa; phylum Arthropoda; class Insecta; order Orthoptera; family Morabidae; genus Vandiemenella; species Vandiemenella viatica. The sequence continues at coordinate 57,346,351 of JARYHS010013630.1, forward strand.
CATTCCTTGTCCCCAGTCCCATCCCACCTCTAATGACCTCGATGTTGATGAGGTGTAAAGCCATAAGTAAAAAAAAAAAAAAATCAGTGTGTTGGGACTGTTGGCTGCTTACTGCAGTGGAAGAATGACAGATGAAGATGAGGCACTTGGGGGAAAATTAAATTCATACTCAGATTTCAGAGGTTAGAATGGAATGGTCATTATTGGTGAGAATTTATTTTTACCAGGTGTAGCCTATATGGGCAAGAAATAAGATTTGCAAATACCTTAATAAGGGATGGAGGCTCTGCACAAGTGGTAGAGCAGAACGCAATGGAACGAAATATTTTGGATACATTCCTAATAAAGCCTCATGATAACTTTGAGGGGTGTCAAGTAACTGAAGTAAGTGATCATGAAACAGTTATTATGAATATTAGAGGATTCAGTGAACCAGCAACCAAAATTGAAATAGGTACATTTTTTTTTTTTTTTAAAAGGCACAGATTTTTAACTCAAAGAGAACGTTTCAGCAAACGGAAATCGGATAGCGAGCTTAACAACAAAATTAGAAATGAGCGGATCAAAAACTTTGAAATTCATCCCGAGTATATTATGAACGAACTAAGAAAGCTGAAAAAACATAAAGGGGCTGGTGTAGATAATATTACTACAGATGTCTTAAAGATAGCAGGATGTGACATTGCAACTTATCTTAAATTACTAGGCCTATTTAAAGTGAGTCAAGATACTTGCTGATTACCAGAGGACTGAAACGTGTGTAGTAGTGCCGGTACATAAAGGAGGGGTGAGAAATAGAGTCGAAAATTATGGGTCAATTAGTTTGACATCAGTGGTAGATAAATTAATGGAGAGATTGATATGCAGCCACATCAGAAATAAATGTGAGGAGCGTAAGTGGTTTTCAAGTCGGCAACATGACTTTTGGCAAGGATATTCATGTGAATGTCAGTAGTATATATGAGTGATATATCAGATGAAATGGGCAAGGAAGGACAAATTGACTGTGTAACACTAGATCTTTCAAAGGCTTTAGATAGGATGCGCCATAAATGATAATTAGGTAAAAACAATTGGAGTGGATGAGACAGTAGAAGAATTCATTAAAGATAGAATGCAAAAAGTTAGGGTAGGCAATCTAAAGAACTGGAAGTAAAAATGGGACTGCCAGAGCGTAGTGTTGGGACAATTGCTATTCGTTATTGTGATAATGGTTTACTATCAAAAGTTGGGTTGTTTGATTTTTTTAATTTTTTTTTTTAATTGCAATGGAGCACACGCTCCGGTGGCAATTTCCCTACACACCCAACTACCCCCTATCCTGCACCCACCTACATTTGCCCCCTACAAATTTTAACTTTAAATTCTTTTAACATTTTCGGTAAGTTATTCATCATTCCCCTTGGTAACTCATTCCAATCCGTGACACCCTTACCTAAAAAAGAAAATCTTCGCACACCCTTGTGCCTGAAATCGAGTGCCAGCTTGTGGTCATGGTCATCTTTTCCCTTCCATGAACTACTTTTCATACCTACTGCAATATCTTTCCATGCCTCATCGCCAGTATACGCCCTGTACACTCCCATTACTCTCCTCATCCTCCTCCTGTCTTGCAATGAATCCCATTCCAGGTTCTTTATCATATCTGTCACTGAATGCATTCTGCAATAATTTCCAGAAACAAATCGGGTAATATCAAGATGATGATACCGCTGCATACTGAGCGTGGCGGTGTAACGGTTAGCGTTCTCGCCTCGCATTCGGGAGGACGGCGGTTCGAATCCCCGTCCGGGCATCCAGATTTGGGTTTTCCATGGTTTCCCAAATCACTCCAGGCAAATGCTGGGATGCTTCCTTCAAAAAGGCCATGGCCGAATTCCTTCCCATTCCTTGCCCCTATCCTTGCCCCCCATCCCTCCCGTCTCTAAAGACCTCGCTGTTGAGAGACGTAAAGCAGTAAAAAAAAAAAAAAAAAAGATACCGCTGCGGCCTCACGTAGTAAACACAGAGATCACGTGGTATATATGACATCATTGTGACGTATTTAGTCGGCGCGTACCAACACAGTAACAGCTATAGATATGATCTGAAAATTGATTATCTGGAATATCGTGAGTTATGCTTACGTTTCACTTTGGTCCAGGCTGCATTACGACCGAAACACATATTTATAAGATATGATTTCGTCAATCATCATTTGAGTTTATGTTGTAATGCAGCCTGGACCATACATCACAATGATGTCATATATACCACGTGATCTGTGTGTTTACTACGCGAAGTCGCAGTGGTATCCCCATCTTGATATTACCCCTTGTGGTCATGGTCATCTTTTCCCTTCCATGAACTACTTTTCATACCTACTGCAATATCTTTCCATGCCTCATCGCCAGTATACGCCCTGTACACTCCCATTACCCTCCTCATCCTCCTCCTGTCTTGCAATGAATCCCATTCCAGGTCCTTTATCATATCTGTCAGTGATTGCATTCTGCAATAATTTCCAGAAACAAATCTAGCAGCCCTTCTTTGCACCTTCTCCAAGTACTCAAAATGTGGGTCCCATACTACACTACCATATTCGAGCAATGGTCTGACCAAAGTTTTGTAACCCAATTCCTTTACTTCTCTCGTGCATCCCCTCATCACTCTCTCCAACAATTGCAGAATTTTGAAACCTTTTCCTACCACCTGTCCAATGTGTCCAGCCCAGTTAAGCTTGTTATCAAATGTAATGCCAAGATATTTACATTTCAAGTCTTCAGCAAGCAATTCTTTCCTCACCTTATATTCATAATTAACCTTTTGTTTTTTATTTGTGTATCAAATTAGCTGACTCTTCTTTGCATTTATCTTCATCCCATGTTTACCAACCCATCCAGATATCCTGTCCAGATCACCCTGCAACTTTTTACAGTCCTCTTTCGTTTTGATACTTTTATACAGCATTATGTCATCTGCAACAATCTAATTTCAGATAGTAAACAATCAACACAATTATTCATTAGAATAATGAATAGCGATGGTCCCAATATGCTACCCTGCGGCACTCCCATTTTTACTTCCACTTCCATTGATACCGGATTTCCTACCCTAACTTTCTGTTTTCTACCTTTTAAAAATTCTTGTACCCAGCAAATCACTTTCTCATCCACTCCAATAGTTTTTACCTTATTTACTACCATTTTGTGGCTTACTCTGTCAAACTCCTTTGAAAGATGTAGTGATAAACTATCAATTTGACCTCCCTTGTACATTTCATCTGAAATATCTTGCATATATCCCACAAACTGAGATTCGCATGAATATCCTTGCCTGAACCCATGTTGCCTACTTGAAAACCACTAACGTTCCTTACATACATTTCTGATGTGATTGCATATCAATCTTTTCATTAATTGCAGATAACATAATGCTATATAATAGGATCAAAACAGCAGAGGACTGTAAACAGCCGCATGGTGATCTGGACAGGATATCTAGTTGGGTTAGCAAGTATGGGATGAAAATAAATGAAAGAAGAGTCAACTTCTTAGAAACACAGATAAAAAACTAAAGGTTGATTATGATTATAAGGTGGGGAAAGAATTGCTTGTTGTATACTTAAATGTAAATATCTTGGCATTTACTGGGCAGGACACATTGGTACGAAAGGTTTCAAAATTCTGCACTTGTTGGGAGAGAGTGATGAGGGGGTGTACGAGAGAAGTAAAGGAATCGTGTTACAAAACTTTTGTGAGATCTTTGCTTGAATATGGTAGTGTAGTATGGGACCCACATTTTAAATGGCGAGGGTGCAAAAAGGGCTGTTAGATTTGTTTCTGGAAATTATCGCAGAACTCAATCAGAATCAGGTATGATAAAAGAGCTGGAATAGGATCCATTGGAAGACAGGAGGAGTGTGAAGAGGTTCATGGGAATGTACAAGCTGTATATTGGCGATGTGGCATGGAAAAAAATTGGTGTAAGAATTAAAGTAATTCGTGGAAGGGAAAAGATGACAAGGTGGCACTTTATTTCAAGCACTAGGGTGTTGGAAGGTCCTTTTTTTTTAGGTAAGGGTGTCAGGGAATAACTTACCAAGAGAAATGATGAATAATTTACCAATACTGTTGATAGAATTTAATGGGATGATGGAAACAAAGAAACTGCAGCAAGGCACTGAAAATAAGATAGGATAGGGATACCCGTCACTTACCACAGATTAAGGCAGGAGAGCGAGATGAACACGTAAAAACATAAATAAATTGCACAATATTTCGACATGAGTCTTAATCATGTGAGAGGCGAGACATATGGCAGGGGGAAAGATGTGGTCACATCCAGACCCGCCACATGTTAAAATTTATAGAACACAAATGTAGGTGGGTTTGAATCCTGCCATATTTGAAATCTGGTTTCAAAAATTTTCTCTTTCACTGATATTATTATTTTGTTTCAAATCTTTCTTAACCTCTTGAATCCAGGTTATTGTTGGTTTTCTCTCCTAAAAATATTTGAATATCTTTTTTGTTAGTCTGGTGTCATCCATGCAATAGATATCTCCCAAAAATATCATTCTCTTATTTCTGATTGATTCTGTTATTTTTTTCAATGTTATGATATATTTCCTCATTAGTTCTCAACTTCCATAGTACTGTATTTTTCAGTGGACCCAAAATTTTCCTTATAATTCTCCTTTCCAACCCTTCAAGCTTGTCCAGTTTATTATTTTATACCAGGCATTCACTTACTTAGAGACATTCCGGTTTCACCACTGTATTATAGTGTCTTATTTTAAGGCATATAGACAGACACTTTTTGTTGTAAAAATTCGTAGTAATACCATACACTCTTTCCATTTTGCATATCCTTTCTTTTATTGCAAACTTTTCTAATCCATTTTCTTGAATTATGTCCCAGAAATATTTGAAATTCCTTACCTTTTCAATTCTGCCAGTATGTGTCATTAAAAATTTTGGAGAGTCTTTTATGTTTGTAATGAATTTATTTTTTTTCCACTGAGATTTGCAATCCTGCTTTGTGAGATATTTCTTTCAAAAGATTAATTTGTGTTTCTGCATTTTCTAAACTTTCTGAAAGGATAACGAAGTTATCTGCAAATTCCAGACAATGTATTTCAACACCTTTGTTTTTCTCCCCAAGGTTATTGGTGGAATATCATTTTCTTTTAATTTTTTCTTCCAAAGTCTTACTATTTTCTCCAATACACAGTTGAAAATAATAGGTGATAAACCATCACCTTGCCATACACCTGTGCTTATTTTGAATGACTGACATTTCACCCATAAATTTTACTTTTGATATAGTATCTGTGAGGGTTTCATGTATTAAGTTTGCCAATTTTGGTCTAACTCCAAATTCCTGAAATACTTTATCTAAGGTTTTCCTATCCACCTTATCAAAAGCTTTTTTAAAGTCTATAAATGTTATGACTGAGTCTCTGGAGGTCAGATATCTGTGACGAATGATGGACTTCAGATTAAAAATCAACCTTTTCGAAATCCAGCTTGGTATTCACCTAAATGACTGTCTAGGGTCTTTTCTACTCTTTTTAGTAGAGTTATGCAGAATATTTTGTAAACAACTGGCAAAAGGGATATACCCCTGTAATTATTAACCTCTTGTTTGTCACCTTTTTTTGTGTAATTGGTATTTTAAAGCTACCTTACATTCATTCGGGATGTTTTCTGTTTTCCAAATATCTTCAAATATTTATCTACCTTTGGTTTGGACCATTTTAATAGCTCAGATGTTATGGAGTCATGACTACTAGCTTTATTATTTTTTAAAGAGTCAATTGCTAATTCAATTTCATCAACAGTGGGAGGTACGTCGTCTTCCAGATTTTAATTTATCTTCAGGCCTCCCATCATCCGACAAGTGGTAGGGAGGATTTCTGACCAATTGCGGCTGCTGCTCCTCTCCCATCCTCTACAAAATGATGTGTGTCAGCCTTCGTGGGCATTGGCTTCTGCATAGCCACATTCCAATGCCTGCAATTGTTTTCCTTTGCTGTTTCAACTGACCTGCTTTGGCTAGCACTGTCTGGAATCATAGCTACTGCCATGCTTTACCCAAAAATTCACGTGGGCCTCCACACCTACCTGCCCATCGAGAAAGTCTGCTGCACTCAGACTTTTATCTGCCTTCCGTTATTCCAATCTAATTTTTTCCTTAGTTTTTTCTGTTTTTTTTTCCAATTAAGTATCTGAAGCTACATGTATGTATGTACAATATTTAGTGTGTTTGTGTGGTTTCAATTGCCGTCTTTTCCCAGTCTTCTGCTCCAATTGTCTGCTGTTTACACGCTCAGGTGCTCGTGTTCCGCACTTGCGTCGCTCAGCTGTTGGCTGCACGTGACGTAGGCACCACGCCTTCCATCCCCAATGTCGTTGTGACTTACTGCTTGCTCATCTTGCTGCCGCAGTTGCCTGCCATCAGCAAAACTGACCCGTTCCCCGTCTTTGCTGCTGAATCACCTCGTAGGTCTCTCTCCCTCCTGTGGACACACTAAAACTTTGATCATACTCTGACATTCTCCCAAATTCTATCATCATTGGCTAACAACACATCTCCTCCTCCTGGCTCATGCCAACTGAGGTCTCTCTGCTGCAACTCGCGCAATTCTGTAAAACTCATTCAAACACAGTAAATTTCGTATTTTGTTCTTTTTGTATTATCCTCTCATATACACTTTGCCTTGATCATTCATCCATATAGTTCTTAATTCGTCATTAATAACCACACTTCATGTATAGTTCTCTTGTTTTTCCCACTTCTTCCGTGAAGCACTGTCACACCTCTTGCATCAATACACACTGCTTTACTTTAAAGACGTTCACTTCCCACACACACTTCTTGACACTGTCTCTTGTTTTTGCCAGCTAACACCAACACTACTTTGCTGTTGCAACTGACGTGCTTTTGCTAGCGCTGTATGAAATCGTAGTTACTACCATGCTTTACCCAAAAATTCCCGTGGGACACCACAAAATGTTATGTTTCACTACTCTTTCTTTTTTTCTTGTAATTTATGAGTGGATATAATTCGAATTTAATTTTTGATAAGTAGTGATAAGAGTCAAATTCGCCATTTCTTATTACTTCGACATTCATAATTTCTTTCATGTTTCTTTGGGATAGTACCACATGGTCCGATTGACATGTACTCAATGCAGGATTTGGAGACTTCCACGTTTTAGCTTTTCTCGGAAGTTTCTTAAAGAAAGTTGAGATTAACTTCATTTAAAAGGATTTGCAAAGACTAATTAATCTCTTTCCATTACTATTTGTTCTGTGGCGTGCTGGATATTCTCCTACTGTTGTGCTGTATATTCTTTCTTTACCTATTTGTGCATTAAAATCATTTAATAATATTATAACATTTGATACAGGAATTTTGGATATTTAATTTTTCCAAAAGATCCCAGAATGTTTCTACTTTATTTAGATTCCTTTTATGGTCTTCATTTATTGGAGCATGGCAATTCACAAAGCTGTATTTTTCATTTTTACACCCAACTGTCGGAGGAGAGATTCTTTCAGAAGCAGATTTGAAATCTATTGCATTATCTATCAATTATTTATGCAGGCCTACATAAAATTCAGTTTCTAGTAGGGGCATTCCTATCATTATTTTGATTGCCGGTTTACCTTTAAAAACTCTGTAATTCCTCGTAACCATAACATTTTCAACCAAAACTATGGTTTTTTGTACTGCTGATATTTGAGTTTCATTTTTCTCCAGAAATATTTCTAATTTGTTTTGTTTTCCAATTTTCAGTAAGGAATTTACATTTATGGTACCTGCAAAAAATTTCCGTTTGAATTTAAGTTTGGAAGGATTCCAAGGATGCTCCAATTCATCCTCATTCCAGATGTTGGGATTCCCCAGAAAGCTAGGTCCCTTGCTGGCCATAACATAAAGAAGACGACTTATATGAGGGTCATTTGAAAAGTGAAGAATGTTTTGTTTTCCCACCATTTCAGCCACCATGTCATTGACCTTCCCATTCCTTTGTGTCAATCTGACATTAACATTGAGCCAATACATTCGTTTACTAATTATAAGTTCGAATTTAAAACGTATGACAAAGTTGACAATCCCACCAGGTGTAAGGTACTTAGTGAAATACAGTTTTTCAGTGAGGAAAAAAGTCTGCACTCTTGAATTTCAAAGACAGATAACTGAGGTTTATGGTAATACGGTGACTGAAGCTTCAGTTTGAAATTACGTTTAATGGTGGATGGATGAAAATGCATGTGGATTCTCAGGTCAACAACCTAGAGTTGTGACTGATAAAATCAAATCGAGGATCTGGGGAAAAATTCAGCAGGATAGACAATTTACTTTAGATGGACCATTTTTGTTCTTTCCTAAAATTTCAAGAACAGTTCTGTATAAAATTGTTAATGGAGGTTTGGGTTACAGAAAAGCTGGTGTTAGTTGGGTTCCTGGAGATTTGACAGCTAACCAGAAAATTAAATGGTAGCTGCACTGATTTTTATCGGTCGGTACAAGGATCACGAGGAGTTTTTGAACCACATTATTACTGATGATGAGATTTTGCATAAAACTCCAGAAACAAAGTGCCCACCAATGGAATGGCATTATTCCCTATCCCCAACAAAATAGTAATAGTAAAAATAAATCAAACAAATTCTGTACACCAAAAAGATTTTTGCCTAGAATGTTTGGGACCAAAACGGTGTATTACACACCTGCTGAGGGGAGACTACAAATACAGTGGCATACTACCACACCTTTCATTAAGCCATGTCAGAATTATGAAATTAAGATTTCACAGTATAGTGGCATTTGTTAATAAATAGCTTAATTTCATCATTTGAACAGAGAACTGAATTACACATTGTAACCCTCCTCAAAATCTACATAAATCCTTAATATTTTAACGGTACAAACTTTTAGAATGAAATACAAGTCACCCAAAAAAAGGATGAGGTTCTCAATTCATCTGTATTTTGTATGTTCAGCGATATCTTCACCAATTTTGAACCGATTTAAATGACTTTTTTTTTTTAGTGGATAGAGTATACCTCCAAAGTGGTCCAATATGAATTTAATTGAGAAACCATCCCCTTTCCACCCCTTAATTTTTATACAAACCCACATTTTTTATCCGATTTCGATGGAACTAGTCAAAAATAAAGAGAAAATACTGTCACCTTTTGGTTTGCAATAACTGAAGCCCTCTCCCCCAATCCACCCCCTTAATTTTTGCTAATTTGTTCTTTATGGAAAGCTACAGTCGACACCATTTAATTGGTTTCCATTAAAGTTGGAATATACATGTAATTTTTCATGGAGTAGGTTTCTGACCAAAAAAAAGCCACCCCATTTCACCCTTTACACCCCTTAATTTTATAGAAACCTACGTTTCTTATCTGATTTTGATTGAACTTTGCACATGTATACTTTAAAAAGAGAGAAAAAATACTGTCAGCATTTGGTCTGCCAAAGCTCAACCCCTCTCCCTCCTTCCACCCCCTTAATTTTTGTCAATGTTCTTTATAAAAAGCTACAATCACCATCGTTTGACCGATTACCATGAAAGTTGGTGCTTATATGTATTTTTTCACGAAGAAGGATTCGGACCAAAAAATCAAAAAACCACCCCCTTTCCCCTTAATTTTTATACATACCCACAGTTTTTATTCAGTTTAGATAGAACTTAGCACACTTTTACTGTAAAACAGGGAAAAATAATGCAAAATTTTGGTTTGCAAAAACTGAGCCCCTCTCCCCATTTCCAACCCCTTGATTTTTGTCAATTTTCTTTATAAAAAGCTACAGTTGACACCATTTGACCGATCTTTATGAAATTTGGTACATAGATGTATTTTTTTATGGCTAAGATTTCTGACCAAAAAATCAAAACTACCCTAGCTGGTATACGTTAAAACAAACAGAAAAAGAAAAATACTGTCCACATAACTTTAACAAAAACGCAAAACCTATCCCCCTTTCTACCCCTTTAATTACTGTCAATGTTCTTTATATAAAGCAACAGTTTCTATCTGATTGTGAAGGAAATTGGCACACGTATACTTTAAAACATACAGAAAATTGTGTTTAAATTAGGTTGCAGAAGCCCAAACCCTCTTCCCTTCTACCCCCACCCCTCCTAATTTCCAATGTTCTTTATACATACCCACAGTTTTTATCAGATTCCGATGGAACACTGCACATGTATACGTAAAAACAAAGAGAAACATAGTGTCTGTTTACAAAACCCAACTACTCACTCCCTTACCCCATTTAATTTTTGTGAATGTTCTTTACACAAAGCTACAGTTTTTTAACCGACTTCAAAAAAGGAGGAGGTTCTCAATTCGTCTGACTTTTTTTTTTTTTTATGTATGTTCAGCGATATCTTCGCCAATTTTGAACCGATCCAAATGAAATTTTTATAGTGGGTAGAGTATACCTCCAAAGTGGTCCCATATGAATTTCATTGAGAAACCACCCCTTCTACCCCTTTACACCCCTTAAATGTGTACAAACCCACTCTTTTTATCCGATTTTGATGGAACTTTGGAAATGTATAGTAAAAAATAAACAGAAAAATACTGTCAAGTTTTGGTTTGAAAAAACTGAACCCCTCTCCCCGTATCCGCCCCTTAATTTTGGCCAATGTTCTTTATACAAAGCTAAAGTCGACACCATTTAACTGATCTCCATTAAAGTTGGCATATACATGTAATTTTTCATGGAAAAGGTTTCTGACCCAAAAAATAAAAAAAACACCCCTCTCTCCCTTTACATCCCTTAATTATTATGCAAACCCACATTTTTTTTCCGATTTCAATGGAACTTTGGAGATGTATAGTCAAAAATAAAGAGAAAAATGCTGTCAACATTTGATTTGAAAAAACTGAACCCCTCTCACCCTATCCACCCATTAATTTATACAAAACTATAGTTGACATCATTTAACTGATCTCCATTAAAGTTGTCATATACATGTAATATTTCATGGAGAAGGTTTCTGACCAAAAAATAAAAAAGTCACCCCATCCCCCCTTTACACCCCTTAAATTTATAGAAACCTATATTTCATATCTGATTTTGATTGAACTTTGCCAATGTATACTTTCAAACAAACAGAAAAATCTTGTCAACATTTGGTCTGCCAAAGCTCAACCCCTCTCCTTCCTAACAACCCCTTAATTTTTGTCAGTGTTTTTTTTTTCTATAAAAAGCTACAGTCGCCACCATTTGAACTATTACCATGAAAGTTGGCGCTTATATGAATTTTTTCACGAGGAAGGTTTCGGACTAAAAAATAAAAAAAACCACCCCCACTACCCATTAAACAGTTTAATTTTAATACAAACCCACATTTTTTACCCAGTTTAGATATAACTTAGCAAACTTTTACTGTAAAACAAAGAGAAAAAATAATGTCAGCTTTTGGTTTGCAAAAACTTAACCCCTTTCCCCATTTCCGCCCCTTGACATTTGTCAATTTTCTTTTTGATAAGCTGCAGTTGACACCATTTGGCCGATCTTTTTGAAAGTTGGTACATATTTGTATTTTTTTATGGAGAAGATTTCTGACCAAAAAATAAAAAAAAACTACCCTAGCTACCCTTTTACATCCCTTAATGTTTGTACAAACCCACATTTTAATCCGATTTCGGTGGAACTTCGTATGTGTATACTTAAAAGCAAATAGAAAAAGAAACATACTACTCACATTACTTTGACAAAAACACAAACTCTATTCCCCTTTCTACCCCTTTAATTACAGTTAATGTTCATTATATAAAGCTACCGTTTCTATCTGATTTTGAAGGAAGTATGCACATGTATACTTCAAAACAAATACAAAAATACTGTCTGCATTTGGTTTAGAGAAGCCAAATCTCTCTTCCCCTTTCCACCCCTTTTATCTACACAAAGCACAGATCCTATCTGATTCCGAAGAAAATTTGCACACATATACTTTAAAAAATACATAACAATTGTGTTTAAATTAGGTCGCAAAAGCCCAACCCCTCTTCCCTTCTACCCCCACCCCCTCCTAATTTCCAATGTTCTTTATAGATACCTACCGTTTTTATCAGATTTCGATGGAACACTGCAAATGTATACTTAAGAACAAAGAGAAACTTTCTGTTTACAAAACCCAACCGCTCACTCCCTTACCCCATTTAATTTTTGTAAATTTTCTTTACACAAAGCTACAGTTTTTATCTGGTTTCGATGGAACTTTGCACATGTATATTTTAAAACAAAGAGAAAAATGCTGTCCACACTACCTTAACAAAAACCAAACTACTCTTCACCTCCACACCCCTTACTTATTTTTTTATACACACCTAAAATTTTTATATGGATATCAATAGAAATTTACAAACGTATACTTTAAATCAATCAGAAAAGACAGTCTACATTTGGTATACAAAAGCCCAATCTCTCTTCTCCTTTATCCCCATCGTTCATAATTTCCAATGTTCTTTACAAAATCCACAGTTTTAAGTACCGTCAAAATCAATTAAGCTATTTTTAAGTCATTGCAGAATATTTATTAAATGTATGTGTCCTAATGTTTCAACTTGGACCCCGAGCTTTTACGTTGTGAAAACCAATTAAATATCTATTTTTTTCTGTGTGATGCCGAAACGAACAGATATATTCCAGAGACAGATTTGTGTATGTGGTATGTATTAATGTCCAGATGTTACATGTTTCGATTATCGAGCAACAGCTTTAATAGATGTTATGATTCGATCGAAACACAGCCTGGACCAAAATTTAAACTGACATTCCTTAACACAACATCCAATATACCCCAATCTGAAAGTTGTTATAAAGACAGATTTTTTAAAAAGTATTTGCTTTAACCACTGAGCTACCAGGAAGTTCGCAAAATGAGAACTGCTGCGGCATATTTAAATACAAATTAACTATAATACCACTAAAAATTTAAAAATAAAATAATCGTTTAAAAAACATAAAAAACCGCCTTCAAAAAAGCGCACTAACAATTTTAAAATAACTTTATACCTTGCTTAAAAGAAAGTAATTCTAAATGGACAATATTGTGACGGGACGTCATTTATTATATTATTTTAATACTGAAATCATGTAAGTTTTCGAAGTTTCACTGCAGCCAGACGTCGAGTAAGCACGTCCTGTTGTTCGACTTTCTGCCGATCGACAGTTCGGATTACAAGCTACACGTGCAGTGCTGAGCATGCAAGCCAATACTTTTCCAGCAAGCTAGAATACATTGATCACTCTCACTTCTTGACTGACGATCTACAAGATAACATCTAGGCCTCGGA